>JAQHUG010000231.1:1230094-1305058 GCA_028555095.1 Dicrostonyx torquatus | reverse complement strand
GGCTTTGGAGCCTGCGCTGGAACTAGCTCTTGTAGACCAGGCTGGTCTCGAACTCACAAAGATCCGCTTGCCTCTGCCTCCCGAGTGCTGGGATTTAAAGGCGTGCGCCACCACCGCCCGGCTCCTATGGGATTTCTTATGCAGTCCAAACAGCCCTTCTTTTCCTTATTTAAGAGTCAAATGAATTCACTGAGCTTGGCTTCACCCTGCTGGGATGGAACCTAGGGGTGGATGCAAGGAGGAAGGCACTGTGCTCCTGGCGGCAGGGGTGGGGCACAGCTCCCTGGGGCACCTGGGCCACACTAAGCATCCCACACACCTGGGAACGCCCTGATTTCTTGCCAGAAACAGCCAGAGAAGGATTTCAAGTTGGAGTCACCAGCACTGCTTGCGGTTGTCCTTTGATAGGGGTGAGGGGTGAGTGCTCTATCCACCGAGACTCTTTAAGTGGGGTTCCTAACCTCCAATCACCCATGCTAATAGAACCCCCCCCCAGTCCCCACCTTGGCACTGAGAAAATTTCTAGACACTGACTAGGAAGACTGTGATCCTACAGAAATAACCAGGATACACAACTGCTTAGAGCAGGAAAGAACTGGTCAGGGCTGTTTACCTGCAGAAAAGCCCAGCCAACCCCACCCCTCCCATTTGCTAGGCAAACTTCACACTCACTGGTGTACAGACGACTGAGGAAGCAGAGAGGCAAGCTCGGGTTATAAAACAGCTCGTACCGAGATCCCACACAGATTATGTATGGAAAAACCCCCAGAACAGTCGTCGGCTGTGGGTGGTGGGGGAACAGGTGATTTCCTTCTTTATACTTCTTTTTCCAAATTTCCTTCAGTGAACATGCATTGCTTATATAAGGCAACGCTTTTCGCCCTGTTGAGGGTCACACTCGGGGCTTTGCACATGCTAGATAAAGTGCTCTAACCCTGGGCGACACCCCCAGCCATCTGTCTACCTGATGACTTTGATGACTTTTTTGATTCTCTTGTCTCCACGGAGCAGCAGCTAGGATTATGGACGTGCGCTACTGCGCCCTTTCTGCAGTGCAGTATTTAGGATTAAACTAAGGGCTTTGTACTAGATAGAGATTGCTGACTGAGCTATTGCCCCAGTCCTACCCCAGTAAAACTGGGAGTATTTTTCTTTTTTCTTCTATTTATATTTTAAGAATTTAATGTGTCAGCAGTTGGTGGTAGTCCATTAAAACAGTACCAGGAAGGAATCCACTGCCACCCTTTCCTGAAGGGGAAACTGAGGCTCAGAAAAGCCTCATTCTAAGTCAAGTGAGCTCAGTTAAGCCTAGTCATGGGCTTACTTCCCCCGCTTTCAGGACTCTCAGGGGTGGGTCCTGCTTCTCCCAACAGTAGCTTAGAAGGCTGCAATTGCCTGCAGGGTTCCTTACATTGCACTTCTTCCTGACCAGCCTGGTACTTAGCAAGCTTCCCAGGTGTCCAAGGCAGCTACATATTGCACTCACAGGATTGCAGGTTAAATCTCTCTTCCACTGGCAAAAAGAAAAGCCACCCTACAAGTGAGTGACAGCCTAAGAAGCAGGGCTTTTTTACCAGTAGGTTGGTCTGAGTCAGGCAACTTCCTGCTTCCTTCACTACTCTCTGCTTTGCTGAGGACACAGCAAGGGTTTTGGCTGGGGCTCATGTCCTGACTCCCATACCTTCTCAGATATAGTCCCCACTTAAAGCTGAACAGTAGCTGGTGTGGTGACAAACACCTTTAGCCACGCAGGTGGATCTGAGTTCCAGGCCAGCCAGGACTCTTAAGTACTGTTTGCTTATGGTACCCTGGTAGGAGGACAATGCTTTAGTCCTTAGCTTGGCTAGGTGGTAAGACTGGCATTCAAGCAGCCACCTTGGGATGCACATGGCAGGTGGGATCCTGTTTGTACTGCCTAGTCACTAGGTCCCAGCGGGAACTTGTATGGTGCCTAAACCACTCCTGGGAAAGAGAGTGGTCAACTGGGACCGCGGTCCAGTGCTCTCAACAGTAGCCTCACTGCAGAGCAGGCCAGGCCATGGGTCACTGGGGTTGGAATGTGGGTGGAATGAAGACAGACCTGGCTCTGGGTGGCCCCAGGCCTACCTACACTTAGATGACTCACTAGATTGGGCTGATGGTGTCAGGCTGTTCGGTGGCTTTGTGTCCACCTCACAGCAGGGCTCCATTTTGCATATTCTACCAGGCTTATACCAGCAAAGTGGTCCTGCTCCAGTGCATCCTGAAGCTGCTTCACTGTTCCCTTTAGCTTGTGTGCTTGGTCACTTCCTTTTCCTTGTGCTGACCATGCCAAGGTTCTTCCAAAACAAATCCATTCCACTGAAAGTCAAGTCTAGTTCTGAAAAATGCCTCTGCCTACTCAGCAGCCCTTTGCATGTGGAGGGGGCTCGGATGAACCAGATGTTCAGACAGAAGGGCAGCTTGTCCCATCCAGACCTGAAGCTGTGGACTCTGGCCTGACAGGAACAACCTGCACTGCTGCCTGAGCAAGAAGCCTCACCTCTTCCTCAGTCCTGGAGAGAGGGGACCAGGCGCTGCTTTTCTCTGGCCTCCAGTCAAGGATGACACGACTTTGCTTTTTTAGCAGAGTCTCAGTATTTGCTTAAGTTCATTAGCGACACTCCACTCTGTAATGCAACCCTACAAAATGTGTGGTACACTTCCTGACACCAGGACAAAAGGACATGCAGTAGGGTGACAGGGTGTGTTCCCTTGGACTCATAGGATGGGAGAGAGGTGTGGCTAGTGGGCTGGGAGCAGCAGGTACAGGGCCCAGATCGCCAAGGTAGTCTGAAATGGGCCTCCTGAGGTTGGAAGGACTGCTCTGAGGCTCCTCTACCCAGGACTTCTGGGACTGTGCCAAAGAAAATAACTATCTGCTGCTTCCATGACCGCTTTGAGAATGTGTCTGCACAGCCCACGCCTGCTGGCAGCTTCCTCGAGGAGGCAAGCCAGTGCAAATCTTGCTTTAGAGGGCGTGGCAGAGTCAGACTGCATGTCAGGCTTTTCTTCCAGATCTCTGGAGCCAGTTATCCCCTACAGTGAGGTCTGTCCTGGTCTGGGAATGGCATACATATTCCCCAAGGAGCTAGGTCACTCCTTGGTGAAGTACTGAGGATGGAGTACCCTAAGAAGTGCATTGTCTCAGATATACCCTACTGGGGACTTGCTGGTGTCATGGCTCTGTGCCGCCTTCCCACCTACTGCTCCTCCCTCTTCCGTTGTACACTCACTGTGTCTGTCATCTCTGCCTTTGTCCCAGTGGTGCTACCCCTTGGCTTCCTATATGAACCAGTCTGCCCCTCTCTGCCTGGACACTGAGCTTCTCAAAAATAGGGGAATCTACACCTTGTCCATTTTTGCACCTCTAGGATCAGCACAAGGTATTCCAGAGTAGCCCCCCTTCCCCAAACCAACAGAGATACATTATGTGACTGGCAAAGGGCCCGGAGCAGTTAACCAACAGAAGCAAAATCTCCATTTTCCCATCTTCTGATTTGAACTTAATCTTCAATATTTAAGTCCTGATTACAGCAAAGTCTGGGGCATTGCAGGAAGCAGATGTCCAGCTTCCTGAGCCCTGAACAACACTGAAGGTGTGACAGTGGTACCCAAGAACCCGGGATGGGATGATGGCTTAGCTCTGGGTGTGGCTAGAGCAGGAATATGGTCAAGGTCAGTCAGCAAGAGTCACAGTAGTACTTGCTTCTCTTTATTTAATTTATGTGCATTGGTGTTTTGCCAGGTCCCCTGGAACTGGAGTCACAGACAGTTATGAGCTGTCATGTGGGTTCTGGGAATTGAACCTGGGTCCTTTGGAAGAGCAGTGTTCTTAACCACTGAGTTCTCTCTAGCCTCGTTTCTCTTTAAAAAAAATATATATTATTTTTGAGACAGGGTTTCTCTGTGGCTTTGGAGTCAGTCCTGGAACTAGCTTTTGTAGACCAGGTTGGTCTCGAACTCACAGAGATCCGCCTGCCTCTGCCTCCCGAGTGCTGGGATTAAAGGCGTGTGCCACCAACGCCCGGCTTTTTAAAATATATTTTTATATGTGTCTGTGTGCCATGTGTGCAGAGGCCAGAAGGGGGCACTGGACACACTGGATGGAGATGCAGCTAAGGCTGTCTGATGTGGGTGCAAGGAACTCAGCTTCCCTGACGAATCAGCAAATGCTCTTAACTGTTGAGCAATCTTTCCAACCCATTTATTCCTTGTTCTAGTGAGGCTCCACAAGGCCCCAATTTACCAATGACCAGAAGTCACAAGATGAGTACCCAGGGTTCTCGGAAAATAAGGAGCTCTGGGTTTGCAACCAAGCAGTTTAACCACACTGACATAAGAAGACCCACAGCCAAGCAAAGTCAGTGCCAGGGGGGAAAATCTAGTATGTGGCACGTTTCCTTGGCCACAGATCAATGGGGTCTAGTCCACACCCCAAGGGGAGCTCTTGGGACAGATGAGGCTTTCCATGGAGGATCATGGTTTGTGATGTGACGAAGCACTGGCTCCCCCAACTGCCAAGGCCCAGGCTTACTACTTTTTCACAGGCTGAGATCCAAATGGTAGCTGGGAGGTGGTGGCACATGCCTTTAATTTCAGTACCTGGGAGACAGAGGCAGACCAGCTTGGTCTATAGAGTGAGTTCCAGGACAGCCAGGGCTACACAGAGAAACCATGTCTCACCTCTCCCCACCACACCTAAAGAAAGAAATCCAATAGGACAAGACTCCTGAGATGGAAGATAAAAAGCAGTGTGTAGATGTGGTCACTCGTACTGTAACTCCGATATTTAGGAAGACTGAATTAGGTTTGGGATTAGAAAAGCTATGGTGAGTTCCAGCACAACATGGGCTACAAATCTGTTTCAAAATACAAACAAAAGCCGGGCAATGGTGGCACACATCTTTAATCCCAGCATTTGGCTCTCTGTGAGTTCAAGGCCAGCCTGGTCTTCAAGGGCTAGTTTTCAGGACAGGCCTCAAAGCTACAGAAGAACCCTGTCTTGAAAAACCAACCTACCAACCAAATAAAAACAAAAGTAAAGAAACCCAGGGCTTGGCAAGGTGGTACACACCTTTATCTCAGTACTTGGGAAAGAGAGGCAGGGGATCTGAATTTTAGGCCAGCCAGCTAGCCAAGGCCCGCTGAGAAACCCTATCTCAAAAATCAAAGCAACAGCCGGGCCGGTGGTGGTGCACACCTTTAATCCCAGCACTTGGGAGGCAGAGGCAGGTGGAGTTCTGTGCATTTGAGGCCAGCCTGGTCTACAAGAGCTAGTTCCAGGACAGGCTCTAAAGCTACTGAGAAACCCTGCCTTAAAAATCTAAAAACAAAAAAAAAGTATCTCTCTCTCTCTCTCTCTCTCTCTCTATATATATATATATATATATATATATATAATGAAAATAAAAATCAAAGCAACAATCGTAACAAAACCCCAAAACATAAAACAAGGTAGAAAACTAAACCAAGGACCATTCTTACCTAGCTGTGAGCCATGAGTTACAAAAATGGCTAGCCTGGCAAAGCACACCCATGTGTGTGACAGTGGCACATATGTTACAGGGGTAACAAGCTGTTTGAAATATTTAAAAATTAAGCCAGGTACTGTGGTGTACACCTTCAATCCCACAGGATGCAGAGGCAGATCTCTTTGAGTTTGAAGCAAGCTTGTTCAATATAATAAAACTGTCTCAAAATAAAAGCAAACAGTAACAGCAAAATCAACAAAAGATCAGGCAGTTTGGGGGGATTCAACACCCTGGCTGTATTCCCAGGCTAGCCTCTGGGTTTCTATCCACTCTGTCCCACAGGAAGGCTCTGATGGCTGGAAGTCAATAGATTAAATGGATTAACTGACCCCACAGTTGCTGCCTGTCTGGGGAGGAATGGCCATGGGGGAAGAGGGGATGTGACACTCAGCCACTAAGACTGTCATGCCTTCTGAGACATCTAAAACTTCTTTACCACTCCAGCACACCCCCATTCTGCACTTCTGGTTGGCAGTATTCTAGGTACTCGGATGCAGAAAAAAGGAGATGGAGCTTCCCTATAAGCCTTACATTGTAGGGTGGAGACGGCAGGCAGCCATCTTGGTAGTCAACTGTGGACTGCCAGTGTGGGGAACAGTCCTTCAGGGAATGCTGTCTGAGGAGCACCAACTCACTTGCTGGCACCTGTGTGCTAGCCACACTGTCTCTCCCCTGACCCCTCTCAAGAGGGTCTCCTTATGAAGTCCCATTGTCGTGAAAGTCACTTTGAAGATCAGAGATTTTTCTGTAACCCCCACCCCTGCCAGGAGATGGTATACATTTTTCTTACTAAGTTTCCACTGAAAAAAAAAAAAAAACTAAGTTTCCACTGGTTGGCAATGTCTTCTCCCAAGAGCCGTAAAGAGCGAATGAGCGAATGAGAGGGCTAATCCGGAAGAGGAGTGATCCTTGCCAAGTGGTTACTGAAATGGCACCTGTACCCAGGCCTTGGATGTGCTCTGCCATAGTCACACCCTGGCACATTTTGTCAGGGTTCTTGTAGAGTGGATCTGACGTTCAGGCTGCCCGTCTGTTCTTTGACTAGCAGGCCCGAGTCAGAAGTTATTATTGTCTTTCTTTTTCTGTTTGTTTTCTTTTGTTTTGTGAGACAAGGTCTCACTGTGTAGCCCTGGTTAGCTTGGAACTCAGAGATCTGCCTGCCTCTGCCTCACATGAGCTGGGATTAAAGGCTGCGCCACCACATCAAGTTGTGTCATTCTGACTTTTGGAGGAGGCAGTTGGGAGAACCATTGTGCCAAGAGTGGAGTCTGGACTGAGCCTACCACTCAGTGGTACTAGCATGTTTAAGGTCTTTGGTTCAATGCCCAGAAACACACACAGTCTGTCCCTCAGAACAGTAATAACAACAACAAAAAACCCAATCAAAACAAAAAATCTCACAATTGCTTTCCAGGCAGTGGTGGTTCACACCTTTATTCCCAGCACTGGAGAGGCAGAGGTAAGTGGACCTCTTGAGATTGAGACCAGACTGGTCTACATAGGAAGTTCCAGGACAACCAGGACTATAAAGAGAATCCTCATCTGGGATTGGGGGCAAAAAATACAATGTTTTTCTAGACAAGGTTCACTCTAACAAGAGTTCACAATCAGCCCAAGCTACTGAGATAGTCTCTGAAAAAAACAAAAACAAATCAAAAACAAAAACCAAAGGCATCTGTACACCAGACTGCCAGACCTATCAAGGCACAATTACGTGTCAATTACTAGGTCACTCTCTAATCATCATTGCCCATCCACTCTCTTTGTGGCCTGGACAAGGTCTTGTTCTGAACAGCTGTCTTGAAGAGCAGTACTATGAGCTATAGGACCCCTGAACTGGTATACTGAGAAGACTTGTACTAATGCACTGACCATCTGTGGAATCGTGCACCACCACACCTGGCTCTAATTCATTTTCTGCAAAGGTGCTGACCAGTAAAATGCATTCTGAAATGGTCCTGCTTCAGAATGGTATTCACTCTCCCTAGGCCTTCCCACACCTGAGATCCTCTGCAACATCACAGGGGAGAACTTGGCACCTTTACCCTCTGCAACATCACAGGGGAGAACTCGGCACCTTTACATGAACTTGCTCCCCTGCAAAGTACTTTTTAAACCCATTGTGCCCCCCCACTCCCCATGTTAAATTAACTCACACTGCCCTTGAACTCCTGACGATTGCTTCCACCACCACAGGGAGCCTCAGATTTCTGCACAGTGGGCCAGCATTTCCAGGGATGAAAAGAGGTCCTAGGAGTTTGGCAGATTTTTCTATGGTAGGAAAGTTAGCATATTAACCCTAGCCTCAGGATCACAATGCCTGCCAGGTTCCTTAACTTGAGATACTCCCAGGAAGTAGACAAAAATAGATAGATAGATAGATAGATAGATAGATAGATAGATAGACAGACAGACAGATAATATGGCACTGTCTAGGTCTCAAACTTCTTTCAATATTAATGCTTTATTTTGGACTTTGAAGAAAGGACATGTTCTCCATTTGTGATTGGAGAGTTTCTGTGTTTTGACCTAAAATGTTGCCACTAAAATAAGCATCAAATTTAGTAAACTTTCTAGCTAGGCAGTGGCATCACACACCTTTGATTCCAGCACTCAAGAGGCAGAGGCAGGAAGATCTAAAATTTGAGGCTAGCCAAGTCTACAGAGTAAATCCCAGGACAGCCAGGACTACATAGAGAAAACCTGTTTTGAAACAAAGCAAAACAAAACCATTAGTAAGCCTTCTAAATACAACCAGTTCAGGAATATAGCAACTGTTGATGCTTCTCTTAGAGACAGTTATTAATTTGATCCATAACATTAAAATGCAGCCAGATAGCAACAAAATAAAACCCAGCAGAGTGTGTGCATTCACACAGAAAGTGACTGTGCTCATCAGGGCACATGGTAGGCTCCTAGCACCCCACTGGCTGAGAGAATATAGTGATGGAAAAGCAGTTAGCATGAGCCTTTTCCTTTTCTTTGTCTTTGGCTGGCTTGCCATGTAGTCCAGGCTGGCCTCAATTTGCAGAAATCTACCCACCTCTGCTCCCGGGTGCTGAGATTAAAGTTGTGCACCACCACACCCAGCATGAGTCCTGCCTGTCTGACAGACCTCTGCACAGGTATTGTGTGGGGGTCATCTCCTTATTGGATTTCTAGGGCAGGATTCTTTGAGATAGGGTCTCATTAGGTAGTCCTGGGTGTCAAGGACCTCACTACAGAGATCAGCCTACTTTGTTCTCCCAAGTCCTTTGATGGAAGACATGTCACCATACCCATCTTAGGGCAAGATTAAAGGAGTAACAGCTGGTCATGACCCTTAAAGAACAGTTCAGAGGTTCTACCTTGATGAAGAAAGTGCTAATTAGCAAAGATACAGTGGCCAAGAGCACCAAAGGGCACAGTCTGCATGTGTGACTCAAGAGAAGCCCATGTGTACAGCACCCATTCTTGTCCTAGTGGGCCTGTGATCCTTTAGAACATAAAGGGATATAAACACAGCCAGCAGCACATCTCTCTAGAGGTCTTGTATCCAGGCACTAAGAGATGTATGACTTAGAGTCACAGGGCAAGCAGTTGCCTACAGTCTTAGCAGACTTGTTGCTAGGGTCCTTCCTCCTACAGTACTGCTGCTTGCCTGACCACTTGTCCCATAACTCTCTCAAGACTGTGTCAGGACTGTGTTCCAGCTCTACTCGGCTTTTATCTTCATCCACCTCCTAAGGCCCTGGGTCTCCCCACCCTTGTTTAGTCACATGCTTCCTTCCACCCTGCTCTCCTTGGTTCTTCCTGCATTCCAGTCCACAGTGGTCCCACCGCACAGACTGCACACATCTGTCTTTTCCTTACCTCACTCAGAGTATTCCCAGAGTCTAGCTAGAGCCTGCAGCAGGCCTGCCCCCAGCTAGCCATGCTGTCTGAAGGCCTCTGCTATGCTCTCTTGTCTTCTAGCTCTCGCTCCTTATGATGAATTCCAAAACAGCAGCTAGAGATGGGTAACAACCAGAAGTGCAGCTGGAAAACCCCTGCAGCTCTCAGGAAAAAGCAGTTGCCATGAGACCTAGTAAGTCGTCCTAATCACAGCTCTGCTCTTTTGCAGGCCTTGGGGACCCTGTGTCCTCTGGTGTTCCCAAGATGCTCTGTAATGCAGTTTACATTATTTTTCACTATATCCCATTCCAAGCCTTCACTCCTTTTTAAAGGATAGAGTTACATGTCAGGGTGTGTGTGGGTGGGTTAACGTTCACGAGTGCAAGTGTCCATGAAGGCCAGAAGTGCTGGATTTACTACCACTCACCTACCATATATGAATGGTGGAAATTAACCCCTGGCCCTCATCAAATGTTGTATGTGCTCCTAATTGCTCAGCAACTTTTCCAGCTTCTTGTTCCCACTTCCTGTTTACTGACTGATTGCTGGAATGGAAGCTTCAAGGAGATAGGTATCTGTGTCTTTACTCAACCATGCTGTCTTGAGAGTGACCTGACCACAGCAGACAAGACAACAAACAGCTGTGACTTAAGTGGGAGTCCAGATTTCCTGACCCAGCTAACAACAACCAATCAATAAGCAGCTAACTAACAACTCTCAATCACTATACCAATATCCCTGTAACATTAGAATGTTACACTAAGTGTCAAGTCCATTACCCCCTCTATATACCCACGTGGGCTCTGGAACAAGCTGCAGATCTGATTCATGTGTGAATCACAGGGAAGGGAAGGAATATCAGGACTGCATGGAAAAACCCACTCAGTGATGTCAGGGTCTCATTCCCAAGGACTAAGCAGTGCCTACCTCTCCTGGGGACTAGGAGGGCTGGGAGTACTGATCTAAAATGCTGGGGTCTATGCAGAGCACTCAATACTCTGGGCTTCACACATGTCCTTCGCCTCTACTCAGCCCAATGGTGGGGGCAAGCAGCATGCTTCGGGACTGCCTTAGACTGAGGCTTCATACAGCATTAGGAGACAGTGCAAGATTTTACTGAGAAAAAGTGAATTTTTAATTATCTTGTGAATCTACTTAGAAAAACACACACAAGCAATGTTCACAACTATAAATTTAAACCTTTTGCACTAAAAAAAAACCCCAAAAAACACAAAACAAACACAAAACCACAGGCATGAACTGTAAACCTGTATTAATTATCAACTAGTCTTAAGGTTAATTCTTAGCAGTAATTCAGTATTTTCCTTCTTGGCAATTATAATGTTGTAGCACCAAATGATCTCCCACAGAGGTACTAGTAATGCTGGCTGCCAGTGTAAGGAGCTGTTTCCAATACAGTGCTTCCTTCCCACACACACCATCCACTCACACCACACACAGGAGTCATGTGCAGATGGTGTCCACTCTGACTCCCAGGGCAATGGAAACAAGACAGAGGCACGGGGTCACAGACTTTAATGTAGTGCATTCGTAGAAAAGGCCAGCCTTCGCTCCCAGGCGTGCTCTCGTCCTCAGACTTTAATGTCATGATTTAGAAGATGCAGACGTTATTGCCTAAATATTACTCTATACATTTCCATCAGTGTTCTGGAAAACACCTTAAATTGCTACTTAATTTACACCATAATTACTGGGTTACAGCTTTAGCTCATTGGCAATTTTGGAAGCAATATTTTTGAAAGCTATGGATGTCCCTGATATCCGTTTAAACCGGACCCCATTCAGAGACAGTCTTGGCAGCTTACAGACTTCCATTTCCCACTGCACCAGGTTCTCTGCGTGCCCGTCGCCATGGACACAGAAGAGCAGGAAGCGTTCCCTCTGCTCATAGTCGCAGTTATTGGCATCCAGCACTTTGCGGATCTCCCGCATCATATCACTGGGATCCATGGAACTAGTGGTTTTCATACTCCAGGTGAAGCGCAGTGAGCGAGGTTTTGCCTCTTTGTTTTCATCCTTTTGTTCCGCAGACACATTGCGACTGAAATGTACAGGGGCATGGTGATTTTTAATTGCACTGAAAACAGAACCTTTTCCACCTCAGTCACTTGATTATCAATTCCTTTAGCAGGAATGACAACTGACCCCATGCACCTCACATTTACTAAGAGGCACACACGTATATCCCCAATCTCTAAACATAAATGATGCACACAAAACTCTACCTGGCTGGGAAATGTCCAGGAAACAGTTCTAGTCCGGTGAGTACTGACCCTGACCAGTAACCTCCTGCTCTTTCACCCACAGCTTCTCTGTTACTATAGTTATGCTTGACACATGTACCACACAGACCAGAACTCAAAGGCTGACTCAGCATTCTCAGCTTAGTACTACTGTTCCTCAGTTAGACAAGTACACAGCTAAGCCACCATCTACCTTGTTGTTTCTCTATTTTATTAAAATTTCAATTTTATAGTTGAAAATATCCAAGTCAGGGTTCTATGGTACTAGCCACTCAGGAGGCTGAGTAGACCACAGGAGTCCAGAAGCTGGAAGTAAGCCTGAGTAACAGTGAGGCCCATCTCAAAATAGGCAAAACCAAACACTACAAATACCCACAATTCAGATGATCTAATCCTAATGAAAAGAAATGAAATGCTACAGTTCACTCTTCTGTGGATAACTGAAATGACTGGTCTGCATGAGGTGAGGGCTCAAAGTACAGCTAAATTGCTACTTTAGACACTCCACAGGTTATAAGGGCAAGCATGAGGTTGGCAACAACTTGGGAATAAAGAAACCTTAGGTAAGGAGGCAAAACAGCACAAAAACTATGGGCAGTCTGCTGGAGAGTCACAGAAGAGGAGTAAGGCAGGCAGACAGGACTGATCACATACACCTTAGTAAAATACAATGGAAGCAGAAGCAGAGGTTGTGTGTGGTTTTGTTTGTGTGTGTGTTTTTTCTCTTTTGTGGAAATGGTGGTCTCATGAGGCTCAGACTGCCCTGACCTCCTGCTCTACATCGCAAGTACTAGGACCATAGGCGTACACTACCATGTTTGCTAAGTTTCTGTTTTCAACAGGGACATTGTCACCAAATGCACAGAGGCAGGAAAGTGCAGAATGCACTAAAGACCCACCCCAGAGCATGGATCCACCACACTGGGTCAGAGTGGCATAGGCAGAACCACTAGCCCTTACAGAGCACTAGCATGGCAAACCTTGTCTTGCTCCATACCAGGAAGTAGGTTCCACCACCACCTTCCTGTTGTGCATGGGCAATACACATGGAAAAGCAGAGCCTGCTCTAAGCTGGGACAGGCCTGGGAGGAGACTGCCTATAGCTCACTCCAAGTCTACCGTGAAAAGGCAGTTTACACAGTGCGTAGGGTCTCACAGGGACAGGTAGTCGAGCAGCAGGTGCAACGGAAGATTTTCTCTTGGAACTGTACATCATCATAACTTGTCCTACCACTACAGAGATGGAATCCTGAGCCTACCTGTGATTACATAGTCACACAGTGAGTTTTACATAAAACCCAAAGATAAACATGAATTTACATAATATCATTTTAAAGAAACACCACCTCAGCCTTCCCAAACTTATTCAAGGCACCAAGACACAAATGTAAAGCAGGGCTGAGGGTGCTCAGGAAGGTTCTCATGGCACACCAGTGCCCTCTTGTGGCTGCTGGCATGCAAAGCTGTCTCCTAGATCCAGGAAGCAGAGCCAGCAGCCTGAAGAACATTCTAGAATCAGAACCTTGCCGCAGCCCCACCAGGCCCACTGTGCTTGAATGAATAACCAAAAACAGCATTGATCACCTAGGCCATAACAATGAGGTAATTAAGTACTTAGAAAATATTTGAAGTAAAAAGCATTTCCCTCACCTTGAGCCCTCATATCTCCCGTTCCTCTCATATTCAGTTGGAAGTCTCAATGGACAGAACGTAGAAGCAAAGGAAAAGTGGAAAAGAGAAAAGAAATCTTACACACTGGTCCACAGCCACCCGTTCATCAACACAAACATTATATAATGAAATAAAGGTACTTCGGTTACCACTAAACTAATTCAAACTCCTCCTCCATCTGACTGCTGATGATATAGTCCCCATGAGCACAAAGCCATGGGAAGGGGCAAGCTGTGCATTCACATCAGTTTTCTTCCTGCTGTGCACACTCATGGCTTTGGAATACTGCTCTGTTCTATGTTCTATTATCATGCCACACTGTATAATTTCCATTTAAAAAGAAGTGAGGTTATCAGTAGAACTCTACACTCAAATACAACGTATTTGTCCAATGAAAATTTACTATTTGGGAAGATCACCTAAACATCATGAAGTGGCACTTGCAACAAAAAGGTTTTTTTTTTTTTAAATCTCCACTTTTAAAGATATCATGTTTCATAAACACAAAAAAATGTAACCTGGCCTTCCTGAGAGGCACACTTAAAACAACAACAGCATCTCTCGATGTAGCCCTGGCTGTCCTAGAATTCAGTATGTAGACTAGGCTGGCCTTGAAGCTGACAGGGGTCTGCCTGTCTCCGCCTTCCAGGTGATGTTAGGGCATGCACCACCTCGTTAGGCAGCAACCTTAATAGCAGTGTTTCTGCCTTGTACGTGCACATTCCAAAGACATCAATATTTGTGATTTGTCAACACCAAAAATATTAATCCAATTGGAACCACACTATCATGCTCTAGTAAAACAATGACATATGGTTTCTTCATTGGGAAGTGTTTTAGACAGAATGCTGTTTGCTCTTCAACTCTCCAAAGATATCCGACATTTTTGTTGTGAGATTGCTCACACCTGAGTTTCTAAGCAAGCCAAACTAAATGAAGTTGGAAGATTTTATGTCCATCTTCAACATTAGAGTATCAGCCACCTTGTCACTTAAAGCCTTTGCCAAGTCCATCCTCAGTAAAACACTTACCTTCTGCATGTTTTGAGGCTAAATCAGTAATTGTACACATGATTACTGAACATCTCATTCTTTAAACAGGAGCATGCTAAGTGCTATTAGTACCAAGACAGAATTATCTGGATGCTAAATGATTCTACTGAAGAAAGAGTGCACAAGGCATGCACAGGCCTTCTGCTGAGTGGGTGCTACAATTCCTTTAATATGCTCAACAGAGTTAATCTATTCTTTCCAGTTTCCTTTCGAGGATATAAGAATTTAGTTCTTAGCAGAAAGTTTAGTTTAAAACACAAAACAAAACAAACAAACAACAACAACAACAACAAAAAGTACCAAAAAGCCAAACCTGATGTTAATTGCAGGAGCCATTTGGGGTAGGTGGGGTGAGGATTGAAAAGAAAGTGTACATATAGGAATACAAGTAAGTGTACATACATAAATCCTACCTTTTGATAAACCTGAATGACATGTTTCTAAAAGAAATTAAGCCAAAAAAAATTAACAAAAATGACTTGTACAAATTAAACAGAAAATCTAATTAATTATAGAAAGAATGGGAAAACAAACAAACAAACAAACAAACAAACCGAACACCATGGCTCCTCTTCTGGTCAACAATCAATAAAAACAACATTTATTGAAGAAGTAAAATTATTATTAACACTTAAATTTTGAGTATGTCTTTTAATTTGAAACATAAAAACATGTTTAGCCACAATAACAATCTATTAGAAACTTTAAAAAATATATTTATTTATTATGTATAGTGTACCTCCTGCATATATGCCTGCAGGCCAGAAGAGGGCACCAGATCTCATTACAGATGGTTGTGAGCCACCATGTGGTTGCTGGGAATTGAACTCAGGACCTCTGGAAGAGCAGCCAGTGCTCTTAAACACTGAGCCACCTCAACAGACACTCATTAGAAATGTTTTTAAGGTAAAAGTCAGTCTTTAACATGATCATTATGATGTTATTATTAATACAGGGTCTTGCTGTATATATCTTGCCCTTGCAACCTGCTTCCATCTGAGTGCTGGGATTACAGACTTGCCACCATGCCTGTGACTTCAATGTCTTAAAGAAATAACTCGTACTTTGCAGTGTACTTGTAATAAATACCATTTCTCAGATTCCTACAGACTATCTTATGAGCAGAACTCCTTCTTGCCTTCTGCTACATAAACATAAAAGACCTAATTACAAGTCATTTAGACATTAAGAGAATTATCACTGAGCTAGGTGTGATAGCATAAGAAGACAGAAGAAGCGAATGCTGTAAATCTGAAGCCAGGCATGCCTGTAAAAATAGTTCCAGAGCCATGGCTATATAGCAAGATCCTGTATGAAAGAGGGTGGGGCTGGTAATGCTGCTTGGTAAAGTGTTTGCCTGGTATGCATGGAAACTCTGGGTTTGATCTCTAGTACTGCATGAAATGGGGGCATGACTGGGCATATCTTTGATCCCAACACTCAGGAGGTCTTGGAGATAGATAGGCCGATAAGAAAATTCAAGGTCATCGTTGGCTACCTAGTGAGTTTGAAGCCGGTCAGGGCTACATGTAACCCTGTCTCAGAAATGACAAAACCAAACTGAAACCCAACAACAATAACAAAGTTAAGGAGACACATGGCTATGCTGAACAGAGTCAGACAAGATCTCACACACTAAGTACCTTTGGGCAAGTGCAGGCAGGAAAAGCCCAGGGTTGTAATGGATACCGCAGACAGACATATTCACCAAACAACATTTTTGGATTTTTTTTCCTCTCTAATTTGGGGGTAACTCTGTACTGCTTTTAGGGAAGACCAAAATCTTGACCTTGTGCATGGCACTGTCATCTCTAACTGTGCTGGGCTCCATTCACAGCTATCACAGAGTACATGCAGCCTGTGAACCACAAGTTGGACACACTTGCTTAGACAAACTGGAAAGTGTCTATTAGAGATAGCTGCCATCCACATCACACAGAGCAAACAATGGTACACAGCAGGATAAATACTGTATAGAAGACTGTGCATATAAAATATTTTTAATTAGACACTACATATAGATATGTTTTAAACATATTATTTCAAAATGATTATTAGTACCCACTTTCCTCTCCTAGTGTTGGGGCCTTGTGAATTCTATCACTGAACGACATGCCTAGACAAGATCTTTTTTTTTTTTTTTCTTAAAATCTCTCTATCTCATTTTTCCGGCATGTATGATAGTGTTGAATTCCCTAAACTGGGATTACAGACAGCTGTGGGGTGCTGGGAATTGAATCTGGATCCTCTGGAAGAGCATCCAGTGTTCCTAATCGCTGAGCCATCTCTCCAGCTCCGACAACAATGTCTTTTAAAAGTTATATATTTTAGGTGTATGTGTATTTGTCTGCATTATGTAAGTGTACCACAAGTATGCAGGCCCAAGAAGGCCAGAAGGAGATGGGTCCTGTAAAACCAGAGGAGCACACAGTAATCAGCAACTGTGTGGTGCTGGGAACGGAACACAGGTGGTCTGAAAGGTTCTAAGTGCTCAACCACTGAGCCGTCTCTCCAGTCCCTCACAAAATTTCATTTGTCCTCCCTCAAACCTTCTTAATACCAAATAAGGCAGAAGGAAGAGAGGACCAATCTGAGGTATAGAAACATCTGTGTCTAGGCTGAAGCCTGTACTGCCTGTAGGCTTGGGTAGACATATTGGGGGGTGTGTGTGTATACTTGTCATCAGATCCTTCTGAAGCTCTAGGTACAGGTGGTTGTGACTCACGTGAAGTGGATGTTAGGAACCAAACTCCTGTTGTCTACAAGATCAGTATGGTAGGTACTCTTAACCACTGAGCCATCTCTAGGGTTGGTAGATTCTGTTTGTGGAGTTCCCTAAAGCTCCCCAAAGCTGTAGGCTGGCTGGTTACATGTAGAAACCTTGATTCTCCCTTGTGGTATCTAATCAACATCGTGGCCTTTCAGGCACTACAACTTCAGCTTGAGTAATTACTCTCAAGAGGATGATAAAGAATTTCAAATGTAGTGACAAGGATTTTTTTTAAACATTTATTTATTTACATAATAGTGTACTGCCTGTATATACACTCGCAGGCCAGAAGAGGGAATTGGATTCCAATGCAGATGGTTGTGAGATAGCATGTGGTTGGTGGAAATTGAATCGAGGACCTCTGAAAGAACAGCCAGTGTTCTTAGCTCAAAAGCCAGCTCCTATATTTTGGTAACTATTATTATTATTGGCTTTAGCTTTTTCATTTTTCAAGACAGGGTTCTGAGACCTTATATAGCCCTGGCTGTTGTGGAACTCATTCTGTAAATCAGATTGCTGATTGGTCTCAAGGTCAAAAATCTGCCTGCCTCTGCCTCCTGAGTGTTGGGATTAAAGAAATATAGAAAAATCCCTGCACTCAGGGGGAAGAGATAGGCAGATTTCTGTGAGTTCAAGGTTAGCCTGACCTATAGAGAGAGTTCCAGGACATCCAGGGCTACACAGAGAAACACTGTTTAGAAAAATAAACCAACAAAAATTCTATCTCAAAAAGTAAAAAACTGGGAGTAGCGTGGTTAGTGAGATTGCTTGGTGGTTAAGAACACTAGATACTCTTGCAAAAGAAGTAGGTTTAATTCCTGGCACCCACAAGGTAGCTTACAAGTAATTGCAACTCAGGTTTCAGGGGATCCAATGCCTTCTTTTTGATTTTTGTGGGCATCAGACACACACAGACATACATGCAGGCAAAACATTCATACATATAAAATAAAATTTAGGGGCTAGAGAGATAGCTGCATCTTGCTCCTCCATAGGTCCCTAAGTTTACTTCCCAGCAGCACCCACATGGTGGCTCACAACCATCTATAATGGGATTTGATGATCACTTCTGGTATGAATGCGTACATGCAAATAATACTAAAAAAACCTTAAAAATCTTAAACAAACAAACAAACCCCAAGAGGTGTGTACAACTTATAAAAATGATGATTATCGATATTTTGTTTAAACAAGAAACTGTAATATAATTTCTGTTCAAACACTGTATGACATGAACCAAGTGTAACTAGAAAATGAACAGACAGCTCCTCACTTAACCTGGCAAGCAGCACAGGACTCGACGGGTTGCCTCTGCAGCCAGGCAGAGTTGGCTCAGACACAATTCTGGTTTAAGAGATAAAATTGTGCCTAATATTTCTGAATCTCATCTTAATTCTTCTACAAAATGTGGAATATCTATCCATGTACAGGGCAGACTAGGGATGAAATAAAAATACAGTAAAGAGGACTAGGGAACAGATTATTAATATAGATAAATATATTGTATATGCAGAAATATGTGTGTATTACTTATAGAGATACCTGTCAGTGAATATTATTTTAGGGTGTGTGACTTTTTTATGCAGCATCTGCTTAACTCTGTGAAGTTGTGATTCTTTGTCTGTCTAAAACACCCGATGGTCTAACAAAGAGCTGAAAGGCCAATAGCAAGGCAGAAGCTAGGATAGGTGGGGCTGAGAGACAGAGTATAAATAGAAGGAGAGGTTAGGAGACTGAGCAGTCAGAGAAAAAGGAGAGGACATCAGGGGGCATGGAATAAGAAAGCTATACAGAAGTAAGGGAAAGATAAAAGCCCAGAGGCAAAAGGTAGTCAGAATAATTTAAGAAAAGCTGGCAAAAAACAAACCAAGCTAAGGCCAGGTGATTATAACTAAAAAGCCTCTGTGTGTGATTTATCTGGGATCTGGGTGGTAGGCCCCTCAAAAAGCCAAAAGAGTCATCACTCAACAAATACCACACATATGTATGATAAAGATGTTCACATGACATACAAATATATACGTATATAGAAAATAACTAACTGGGGTGGGGGCTGGAAAGACGTTGGTTAAGAGCACTGGCCGCTTTTCCAGAGGACTGGGGCTCAAGTCTCAGCACCCACATGGCAGTTTACAACTGTCTGTGACTCCTGTTCTAGGGGATCTGACATCCTCACACAAACATACATGTAGGCAAAACACCAATGCACATAAATATAAATAAACAAGTTATTAATAAAAAAAAACACCATGTAGCCAGATGTGACCTCGAATACCTTTATCCCTCTAATGCCCCGGAGGCAGAGGCAGACTGCAGGTGAGCCTCTTTGAGTTCCAGGCCAGATTGGCTTGCAAAGCAAATTCTAGGTCACAAATACCCAGAGATATTGTCTCAAGAACCAGAATGAGAGCAAGAGATTGTTCAGTGGTTAAGAGCACTTGATCTAAGAGAGGACCTACATTTGATTCTCAGAACCTACATGATGGCTCACAACCATCCAACTCCAGTTCCAGGAATTTGACATCCTCTTCTGTCCTCCTCGGGCACCAGTCATGCATGTGGTGGTGCACAGAAACACATTTGAGCAAAACACCCGTACACATAAAACAAAATAAAATCAGTAAGAACAAAAAAAAATCCAAAACAACCAAAAAAAACCAAACCAAACAAATTAGATATGCAGAGATATCTACCCATGTAGCTTAGCACACACACACACAAAAAAAAAACCCTTCAAATGCTAGCTTTTTCCTTTAAAAACATTTTATGTGTATGTCTCTAATATCCATAAATATGATGTGCCTGGTAAGCTTGTGTGACAAGTGTCATCCTGACAATCCAGTTTTTGGCCTTTCTTTTTTTGTTTTTTTTTGTTTTTTCCTTGCATGATCTATGCTTTTTTTTTTTTTTTTTGATTGAGATTTTTAAGATTTTTAAGAGGGCTTCTCTGTGTATGTAGCTTTGGCTGTCCTAGAACTTGCTCTGTAGACAAGGCTGGACTCCAATTCAGAGATCTGTCTGCCTTTGCCTCTTGAGTATTGGAATTAAAGGTGTGTGCCACAACCTCCTGATATGAATCTGTGGTTATGTGGTGTGTGCAGACGTGTGCTCGGAGGCCAAAGGACAATATCAAGTATCTTGCTCTATCACTCTACACCTCATTCTTCTGAGACAGAACCTACTCTTTTCTTCCTCTCTTCCCTTCATTGTATATGTAAGGGTGTTTTGCCTGCTTGTAAGTGCATACAGAGGCCAAAAGAGGGCACTGATGAAGAGAGGATAGGATCCCTTGGAACTGGAGTTATACCTAATTGAGAGGTGCCATGGAACTGGAGTTATACCTAATGGAGAGGCGCTGGGAACCGAAGCTGATCTAAAAGAGCAGCAAGTGCTCTTAAAAAGGGAATTTTACTGAACCTGGAAAAAGTGTAGTAGACAGTAAGCCTCAATGATTGTCTTGTCTCTGCCAACCACAGCAGTGGTCAAAGACATAGGCAGCGAGTCTGGATTTTTATGTGGGTGTTGGTCTTCATACTTGTTTACGAAGCACTCTTACTGAGTTACCACTACAACCCCCATGTGCTGGTATTTCAAATCAATAATAGTCTCTCAGAGAGCATAAAGGAGAAAGAAAGGGGAAGACTTTCATGATGCTCAGGTGTCAATTACAGGGCTGGTGAGATAGCTCAGTGGGTAAGGTACTTGCTATTCATGAAAGGGATAGTTGGTTTCATATTTAGAGACAATCACAGTAGATGTGTTTTTCTCGGTGACTGCTAAGCTGCAATAGATATGTTATGTAGACAGATGTCTGAACAATACAAACAATAATTAAAGAATGATAAATTCTACCTAAGCACTAAACAACTTCTAGAATTGTGAAAAGATGCTGAGTTCTGTAATTCTACTTTAAAGCTATAAAGTCTAAGGCTGGATACACATGAGCTAATGGAGGAATGAAAAGGATCCAGGCAGCTCAGGCAGCTGCTTCACAAATTAGGAAAGGCATTTACTTTTTCTCTTTGTATTTGCTCCAGCAGAACCAGCAGTACATAACACTTACCTCCTTGTGAGTTTTGAAGTTAGTTTACTAAAAAGATTAGTGGAACCTCGGCTTCGAGTCTGGGACAGTGGTGTGGCTTCGTGGGACAAGCTGGGTGAGGCAGGTGGGCCATTATATGTTGCGGTTCGCCGCTCCCGAGGTTGGCCGTGGAAAGTGCTACGGCTGGCCGTGCCCCTTGGAAAGCGAATCCGATCTGGGGTGGTCGCACTGCTAATACTGTGGGTGGAAGCAACTGGAGTTCTCTGATCTGGAATAGTGCTAGGAAAGCAGAAAAAGAGATATCTTTGTTCCCAAAATCAAAACATGAAAATTTATAAGCACAAAATACCTTTTACACATAATGATGTAATCAACCACTGGGAATCAAGATCCAAAGAATACTTTAAAACAGGATTTAGGAGCAAAACGTAAGCTCAGTGGGAAAGATATCAAAGGAACAGGACAAGAGACAAAGCTCAAAAAGTTTAGGGATACCATATATGCACATTTCAAGGACAAGATTAATGTAGGGTGAAGAATGGCTAACTTAAACTTTCCCCCTCTACTTCCCTTCAAGCTGCTTACACACAGAAAACTGTGCCAAAAGGAAAGAAAAGCTTGCATGTGAAAAGGAACAGGCAACCAAAAAATTTGAAGAAGCACACAGATGGCATAAATATAAAATCCCACATGCTGAAAGCAAGTTGGGGTAGGAATTTCTTAGACCCTCTGTAGTATGTCAAGGCATGAAGACAGGCATATATACAGACAACACAGACACAATGAAACAGGATGTGCTTAACTAAAACTATATGGAAGAAGAACATCTTTTGGACAACTGTTAACAAAATCTTGAACCATAAAATCCAAAGCACAAAATTAAGCAGCAGTGGGTACACATTAGCTTTACAAGGAATGTGCGTTTTTCTTACATAGCCTTGAAGTTATCTCCTTCACTGTCTATTGGAGGTAACATCATCTTGGGGTGCCCAGAGGCTGACATGGACATCGACTTCTGATGTCTCAGCCGACAGGTAGATGTGGCACAGAGTGAGGCAGGGCTAGCTGCGTAAGCGAACACTTCTGTCAGGCTGGGAGAGGGTTTGGGTTCAGGCAGAGGTAGAAACAACAGTGTGATGGAACAGTGACCAAAGAGCAGCTTGCTGTCTGTCTAACGCACACATCTTCTCCCCAAACCCCTACAGACCTCCAGAGATCAAGAATCTCTTTCACTTGTTTGGGGATTCTGGGCCAGTTGCTGGCCCGCAGTTGCTTTTGCAAACAGCAGTTTAAAAAGTTCATTATCTTAAAGAATATAACAGTCTCCATGTTTAAATACTTCTTCTATATGTGCCTTCCAAGCTCTGCCTGAAATAGAACACATCCTAAAGATGTCTCTATGCAAATGTAGGTGGTAAAATGAATGTGGCACAAGCACATAGTACGTTTCACCTATTCCCTTTCAAATGAGTGGCTGAAGTAATGGGCAGAAACTTGATATTATACACCAGAGTATCCTATGTCATTTGAACAACACAGTTTAGAACTTTCCCACTCAGAAGACATTTGCTCCCTTCTTATATAGATGGGAAAACTCAGCATATGGACTATTTATGGAAAGAGTATTATACTGATTTAAAGCCTTCAGTGTTACCTTGCATAATGGCTTTAAACAAACTCACCCACATAAAGCAGTACCCTAAGAGCTGTTTTCTCTTTTTGCCTATACATGGATTCCAGAAATGAAACTATAGTCACTAGGTTTGCATGGCAAATGACAAATGCCTTTTACCTGCTAAGCTATCGGTCTCATTGGCTCAACTCTTGTATTCTTATCTGTTCAGGACCAGACAGCGGTCATACATTGATTGCTCTGCCCAGCTACTGACAATTTTGACCAAACTGGAAGCAAGGATTAACATGGTCTTGGAATACAGTAAGAAAAGCAGGAGCTGTTTGACATCTCTGGAGAACGTATGTCGTCTTACAGACTTGCGAGAAGCAAAGGACTTTGGTGCATAGCAAGAGACTATTCTCTTTTCCTAAGAAGCAGCTGCAGAAGAGACCAGACCTACAGGTACACAGGCATGAAGAGAGCATGTGCAGATACTCTGCAACACTGATTGGATCCTCCTCAAAGTCCAAGACCTAGCTAAGGGAAAGTATAATTCACATTTGAATTATTAACTATTTGATTAAGATCATTTTTATTATATTAAAATTATATGTGTGTTTAAGTAAATATGCCCACAAACTCTAGAATAGCATACTAGGTCTCCTGCAGCATTAGTTAGAATTCTGGTCCTCTATTAGAGCAATAAATGCTCTTAACTACTGGGCCCTCTCTCCAGTCTACCACCCTCCACTCACTTTTCATTTTGTCTTTTTTCTTCTTCTTTTTGAAATAGGGTTTTGCTATGTAGCCCTGGCTGTCCTGGAACTCACTCTGTAGACCAGGCTGGCCTCAAACTTAGAGATCCAACTGCTCTGCACTCCAAGTGTTAATGTTAAACATGTGCGTCACTACTGTCTGGCATAGCTGTTTTGTTTGTGATTTTTAAATTTATTTATTATATATACAGTGTTCTGTCTGCATGTATTTCTGCAGGCCAGAAGAGGACACCAGCTCTCATTACAGATGGTTGTGAGCCCCCATGTCATTGCTGGGAATTGAATTCTGGACCACTAGAAGAGCAGCCCCTCACCTCTACCTTTTACAGCCTTGAGACATGGTCTCTCATTGAAGCAGAAGCTCCCTAGCTCCTAGAATCTGTGTGCCTACATCCCATAGTGCTGGAGTTAAAGATATGCATAGCCATGCCTTGCTTTTACATAGGTGCTGGAAACTCAAACTCACATCCCTCAAGCTCACAGAGCAAGTGCTCTTTATCTACTGAGTCATCTCCCCAGACCGAGCAAAGTATTTTCAATGAATGTTGCTAAGAGAAGCAAACAAGCCCTGGTAGGATACAGAGGATACAACCCCCAAAAGAGGGTATTTTCAGGAAAACACAAAAAAGAAACTGCTGCAAAGAAATTAAATAAAGTAAAAATAAACCAGGCATGGTGGAACACATCTTTAATCCCAGTATTTGAGAAGCAGGCAGATCCCTGAGTTTGAGGCCAGCTTGGTCTACAGAGTGAGTTTTTCCAGGACAACCAGAGCTATGCAGAGAAACCGTGTGTGTGTGTGTGTGTGTGTGTGTGTGCACGTGTATTAAATAAAGACTTCATCAAACTATTTCCAAAGATTGAATAGCGATTTAGGAAAAGTGAGCTGGTGAATTACAAGAACGGTATGAGAGGGTAAGTGTATGCATAAGCAGACAGCCATAAATATATAGAGCGGGGGCCCTATGTCCTATACCAAACGCTTTTACAAGGTGTGGCTCAGAGCTTGTGCTCAACATGCTTTCTCCTCTTTTTGCAGTTCAGGGCCTCTGCCCGAGAATGGCACCTCCCAACTTTAAAGTCCCAAGGGACTTTTAGTAGTTCAACAACTAAGAAGCTTTTCAAACAAAAAACAAGGGCCATGAAACAACAGCTTCTGAGCCCTCTAGAAGAAAATCCCTAACAGAAATTCTAGGTTTTTGTTGTCTTCTATTAAGTTACATGTGATCTAGAAAATATGTGAAAGAGTTGAGAATGCGGTGGTGGCGCACGCCTTTAATCCCAGCACTTGGGAGGCAGAAGCAGGCGGATATCTATGAGTTCGAAGCCAGCCTGGTCTACAGAACAAGTTCCAGGATAAGCTTCAAAGCAACAGAGAAATCCTGTCCTGAAAAACAAACAAAACAAATCTACAAATACCAGACTAATATCAAGAATAAAAGGCTGGCACATGGGTAAGTGGATAAGGGCACTTGCTCCAAGCCTGATGACATGAGTTCCAACCCCTGTACCTACATGGGGGGGGGGGGGAAGAGAGAGAAAAAGAAAGACTAATTGCTGAAAGTTGTTCTCTAACCTTGATATGCCCCCCCCCATCTAACTCTCTCTCTCTGGAAGACTCAATGAGGGACTGTTTAGACAAGGCCTATAGGCATGTTTGTAAAAAAACTGTCTTAATTATATTAAATGATGTGGGAGACCACGGTGTGTAAATTCCCTGGTTTGCATCCTAAATTGCATAAGTAGAGAGAATAAGCTGAGTGTATGCATTCATTTTTCTCTGTTCTTGTCTGTGACAGTGACTAGCTGTTGCAAGTTCTGCCTTGCCGGCCCTGCAGGGATGGACTGGAGCCCGGCTTTGTGAACCAAGTAACTCTGTCTCCCCTAAAGCTGTTTTCATCAGGGTACTTCATCTCAGTACTCTGGGGGCAAAGGACAGATACTTACATAATGAGTTTCAGGTTGTGAGACCTATTTCAAAAAAGAACCAACAAAAAAATACAACACAAACAAAAACTATCACCTATGCAGAGAAACAAAAGCTCCACAAAGGACCAGGAATCAGAAAAACACCAGAATATAATATTTTTAAAAATTCACTGAGGGGCTGGAGAGATAGCTCAGTGGTTAAGAGCACTGGTTGCTCTTCCAAAGGTCCTGAGTTCAATTCCCAGCAACCACATGGTGGCTCACAACCATCTGTAATGATATCTGGCGCCCTCTTCTGGTGTGTGGGCATACATACATAGAAGCAGAATGTTGTATAAATAATAAATAAATAAATCTTTAAAAAAAAATTCACTGGGGCTGGAGAGATGGCTCAGTGATTAAGAGAATTGGCTGTTCTTCTAGGAGACCTGGGTTCAAATTCCAGCACCCACATGGCAGTTCATGACTGTCTGTAACTCCAGTTACAGGGATCTGACACCTTCACACAGATATATATGTAGATGAAACACCAATGCACATAAAATAAAAATAATTTTAAAAAAACCCTACTCTGAGTAGGCAAAGGTTAAGAAATAAAGCAGAAAACAATAATACAAAAGACAGAGAACCCCCCAAAAAAATCACTGAAATCAGAAGGTTGGTTTAAAAATAAAATTCACTGGCAAGGGGTTGGAAAGATGGTTCAGCAGTTAATACTGGCTATTCTCCCAAGAGGACCTGGGTTTGATTTCTAGCATCCACATGACAGCTCACACCTGTTTGTAACTACGGTCCTAGGGGAATCTGTAGACATACAAGCAAAACACCAACACACATAATTTTTTTTTTCCCAATTCACTGATAAACATAATCTTATAAGATAAGCTGAGCTGGTCAAAAGTTCTAGTAACCTATGGAAGGGTTAAATAATGGGGGTATGACAGCTAACTTGATGGGATCTAGATTTACTTATGAGACAAGCCTCTTAGAAAAACCTGTAAGGGATTATCTAGATTTGGTTAAGTGAGGTAGGGAGAACAATTTTAGCTGTAGGCTGGGTCCTGGACTGTATAAATAGGAGAAAGAAATTTGAGCAAAGCCCTCATTTCTTCTGTGCATCCTGACTTTGGGTGTGACATGAACAGCTGCCTCAAGCTCCTGCAGCCATCACTTCCCAACATGATGAACTATGCCCTGAACTGTGAGCCCAACCAAATAAGATCTTCATCCATGTTTTTGATGAGGTATTTTGTCCTAGCAATAAGAAAATAATTAACAAAATATGGAGTTAGATCTTTCTCAGGTAATCAGAGGTCACTAGTCATATACTGTCTAAATAATGGGACCAAACAATACAAAAATCAATACAATAAAACAAATTAATGTCAAAAAGCTGGGCGGTAGTAGTGTATGCCTTTAATCCCAGCACTCGGGAGGCAGAGGCAGGTGGATCTCTGTGAGTTTGAAGCCAGCCTGGTCTACAAGAGCTAGTTCCAGGACAGGCTCCAAAGCTACAGAGAAACCCTGTTTTCAAAAAAAAAAAAATTAATGTGAGAAGACACATGTATAGTACACACACCTGTAACCCCAGTACTTGAGTGTGGAGGCAGGAAGAGTCTTAGGAAAAAAGAATGTAGACTATCACCCTAACTCACTCTTCATTATCCTCTGTCGACTGAACCTCAGGGCTTTACACATGTATGTTTGAAAAAAGACCTATTAACACACACACCCACACACAACCATCGATGCTAAATATGACCAGATAGTAGTCAAGATTCAAGCCAGAGGAAAGCAAAATGTAATGTGAATACATCATGGAGTTCTCTGAGACTCACTGTGATTTTCATTTTCTCAGAATCTGATTTATTCTATACAGAATATACAGGGATTTAACCAAATCCCTCCAACTAGATTTCTTTTCCCTACAACCCCTGCCCCCTCACCCAAATCAATAGCACTTCATGGTTTCTGGATCTACCTAATCCCATTTTCTTTCTCTTCCTCCTTCCTTCTTTCCTTTCTTTTTTCAGAGACAGGGATTCTGTGTGTATGTAACCCTCTGGAACTTGCTAGAGCTGCAGACCAAGCTGGCCTTGAACTCATGAGATTCGCCTATCTCTGCCTCCCCAGTGCGGAAATTAAAGACGTACACCACCACAGTACAGTTTACTTTTTATTTATTTATTTCTGATTACAGGAGCTCACATTTAGGAGATTTCCTGAGTTTCAGAAGATAATCAGAGGCTGTACTTTTCTGTATGTATGGTTATTTTACCTGCCGGTATGTCTGCATACCACATGCATGCCTGATACCCATGGAAGCCAGAAGAGATAATAAAGATAAAAATAGACAATTCTGAAGCCATTTCTGAACCCTCTCAATACTTCCCCTCCTCCCCGGGAACCAAGGACCTAACAGCTATACATGCACGTACTGAGATGTTGGGAACTTTCCATCTCCCTGAATGGGGGCAAGATAACCCTTGGGTGTTGACTCAGTGACTGATGTCTTGACTTAGGCCCTGCGAAAGGGGCAAAATGACCCTCAGATGTTTTCCCCTTACCTCATCTGATCTGGCAGCCACTCTCCAGCCAATTATTGGTGATAGCCCGTTTGAATAAGCCAATCATAATAGTTAAAGAACAACCCCCAGACACCCCTTCCTTCTATGGTTTTTTTCCCTTTAAAAATAGCCTGTACCAACTATTAGGGGTCTTTACTAGCCTCCCGAATGCTGGAAGACCCTGTCATGACAGAATTAATAAAATCCTCATGTTTTACATCAGCTGTGGTGTGAAAAGTGGTCTCAGGGGATGTCTCCTTCTCGGTGATTGGATCTAGGGTCCAACACTCTCCAGCCCCCATTTTTGTACTTTATTTCATAACTCTTAGTACTTAGTACTTCTAGTCACACAGAAGATGGACTCTCCATGTTCCTAGAATCTCAAGTGTATCTCTCTGAGGGAGAGACTATGGTATTCCTGGCCATCTGTACCTGGTGGCAAGGCTGGCCTTGAACTTAGAGATACACTTGCATAGGCCTAAAGAGTGCTAGGAATTAAAGACCTGTAAGATCACCACCCAGCTTAAGTTATTATTATTGCTATCGTAGAGCTGGAAATGGAACCATGCACACTATTATGGCACTATACCTAAACCACACCTCAGACCCTGTTCAAAGGATGAACACATACAAAATCTCCTCCATTCCCTACTCACCGTTTCCAAAGACCACGCTGACAATCTTTCTGAAGAAACCTCCCTGGTTTAACCCCAGCTCTTCTCTGTCACACATACCAACCATAGAGATAGATGCTCTGGACAAAGAGAAGAATCTGGAATTCTATCTCTTGCTAGAAATCAGCATTTAAAGTTTACTTACCTTTAAAGAAGAATCAGTTAACTATTTGAATTTAGGTTAGAAAAGTAAGAAGTAACATACTACCACTTCTTTTGGGAGAAAAAAATTTTTTTTTTTTTTTGCCAATAGGTAAAAAATCTCATACCTGTTTTCTTTGCCATTCTGAATCACTGAGTGTCGATCTGTTGCAGACCTCTCACTGCAAACGTAAGTGTTTCGCCGTGTCATCCCACCAGATGCTGTATTACTCTGCAAGAAAAGGGCATATTTATCTTAGACTATTTGCAAAGTACAATTCAATATGAATAACCTAAGAATTTGTTTATGCGAGCAAAAAAAAAATCGGAAGAGGGATATTGTCTATGTGTTTGGTGATGTTCATGTTCCTAGAGGCTCGAGGTTAATTAATGTCTGCTAACTCTCTGGATCACTTTCTACTGACTGAGGATGTGCTCCCTGAACTCAGAGCTCTCAGACTTATCCAGCTTGTCCAAGGGACATTTTGTCTCTTCCTTTAGAGTACTGAGATTATAGGCAAACACCTGTTTGGCTCGTATGTGGGTGCTGGGGTTTCTGAACTCTGGTACTCGCACTTGAGTAGCAAGCATTCTACCCATTAAATCATCTTCCCAGAACAACATAGTCATTCATAAACAGACAAAAACAATGTATGTGTCTATGCGTAAAAAGAGGACACTAGATCTCCTGGAGCTAGAGTCAATGGTGAGCATGGAGAGATGGATATTGGGAACTGAACTCTTGTGCTCAGCAAGAACAGAAAGCACCATTAACCATGGAGCCATGCTCCAGTCCTTCCTTCCTTCCTTTTCTTTTTTTAAATAAATCTTTAAAAAAAACCTAGTAAATCTAGTAATCCAAACTAGTAAGACCTCATTAGTAATAAGCCTGAGCAAAAGGCCCAACAACTTATAATTAATATAAGCCTCTGACTGAATGGCTATGGAACCGAGCAGAACAAAAATTTTCGTTTACATAAAAGATGAACTGGAGAGATGGCTCAGTGCTTAAGAGCACCCACTGGTTGCTCTTCCAGAGGATCTGAGTTCAATTCCTAGCATCTACAAGGGGGCTCACAAACTAACTCCAGTTCCAGGGATCTGATACTCTGCAGGCACCACAAATGCGTGGAGACGCAGACAAAACACTTATATTCATTGAAACAAAAAAGTACCAAGGTTATTGTGCAAAGTGAAGAGAGAACACACACAAGGGAAGGAAATGCTTGAAAATCTTATCTGGTGGAGGGAGAAGGCTGAATGGGGGAGCGGGAGGGAAATGGGAGGAGGGGAGGAAGTGGAAATTTTGAATGGTATTATTTATAAAGCAATAACAATAAAAAAAAAAACCCGTATGTCTGATCAGTCTTTAGAATCCAGAATACAGCTGGGCAGTGGCAGTGCACACTTTTGATCCCAGCACTTGGGAGGTAGGTGGATCTCTGTGAGTTCGAGGCCAGACTGCTCTACAAGAGCTAGTTCCCACTCACAAGAAATAAAATGTATGGTGGTGGCGCATGCCTTTAATCCCAGCACTCGGGAGGCAGAGGCAGGTGGATTTTCATGAGTTTGAGGCCAGCCTGGTCTACAAGACCTAGTTCCAGCACAGGCACCAAAAACTACAGAGAAACCCTGTCTTGAAAATAAAATAAAAAGAAATAAAATGTAATTAAATAAAAAAGGACAAAATGAGTGGGAATAATGGCTCAGTGTAAAGTTGCTTGATGCGTAAAACTGGGGACCTAAATTTATTTACCAACAGTAACGGTTTGTGTTGTTTTATAATTCTGATATAAACTAGAAAAATCTGGGTAGAACTTTCAATTGAGGAACTGCCTCCATCAGTCCTCTAGGCAAGTCTTGATTGATATGGGAAGGCTTGGTTTATGATGGGTGGTACCAACCCTGGGAAGGTGGTCCAATGTTTTATAAGAAAATAAAATGAACATGCCAGTCGGCAGTCTCTGCTTGAGTTCTTAACCCAAACTTCCCCAAATGACAACCTAGGAGTTGTTACAATGAAGTAAAGCAGCCAAGCAGTGGCAGTGTATACCTTTAGTCTCAGAACTTGGAAGGCAGAGGCAGATTTGTGTGAGGCCAGCCACTCCTCAAAAACAAAACGACCAACCAACCAACAACAAAAAAGATGAAGTAAACCTTTTCCTTCCCCCATACTTTTGATCAGTGCTTTATCACAGCAATAGAAACCCTCACTAGCCGGTTGATGGTGGTATACACCTTTAATCACAGCACTCAGGGAGGCAGGCTGGCAGATCTGACTTCAGGACCAGTCTGCTTTACAGATCAAGTTCCAGGACCACCAGGGCTACATAGAGAGACCTATCCCCTGACTTCCAGATGTGCCTATGGCACAGGCTCAACTCCCCAGTAATGCATAAAATTTAAAAGAGGATAAAGTGAGTTCAGGACCCATATTTTAAAAAAGCCAGCCAGCCAGGCGGATCTTTGTGAGTTCGAGACCAGCCTGGTCTACAAGAGCTAGTTCCAGGACAGGTTCCAAAGCCACAAAGAAACCCTGTCTCGAAAAACAAACAAATAAATAAATAAAAAAGCCAGCCAGAGCCACACAGAGAAACCTTGTCTCAAAAAAATGAAACAAGACAACAGGCAGGTGCAGTAGTATGCACTTGTAATTCTGGGGCTAGAAGGCAGAGACAGGAAAATGACTGGGCAGCCAATCTGTCCCAATCAGCAAGTTTCAGGTTCAGAACCCCCCCTTTCAAAGACTAAGATGGGAAAAGCTTATGGCAGAAGCTATAGACACAAAGAGTGGAAAAGAACACATTCAAAAGGTAAAGAGCAACTGATAAAAACATTTCCGCTGTCAGCCTTTGTCTGCACAGGCAAGTACACACATATGCACACACAGAATTGAAAACTGTAGTCCATACAGATTTGTGTAACAGTTCCGGCTGTTCTGGAACTTTGTAGACCACACTGGCCTCGAATTCAGAGATATGCCTGCCTTTGCCTCCCTCCTGAGTGCTGAGATTAAAGGTGTGTGCCACCACCTCCAGGCCACAGACATTTCATACAAATATTTACAATGTTATTCTTTATGTCAAAAAGGTAGAAATAATCTAAATGTCTATCAATAGATGATTAAATAAATTGTAGTCTATACGTATAGAATAACACTCAAGCTCTAAAAAGGAATGAGATACTAATATATGCCACAATTTGAACTCTCAAATATTATCTTGAATTCAAGAAACCAAACACAAAGGTCTGTATTTATATATTTGACTTCATTAATGTGGAGTTATCAAAAAAGGCAGCAGGAGCTAGAAAATGACAAGTTATCACAGTTATAGGGTATTATGTGGTATTGAAAAGTTCTCTACCTAAGTAAGGCAGTGGCTCATTCCTGTAATTGTAGCGCGTGAGAGGCTGAGGCCAGCCTAAGCCACAGATACCATGTTCCAAATCAACAAACCGAACCAACAAATCTAGTAAGAATGTTCTTTTTTTAATAATTTATTTGTATTTTTATGTGTTTGGCCTGCATGTTTGTTTGTGTGAGGGTGGGTGTCAGATCCTTTGGAACTGGAGTCACAGACAATTGTGAGCTGTCATGTAAGTGCTGAAAACTGAACCTGGGTCCTCTGGAAGAGCAGCCAGTGCACTTAACTGCTGAGCCATCTCTCCAGCCCCCAAAAGGTAAGTTGTTAAAAACACCAGCAGCACATTTAAATTGGCTAATTATGTTATGTGGATTCTGTGTTAATTTAACCTTGTAAATAAAACACAAACAAAAAGAATAAAAGTTACAATGAAACATTTTTTTAAAATTTATTTTATTATTATTTTATGTTCATTAGTGTGAGGGTCAGATGCTCTGAAACTGGATTTACAGACAGTTGTGAGCTGCCATGTGGGTGCTGGGAATTGAACTCAGGACCTCTGGAAGAGCAGTCAGTGCTCTTAACCACTGAGCCATCTCTCCAGCCCACAATGAAACATTTTTATCATGTAATATTATTTACTTCTTTTTGGTGGCGCTAAAAATTGAAACCAGGACCATGGCACACATTGAGGAATTGTTCTAAGAATTGAGCACGATCAGAGAAAGTTTTATATTATTATTATTTGTGTGAGATGTGTAGACAGGTGCATGAACGCTGTGGTGCATATATGCAGGTTGGATAACTTTTAAGTCCACGTTCTGCTTCCATCATAAGCCAAAGAGATAAGCTCAGGTTTGCTAGGGAAGTGGTTTCTATCTACAGAGCTATCTTACCAGTGAGGATTTTATTCTTATTTTTTGAGGTTTACTTTTACGTATACAGCTGTTTGCCTAGATGTGTGTCTGTACACCACGTGCCTGTGGTGATCAGATTGGTTGGATCTCCAGGAACTGGAATTATAGGTGGCTGTGAGCCACCATTTGGGCGCTGAGAACTAAAAATGTTCTTAACCTCTGAGCCACCTCTCTAGTGCCAATTTATTTTATATTTAGGCATCTGTCTACATGTGAATAGTGCAGATATCAGAGGCATCTGCTATACCTGCAAGCAGATTTACATAATACTGTAGCCCCCTCTGATGTGGGTGCTGGGAACAAACTGTGGTCCTCTGCAAGAGCAGCAAACATGCTCACATGCTCACCTCCTGATCATTTCTCCAGTCCTGATCCTCCTGGCTCTACCTCCTAAGTACTGTGACTCACCACCACACTCGGCCTAATGTTAGCCTCTTCCATGCTACGCAAAGAATCTACCATCAGAGCTTCATTTCTACCACCACAGCACTTAAAATTTTTGTTTGTTTGTTTTTCTTTTTTTTTTCTTGGTTTTTCGAGACAGGGTTTCTCTGCAGCTTTGGAGCCTGTCCTGGAACTAGCTTTTGTAGACCAGGCTGGTCTTGAACTCACAGAGATCCACCTACCTCTGCCTCCCGAGTGCTGGGATTAAAGGCATGCACCACCACTGCCCAGCTGTGTTTGTTTTTCAAGACAAGCTTTCTCTGTGTAACAACCCTGGCTATTCTGGAATTCACTCTGTAGACAAGGCTGACTTCAAACTCACAGAGATCCACCTGTCTCTGTCTCCAGAGCACTGGGACTAATGGTATATGCTACCATGACTGGCTAAGATTTATTTTTATTGTGAGATTTGTTTGTTTTGAGACACGGTTTTATCGTATAGCCTTTGCTAGCCAGAAACTGGCTACGTAGACCAGGTTGGTCTCAAACCTCTCTGGGATCAATCAGCTTCTGTCTTCCTAGTGCTAATTAAAGGCCTCGGCCACCATGCCTGGCACCAAGCAACAAAATAAATTTCCTAAGAACTATATGATAAATCAGCCTCAGATGAATTTACTGAACCTGTGGAGTGGAATTCAGGAACAAACCAGTAAGAACAAACCTCACACTCCCTACTTTCAAAACTTAATATAAAAGTACAATCATGGCTGGGTGTGATGGTGCAAGTCTTTAATCCCAGGACTTGAGAGGCAGTGGCAGGCAGAACTCTGAGTATGAGACTGGTCTAGTTTACAGAGCTAGTAAATCAAAGTAAATAAGTAAAAATTAAAAAGACCCCCACTCCTTGTTTTTCAAGACAGGTCTCTGTAGACCTGGCTGTCCTAGAATTCACTCTGTAGAAGAATCTGCCTTTAAACTCACCTCCCTCTGCCTCCTTAATGCTGGGATTAAAGGCATGCACCATCATGAACAGGCAAAAAAGATTCACTTTTATGTATATTAGTGTTTTCAGCATGTATGGCTGTTGTCTGTGGAGGTCAGAAGAGGGTGTCAGATCTCCTAGAACAGAAGTTAAAGATACTTGTGAGCTACCATGTGAATGTTGACAACGAAAACCAGGTCCTTTGAAAAAGTAGCCAGTATTTTTCTTTTTGCTTTAAATTTATTTTTCTTTAATCCCAGCACTTGGGAGGTAGAAGTAGGTTGATTTCTATGAGTTTGAGGCCAGAGCAAGTTCCAGGGCGAGTTCCAGGGCAGGTTCCAAAGCTACACAGAGAAACCGTGTCTCAGGAAAAGAAAAACAAAAAACAAACAAACAAAAAAAGATTTTTTTTTTATGTGTATAGGTGATTTACCTGCATGTATATCTGTGCACCTTGTGTGTGCAGTGCAGAGGTCTAGGACTGGATTTACAGATGGTTGTGGGTTGTCATATGGGTGTTAGGAATCGAATGTGGGTCCTCTAGAAGAACAGTCCATGCTCATAAGTGCTGAGCCATTATTTGCTATGGTTTTGACTTTTCGAGACAGGGTATCTTTATGTAACAGCCCTGGCTGTCCTGGAACTCACAGAAATCTGCCTGCCTCTGACTTCCAAGGGCTGGGATTAAAGGTGTGTACCACTACTGCCCAGCCCAAGTTTCTTTTTACCTCATTTGGATCATATCTCTACTTGTGGGAACCCCCCACTATGTAGCCCTGGCTGTCCTGGAACTCACAGAAATCTGCCTGCCTCTGACTTCCAAGGGCTGGGATTAAAGGTGTGTACCACTACTGCCCAGCCCAAGTGAAGATGAAGTTTTAATGTATCATGAGTGGATCATATTCAATGAAACTCCAAGAATGACTGGAAGAAAATTTTTGATCTTGCTACTACACTTTGGATGAATGGACCTCAAAAGTCCACAAAGTAAAAGGCTTGGTCCCTAGGGCGGGGCTACAGAGATACAATAGCATATTTAGGCGGCAGGACATTGTGGTGAATGAAGAGTGTGTTGAGACTCTGGCCCATCGAGTCACTTGCATCCTGGTTGATTCTATCACATGTCCATATCACATGCCTTCACAACCCTATGTATGAGCCATAAGCCTAACCCAACATGGACTGGAACTAGCCCTGAACTAAAATATATCTTTTCTCTTTTTAGGTTAATTGCCTCAGAATTCTGCTATAGTAACAAGACTATATAATATTGCTGCTACTTATTTTTTATAAATAGGTAAATACTAACAGTTGATAATACTCAGGATAAACCAGGTGGTGGTGGTGCACACCTTTAATCCCAGCACTTAGAAGGCAGAGGCAGGCGGACCTCAGTGCATTTGAGGCCAGCCTGGTCTACAAGAGCTAGTTCCAGGACAGGCTCCAAAGCCACAGAGAAACCCTGTCTCGAAAAACAAAAACAAACAAACAAACAAAAAAAGATCTGGGATTGTAACACGAACTAGAACACAAGTAAATGACAGATATGCTGATCAGTTTTACGCCGTCACGGCACGACTGAGTTTGGTTTAAAATGTCCTCCAACTTCAGGCGCGGTAATCAGTGTGATTTTACTTGCAGCCGGTATTATGATTTTTTTTCCATAATAACATTTATTACTTCCTTTAAGGATAACTGTGTCATAACTCCATGGCCTCTGTTTACACTTTTTTCCTCCCTCGTGTAAATATCTTCCTTTCTAGTTTCTATGCCCTTCTTTGTGCAGCCACTTCTCGTTCTTTCTCTGGTCAGGCTCTTTGTACCCTGCAGGGCTCTGGTCATACGCNACATCTTTAATCCCAAATCTCAAGAAGCAGAGGCAAGAGGCCAGCCTGGCCTACACAGCAAGTTCCAGGACAGCTAGGGCTACACAGAACCTTTGTCTCGAACCCTGACAACTCAAAAAAGTAGGAGACCAAAACTAAAGTACAATGTTACAACCACACTTTATAAGGCACTCAAAAGCCAAAATATGAGTATCTTAAATGTTTTATTCTGATTAAGCACAATGCTAGAGGAAGAAAAGGGCATCGGATTTCCGTGTGAACTTCTGACCCCATAACAGAATGAAGGGTTCCTTTCTGGGTTTTTCTATCAGGAGAAGGGCTGTAGTACTGCCAATTTTGGGAGAGGAAATCATGCTTTTAGATAACATCAAGACTGTTCTGCAAAACAGAATTTTGTGCAAAATTATTTCTATAAGTGCTAATAGTAATTACCATGTTATGTCAGAGAAAACTGTTTCCATTCATGAGAAAAAAGGCTCCTGAGACTAAATGAATTCAACTTAATCTAACAAACTGGTGAGAGATAGTGTCTTCAGCATACCAATGATGTAACTACCCTTCATGCTCTTCACCTGTGCTTAGCTAGTCCAGTTTTTGGAACTCAGAAAGGCCTCAGTGAAAACACTCTTCCTAGAGGACAGTCGATCTGTTGGCACTGTACATATCAGCTCTGCCAACTACCTTCTGCACTGCCACAGTCTTTTGTGTAACAACTTACAGCGAGTAGATGTCTCTGGAGTAACTCTCATTGTCTCTGACACACAGGACCTGAGTACTTACTTAGTGTGGAGAATGGGCTCTGGAAAAATGTGCCCCAGTGCAACAGTGTTAAGAACTGAGGCTTCTAGGTCATTAGTGCTATATAAAATGAAGGGAGAGATAAATCCACCCCTTCTACAAGGTGTCCATATCACATCCTCATCTCTGAAGCAAGTGGTAACAGAATACTATCTTGGAAGCAGCAAAGACAACATCCCCCACTACACAGTGAGCGAGCCTGCTGAATTTTTCAGTCTCTAGAACTCAAGATACATTTCTGTTCCTTATAAATATGTCTCAGATGTTCTGTCACAGCAGCAGGAATTATCAAAAGAAACACCTACAATGCAGGAAGTGGGGCATCGTAGACTAAAGGAAAAACAGGCAGAAAAATAGAGAATAAAATGGATGGATGCAAAAAGCCTAGCTGGTTCAAGTCCCAGCCACCAAGGAATGCTATCCAATCCAATAGTACTTACACTGGGGACAGCAGGGCTTTTCTTGCGCTCGGGAATATCAGCTTTATTGGGATTGCTTGCATTCCCAAGCATGGGACTGGCAGGGGCAATCCCCTTTCCTCCTACAGCAGTGCCACTTGGTTTTCGGGAGGGAATTCCATCTTCTTTGAGGTCACTATCTGCAGTGCTAGTCTGACTCCTCTTTGGATATGCCACAACTGAAGGAATAGCTGGTCCAGCTACAATAAAGAGTTCACTCTTTAAAAGACAGAATGCAGCTTCATATTTATTCTGTGAAAATTAACATTTTGTAAAACAATTTAAATTTCTATTCATCTGTAACTATAAACTAGTAAAATTTTCTAAGATATTTTCTATTTGATTACCACACAAACATTCTACTTTCTAAAAGGATTGTGAAAACTGAACAAGTTGAGTTGTCCTTTGGAAACAACTTAATACCCTGTCACTGTCTAGAAGATCATTAATCAAATTAACTAGATACATAGTCTTTATGCAGAACAAACTATTCTGGTACAATCAAGCAAATTACATCCTTTGGTATGAGATATTCTCATTTTGTCAGAGTAAAACAGCACAGATCTCATTTGCCATTTCTTCTAAATTTTATCTTATACCTTAAAAAAAAAGCACTGATATTTCAGATAAGGAAGAAAATGAGTATGTAAAGGAAGGCAATAAAGCAGAGGAAAACATGTTCCTTTACGAAGTGCCAGTTAGGGAAGAAAGGGTCACAGCCATGTTTTAGAAGAGTTCAACTAAAGAGGACCAGAGTAGATGATTAACTGGTCTCTTAAATTACCTATCCAGAGGCTCCAGCATTAACATAGGCCACCTGGAGTTAAAACAATTGGAAATGGACACAGAGCTATTATAATTACCAGATACAATGCCCACTAGAGATCTCTCTCTCTGGTTCTTTGAAACAGTGTTTCTCTTGCTATCCTAGAACTCAATCTAGGTCAGGCAGGCCTCAAACTCACAATAGATCCATTTGCCTCTGCCTCTGGAGAGCTGGGATTAAAGGAGTGCGCCACACCACCATCCAGCCAACATTTAGCTTTCATCAAGTGTGGTGATGTAGGCATTCAGTACACAGGCTCAAAACTCGGAAGGCAGAGGCAGGTAGATCTCTTATAAGTTTAAGGCTAGCCTGGTTCTATATATCAAGTTTCAGGCCACCTAGGACTGCAGAGTGAGACCCTGCCTCAATAAAACAAAGCAAAAAAAAAAACTAACAATAAAAGATCTATGTAAAAATAAACAAAATGGGTCTCTCATTAGTATAAAAAAATCCCTTTTAATAAAATAGTAGTGCCACATGTATACAAAACAATTACTTTAAGTGCTTGCTTTGGCAGCACATAGACTAAAAAAATTTGAATGATACAGAGAAGATTAGCAGTCCCCGGTACAAGGATGACATATTTCATATATTTTTTTAAAAAATACTTTAAAATAAATTGCTTTTATCATTTATCAATGATATTTGGCTCTGTATGTACCTATACACCTGGGGCAACACAGAACCTTCTCTGGTGAAAATGGATTGTCAGTGGATAAAAGACACAGGACGGGGGATCAGGATTCAGTTCTGCTATAGGCATTCCTCATTTGCACTGTCCCGTGGGAGAGTTGCTGACATTCCTTTTTCCATGCCTTATTGATAAAATAAAGGGTCAGCAAGTGTATGGTTCCAGTTCCAAAGCACACTTTAACTCTGGAAAAATGTCATTAGAAATCCAGGTGAAACCTATGTGCTTGAGAAGACTAAACTTACTAAAGATGATTCCCTTGATAAGTAAGCAAATTAAACATGTTTCTTTCAGAATTTAGGAGTAATTCCCTTTAAAGATGATTCCCTTGATAAGTAAGCAAATTAAACATGTTTCTTTTAGGACTTAGGAGTAATTCCCTTTGAATTGGGTCTCTTAAGAGTAGTGTGCATGCATTCAAAGTTGGCATTCAGTATATAAAACTTCCTTGTTAGCTAACACAAATACATAGGAAGAAAGAAACTGAGAGCACCCCCTCATTTACAAACCATACAGATGGGGTAAAATCAACCCCCTTCATGCACATTGTTTTCTTCTCTTCTTTCTTCCTCTTCTTTTCTCTCCTTACTTTGCAAGAGGGTCTCAGGCTAAACCAACTTCAAACCTGGTATATAGCCAAGAATGACCTTAACTTCTTTTGAAATTTAAAGAAATACTATTTTATCAGACAGTTGTTTTGTTTGTGCGTATGTCTGTGCACATGTTACTAGTGACCACAATGATCAGAAGACAGTTGGATCCCCTAGAAGGGAATTACAGATACTGTGTGCTGCCATGTGGGTGCTGGGGACTGAACACAGGTCCTTTGGAAGAGCCACCAGTGTGTTCTTAACCAACTCTCAAGTCTCAACCTTAAATTCTTAATCTCCTTGCCTCTACCTCCTAAATACTGGGATATCAGGAATATGCCAAAATGCCCAGACTCATATTTTTACCTTTAATTGAAATTGAAACAGAAAACCCTGGGGCTGGAAAGATGATTCAGCAGTTAAAACACTGCCTATACTCGCAAAAGATCCAGGTTTGGTTCCCAGCATCCACATTATGGCTCACAAGCATCTATTATTCCAGTTCATAAGGAGCTGACACACTCTTCTGGCCTCCAGGCACAAGTGAGGCACATAAATGCATGAAATTAAAACACTCATATACATAAAAAGAAAAATGTGAAAGTCATTTCCTTCATTTAAGCGCTCTATAGCTTGCATGAACAGAGAATGTTGTTCCATCACTAGAGAGCCCTGCCAGCTGTAATGCTCAGAGAGAAATGCATAACTACAGATGAGGTTTTCATTCTCTAAGTCTTATCCAGCAAAGTCTACCAAATGTTCCAAATAGTTAGGAGACCTTAACCATACCAGTCCCTAATGCCAGAAAGGGACAGCAAGCCAATCTCCTCTGCCCTGACAGGCTCTAGTCAGGAGAACACATTCAAGAAGCTACTGGAATAGTCTCAGACTCACCATGGTCACTGTACCGCCTCTGCTTCTGACTTGAAGAAACACTTCTCTGTACTTTGTGATGAGGAGACTGGCCAGTGCTGTTGCTGAGGTCACTGCTTGGCCGCACCTTAGCAAGTGAAAGGTTGCTGCTAGAACTGGAGTCACTAGCGTCCAGCTATGGGAGAATAAGAAGAGCAGCAACCATATACGAAGCCCAATGGCTTGTCAGGAAATTCCTGGCGACATACTCCTCCCAGTCAGAGAGGAGTTATCACAATGTACAAAACAACAACTTTAAACTCATTCAAAAGTATTTTCTGACTTCTGAGAATAAGGTCATATGTTAATGATTTCCTTCCTGATCTTTCCAAAGAACTAAGACATTATACTCTGCTTTCTTTCTTTGGTATTATACATCATTTTCAAACTATTAATGACTAAAGGTAACTCACAACTGTATAGGTTTGTGACATTATCTTGAAGTTAAAATAGTAGTTTATGAGCTGGAGAGATGGATCAGCCACTAAATGCTAGACTCACAACCAAAAATAAAAAATAATAGCTTATAAGGGTCAATGGAGTGAGACCACTGTTTGTAGGCAAAGTTTTAAAATGAATACCAAATGTTATGTTAAAAAAATTAAGGAAACCTTTATTTTCCTTAAAAAAAAAAATAAGAGTCAAATCTTTTTGGAGACAGGGTATTTTGTAGTGCAGACTAGCCTTGAACTCATTATATAGCTGAGGAGAACATAAATCCCTGACTCTCCTGCCTCCACTTCCTGAGTGCAAGAACTATAGGCATGTGCCATCATGCATTGCACATTGATCCCTTTTACAAAGGGTATTTAGCTTTTCCTCTCTAAACACACTTACCTCTGAAGATTTTCTCCCCAGTAACAAGTATGTAGCTGTGATTTCATCATATTTCATTTTACTAAGAGATTCTTGAATTTCTTCTTGTGAATATCCCATTCCCACCATAATATCTAAAAGATAAAATATGGTTTATATATTTTATTTGGATTGGAAATCATGCTAGCATAGGGAAAAACAATTTCATTTGAATTAGAAGGTTATATATTTTCTAACATAGAAGAGCTGCTGAAGATGTCTCTGAGTTACTGGTGCTACTACAGAAAACCATAGATTAAGCTCCCAATTTTGTTTGTTTTTGTTTTCTGAGACAAAGTTTCCTTGTGGAGCCCTGGCTGTCTTAAACCTCTCTCTAGACCAGAACTCACAGAGATCCGCCTGCCTCTAACTCCCGGGTGCTAGGATTAAAGGTGAGCACCACCACTGCCCTGCTAAGTAAGCTCCTAATTAACACACAGATAAGTGGATCTATAAATTCTGTGCTTACCTTCCCTTTGTTTCTGTTTGAGCCATACACACAGGAGTAAAACATGTATAGTACACATACCTATTCTCTTCTGGTCTGAGATGTCTAGTTCAGGTTCAACAAATGGCTTGAGCTCATCTTCCTCATGACCTGCGTTGATCCACCTGTCCTTCATGATTTGCTGCAAGGTGAACTGTGTGTTAGCACAGAACAAAGTCCCCCAACACTGACAATATTTAGGGAGATGATTTTCAGCATTTTATTGAATAACCCTGTAAAGGAAACTTAAGGGAATTTGTCTGTTTTCCTTTCTACCTAAAACCCACAGGTGTTCAATGTCACATAAACTAAGCAGGGTTCTGTTAAATGCTCTTTCTTCCCACTGGTGTGGTTACCTCAAGAGTGCCACGTTTAACTGGATTCAGCACCAGGAAGCGTTTGAGAAGGTTTTCACAGTCTGTGGACATGTAGAAAGGGATTCTGTATTTCCCTCGTAGTACTCTCTCTCTTAGTTCCTTTGGGGGAATGCAGTAAAGAAATAATAGTTAATTTTTAAGTTAAAAACAGTAACAATAAAACCAAGGCCATAAAAGCACCCATACAAATAGTATTAAAAATGTCAATCTACACAATTTTATAAAAATACTTAGTTTTTGAAGAGCATGGCTGCAACTGCTTCTTATACCTTCAGGTTCTGACCATCAAAGGGAAGCGATCCACTGACTAGGGTGTACAGAATGACGCCAAGACTCCACACATCCACTTCTGGCCCGTCATACTTCTTGCCCTGGAAGAGCTCAGGGGCTGCATATGGAGGACTACCACAAAACGTGTCTAGTTTACTGCCAACAGTAAATTCATTGCTAAAACCAAAATCTGCTATTTTAATGTTCATATCCGCATCTAACAACAGATTTTCAGCCTAGAGAAAAAACATCAAGACAAAAATAAAACTTAACCAAAATACAGTTATGATAATAGCATCAGGCATTTCATAAAGGCTTTTTACAAGGACTTAGCTCCTAGTTAGTAAAATGTAAAAACACTATTTCTAGAGACACACAGAAAACAAATTATATTCCTAATTTGATACTAACAGTCAAATACAGTTTAAGACATGCTTAAATATAAAATATCTCAAGATCAAGAAAAATGTAGAAAGCTTCTTCAATTAATAAGAGGCTTTTTGAAAATACAGGCATCTGTCTTAACTTCATAAACACCACTAAATGGTTGTAAAATGGGTATTGCTGAGGAAGGAGAAATCCCACCCCAACCTCCAAGACAAACTAGTTGCTTCTGTTGATTTGAGCTGATAGCCACTAAGCAGACACATTAGGTATGAGACTATTGTCTGGATGTACAAGGATGAGCAAGACAAGGCCCTACCCTCAGGATTTGTAGTGTAGGGTGGGGAAAGCAGGCAGCTAATAAGCTGCCGAGATCTGAGCACTATGATGGGTACTGACCAAAAAAAAGAAAAGAAAAAAGGCTCAGCAAAAGAGGGTCATGGAAAATTTCCAGAGAAAATGAAACTGAGAAAGGTATAGATAGCATGTTTCAAGGAGTATTTAGGGGCAGAATAAAGACTTGGAAGTCCGGGGCTGGAGAGATAGCTCAGAGGTTGAGAGAGCTGACTGCTGTTCCGGATGTCCTGAGTTCAATTCCCAGCAACCACATGATGGCTTACACCCATCATATAATGAGATCTGGTGCGCAGAACACTGTATTCATAATAAATAAATTTAAAAAAAAAAAAAGACTTGGAAGTCCACAAAGGGGAGGGTACATTTCTGGCGACAACTGAAAGGCAATGTATGGAGAGAGATGCTCCAGAGAGATGGCTGGGGAGGTAGAAGGCATCAAATCAACAGTGTTTTCTTCAGTTTTCTACCCTCAAGGTGAGAGAACACTGTTCAAGAGTTGTTAAACATGAAAATGACTTTTAGTTTGTTAGTCTATTATTAAAGACAGGGTTTCTTTTTCTGTTTGTTTTGTTTTTTGGTTTTATTCTAGACAAGATTTCTCTATAGCTTTGGAGCCTATCCTGGAACTAGCTCTTGTAGACCAGGCTGGCCTTGAACTTACAGAGATCCACACGCCTCTGCCTCCCGAGTGCTGGGATTAAAGGCAGTTTAAGACAAGGTTGTTTTGTGTAACCTTGGCTGGCCTGGAACTCAGAGATTCACCTGTCTCTGCCGTTGCCTGGCTGGAAATATTATTTTAAAATTGTTTTTATTGAGCTATACATTTCTCTCTGCTCCCCTCCCTTCCTCCTCTGGAAATGATAATCTTAAGGTTTTTTTTATTTTTTATTTTTTTGGGGGGCAGGGGGCAGGGTCTCATCGTTTAGCTCTGGCTGCCCTGGAACGCTGTATGTAATCATGTTGCTCTTAAACTCACAAGTTCAGCTGCCTCTGTCTCTGTCTCTGTCTCTCTCATACACACACACACACACACACACACACACACACACACACACACAAAAAACACCCATATACATAAAATAGAGATACGATGGGAAGCAGGGAAAGACAGGAGCAGAGAAGACAAAGCTATGTTTGAACTGATTATCCCATGACTGTGGTCTGGCTTTGGAGAGCAGGAATGGAGTAGCAGAGACAGGAAATAGAAGCAAAAGTGGCAACTGAATGGAGGTTAAATAGGAGGCTCTGGAGAAGCTTCAGTCACCATAATGAAAAAGAATGCAATCCTATTTAAAAAGGAAAAGATCTGATTTTGAACTGGCTATACCCGAGGTGTCCAAGGGATACTTTTTGCCTAGGTACTAGAATACTTGGGTCCTAGAACAATTCTAGCTGCAGAAACAGACTGGGGGTCATTCATACGTAGGCAGCAACCACAACTGCCAGAGTGGATGTGCTCAGGGTGGGTGCTAAGAGGGACAAGCAAGCAGTCAGTAATGTTCTGAGGATAGTGTCTAGATATGGTATAGAGGATATGCTGTAAGATACAGAGAGGAAGAGGGTGTGTCTGGAAGAAGAGGGACAGCAGAGGTGCCCAAGTTCCACGGCCTGTGAAAAGAAAAATGCTCTGTGAAACCTAACTCTTTGCCAAAGAGCAGAGATGCAGCCTATGGACACTTCCAACAAGCACTACAGCTCACAGGACAGAATGCCTTCCTACGTAGGCACGGGCAGCCACGTCCAGGTGGGCCCCATGTGTCAGGAGACCGCTGTACCTCTGTATGACTATGGAACAACTGTCCTCCAGAGATGAACCTTTACTGAGACCTGAAATACTTTTCATGAGCTTTACTTAAAAACAACAAAAACCTCTTCACTGTGTATTTTGGACAAAGGGAGCCAAACATTATAGAACTTATTTTTACATTATTATTAGTTTGTTTGTTTATTTTGGTTTTTCAAGGCAGGGTATTTCTGTGTAGCACTGGCTATCCTGGAACTTACTTTGTAGACCAGGCTGGTCTTGAACTCAGAGATCTACCTCTGTCTCCCAGATGCTTGGACTAAAAGTATGTGCCATCATATCTGGCTTAATTTATTTATTTTATGTGCACTGGTGTTTTGCTTGCGTATGTGTCTGTGTGAGGGTATCAGATCTTGGAGTTACAGACAGCTGTTAACTGCCATGTGGGTGCTAAGAACTAAACCCATATCCTCTAGAAAAGCAGAAAGTGTTCTTAACTACTGAGCCATCTCTCCAGTCCCTAACCTTATTTTTCTCTTATTCAACAACACAATCTAATCATCATCTGCAAAATGGTCACCAAAAGAACTATAGAAAACTTAGCAAGGATTCTTGGGCTCACCTTGAGATCTCTGTGAACAATTCGTTTCTGGTGGCAATACTGTACTGCAGACACAATCTATACATGGGAAAAATGGGGTTAGTCACCAATGGTGCAGACTCGCAATTACAATAATCATTTATCCTCATTTCTTCTTTGGGGTTTTTGTCTTGCTTCTTCTGAAACAGGCTCATCATGTAACCTCTGGCAGGCCTGGAAATCATTCTGTAAACCAAACTGACATCAAACTCACAGAGATATGTCTGTTCTGCCTCCTGAATACCGAGAAATTAAAGGAGCGTGCCACCACACCCTGCTTTATTGTTTTCATTTTTTTTTCTTTTCTTTTCTTTTCTTTGTTTTTTTCGAGACAGGGTTTCTCTGTGGCTTTGGAGCCTGCACTGGAACTAGCTCTTGTAGACCAGGATGGTCTTGAACTCACAAAGATCCGCCTGCCTCTGCCTCCCGAGTGCTGGGATTAAAGGCGTGCGCCACCACCGCCTGGCTTGTTTTCAATTTTTAAGATGGTTTCATGTGGCCCAAGTGGGCCTTAAACGTTCCACAGATGACAAGGATCCTGAACTTCTTCTGAGCCTCCTGTTTCCAACCCAAGTTCCAGGATTAAAGGTATGCAGCATGTCACACTGGGTTTATGTGGTGCTGGGATGGAAAATAGGGCTTCATGGATGCTAGCAGGTTCTCTACCCACTGCCACTGGACCATAATTCCCGCCCAGATAAACATATTTTCTGATGTTGAAGAAGTTCTTGTAGTTAATTTTCTTTCTTTTTCTTTTCTTCTTCTTTTCTTTCTTTCTTTTTTTTTTGCTTTGTTTTTCAAGACAAGGTTTCTCTATAGCTTTGGAGCCTATCTTGGAACTAGCTCTTGTTGACCAGGCTGGCCTTGAACTCACAGAGATCTGCCTGCCTCTGCCTCCCAAGTGCTGGGTGGTGCGTGCACCACCACTGCCTGGCCACTGAAGGTTATTTTCAAATCCTGCTCGAATCACATTGTACAATCACTTGCCACTTTTCACATCTCTTCCTTTAGCTCTAAACAACTCAAAGCTAACCTGATACACAATGACTGGAATATACCTATTGTTGGTTTTCTGGTATTAAGCTACAAGCAATTATTTCTTTCTTTCATTTTTTTTTTTTCAAGACTGGGTTTCTCTGTAGCCTTTTAAGTCCTGGAACTCACTCTGCAGATTAGGCTGGCTACCACCTCCCAGCGAGACACTGATTTATTATAAGAAAGACTCAGAGCCCAGGAGTTTTATGCATTAAAATAATTATTTTTAAATAAGATTCAGGGCTGGAGAGATGGCTCAGTGGTTAAGAGCACTGCTTGCTCTTCCAAAAGTCCTGAGTTCAATTCCCAGCAACCACATGGTGGCTCACAACCATCCGTAATGAGATCTGGTGCCCTCTTTTGGCCTGCAGGCATACGTGCAGACAGAATACTGAGAATACTGTATACATAATTAATAAATAAATCTTAGGAAAAAAAAAAAAAAGAAAGATTCGCCATAGCCGGGTAGTGGTACCACATGCTTTTAATCAATTCCAGCACTCGGGAGGCAGAGACAGGTAGATCTCTGTGAGTTCGAGGCCAGCCTGATCTACAAGAGCTAGTTCCAGGACAGTTAGGGCTGTTAAACAAACAAAAGGGGAAAAAAAATGTTTTGTTTTTTTTTTTTTTAAAAAGTAATAAAAAATAAAAAAAAGAAAAAGAAAACTTTAAAAAGTTTTTTAAAAAAACTTTTTAAAAATGCTTTTTTAAAAACTTTTTAAAAAAGTTTTTTTTTTTTTAAAAAAAAAATTTACTCAGAGCTCAGGTCTTTTCTACAATGGACTTTGAGACGGCACAACAGGTAAAGGTACCTGCCATCAAGCCTGATGATCTGTGTTGAATCACTGGGGCCCACATGTAGAAAAAAAGAACTAACCCATGTAGGTCATCCTGACATCTACATGCATGCCTTGGCAAATCTATGCTTGTATGTGCACACACACTAAATAAATACAATTTTAAATCCCTACAAAATCCATCAAATATGATTCACATTCACTGCTAATACAGTGTCTTAGGTATGAAAAGTACTTAAAATTTTTTAACTGCCAATCAATGTTCAGAAAGATTGTGTGTGCATGTCTGTATGGAGCTCAGAGGTCAACATGAGGTGTTTTTCACTAGTTGCTCTCCACCTTTATTTGTTGAGTGACTGTATGTGTGTCTGTTTGGCGCCCCGAGGTCAACACTGAGTGTCTTCTTTTACTGTTGTCTGTCTTATTTTTGAGACATGGCTCACACCAAACCTGGTGCTCACTGACTGGCTAAACTGTGAATTTCAAAGATCTGCTAGTCTCTTTCCCAGTGCTGGAGTTATACGTACACATCACAATGCCCAGCTTTCTGTGTATTCTTGGGGATTAAACTTAAGTCCTCATGCTTGCACAGCAGCAACTTTACTGAATGAGTCACCTCACCAGCTCCAGATGCCACTCTTAACTGCACTACTAGAATTGACAATGTAGCTTATTAAATTAACAAACTAAAACCATGTTAATTCATACCTGTCTAAATTTAGCTCTTGCTTCTTTTTCCTTCATTCTTCCATGTGCAACCAAATAGTCAAATACTTCACCTATAACAGAAAGAAATAAAATTAAGCAAAAATCCTGTATCTGGGCATTAATTTTCCCACAAATAGGTAACATTCCACTTTTAACAAAGTTTTAGTCCTTTTTCATTTAAAAATCTTTTAGGTTCATTTATTTTATATATGTAAGTGTTTTGCCTGGATATGAGCCTGGTACCTGCAGAGGTCAGAAAGAGAAATTTTATTCTCTTAGAACTTGAGTTAAGAATGGATGTTGTGGGCTGGAGAGATGGCTCAGTGTTTAGGGGCACAGGCTGTTCTTCCAAAAGACCCAGGTTCAATTCCCAGCACCCACATGGCAGCTCACCACGGTCTGTAACTCAAGTTCCAGTGATCTGACACCCTCATAAGACATACATGCAGGCTAAATACCAACACATATAAAAATTAAATGAATAAATAAATAAGAGTTACTTAAAAAAAAAAAAAAAGAAAAGAAAGAATGGATGTTGTGAGCCACCATGTGGGTGTTAGAAATCAAACCTTGGCCCTCTGCAAAAGCAAGATATGCTCCTAATCACTGAACCTACTCTTTAGCTCATGTTTTTATGTTTTATATATTTTAAATATAAGTACGAAGTAAAACATGGTCACTAACTAAAGCTTAAGATCTTAGCTCACAATGATAATCCTCAGCTGAGGAGAAACCCTAACACATTTAAGTTATGCAGCTTCCATCTCTTCAGTAGGTCTCAATAGAAACTGAGCAATCAAGATGGAAAGGTAAGCCAGGCACGGTCACATACACTTTTAACTCCAACACATGGGAATCAGAGACAGGCGGATCTCTGCATTCTACACTAGCCTAGTCTAAAGAGAGACCCTGTCTCTCTCCAGACGTCCCCAACAAAATATATCTTCTTGTAAGATTATTACCACAAATCATTACTTTATTCAACAAATGTTTGGAGTCCCTATTAACTGCAAAGCAATGTTCTAAGAAGTGGAAAACTCCACAGCATAAACAAATTTAACAAATGACACAAAGATGTGTTGCATTCTTTTAAGTTGTATTTGTTTAACTCTGTGAAGCTGTATTACTTTGCCTAAAACTTACTGGTCTAGTAGAGACTTGAATGGCTAGTAGCAAGGCAGGAGAAAGGAAAGGCAGAGCTGGCAGGCAGGGAATAAATAGGAGGAGAAATCTGAGAAGAAGAAGGAACAAACAGAACAAGAAGAGGCAGATGCAATGGTGGCTACTCAGCTACACAGTAAGCCATAGCATAATAAATAAAGGAAGGTATAAAAAAATAGAGAAAGGAAAAAGTCCAAGGCAAAAGATGGATTTGACTTAAGAAAAACTGGCAAGGGGCTGGAGAGATGGCTCAGAGGTCAAGAACACTGACTCTTCTTCCAGAGGTCCTGAGTTCAATTCCCAGCAACACATGGTGGCTCATAGCCATCTGTAACGAAATCTGGTGCCCTCTTCTGGTATTCAGATATACATGTAGGCAGAATACTGTATACATAATAAATTAAACTTATGGGAAAAAAAAAAGAAAAAAAAGCTGTCAAGAAACAAGCCAAGGTCAGGCATTCATAAGAAAGAATACAACTCCGTGTGATTTACTTGGAAGCTGGGTAGTGGGGTCTCCCAAAAGAGCAAATAGTTTAAAAACGAAACAACAAAATCAGTAGACTCCCTCTCCTAATAGGAAAGGGCTCCTGCTAGATTCCAAACGAGGTAAGAAACTGAGAGTAACTGACTTCATAAAAGTATAACTGAATTTTTAAAGTGGCCAGAATCAGGATGACAGGAAAGGATTAAAAACCCCACTGTAAGATCCTGAAGTAATCAAGTTAAGCAAGAGTATGATTGGCTAAGTGGGGTGAGCAATGGTGAGCAGTAAGGCACAGGACAGGATAAAGGTGATGTCAACAGAGCTTGGTATGGTGGTATACTGAGCATCAAGCCCATCATTAGGACAGTGGAAGCAGAAGCACCAGTTTAGTGTCATCTTTGAACACTGCAGAGTTTTAAATGAGAGCCTTGCTGAAGGAAATATGCTCACTAGAGGTGGGCTTTGAGAGCTTAAAATCCCACTCTACTTCGAGTTCGTTCTCTCTGCTTTGTGCTAGTGGGTGAAGATAGGAACCTCGGCTTTTTGATCCTGCTGCCATGACTGCAGCTTGCTGCTATGCCTCCCTTGATGAACAATTCATAAGAACTCACGAAGAGAGAAATTGGGGTTCAACCTGAAAGTCAGAAAAGCAAAGTAGCCAGTCACTGGCTCTTATCTTGAGCTCAGTCTGAAAGTAGGAATCCTGCCTCCAGGAATCTCAGAATGAGATTTAGAGTGAGAGCTGTCTCCTCCCGTTTTAAAATCCTTTCTAGGGCTGGGATTAAAGATGTGCACCACTGGGATTAAAAGCACGCACTACCCAGTTTCTATGGCAACTAGTACTGGGATTAAAGGTGTATGTTACCACTGTCTGGCCTGTAAGGCTAACCACTGGGGATGTTTTATTCTCTGTTCTCCAGGCAAGCTTAATTTATTAAAATACAAATGAAATGCCACTATACTCCCTGCCATGATGGATGCTTATTTCTCTGAAACTAAAGCCCAAATAAACTTTTCCTTCTATAAATTGCTCTGGTCATGGTGTTTTAACACAGTAACAGAGAAGTAACTCATGCATATAGCTTCATGCACGAGAAGTTCATGGCTAGCCTGGGATACAAGAGACCCTGTCACACCAAACAAACAAAACATATACCACACCCCCAAAACAAACAAACAAAACCAAAAAAGCACAAATAAACACCTAGGGGCAGAAACCTGGCTCAGTGGTTAATAAAAGTGCTTGCTACTCAACCAAGTAGATGAAGTTGGATCAAGGCAGATGGGGTCTTCCACAGAATATAACATAGTACCACAGAGAAGAGAGTTGGGAGGATCCCTGGAGTTTAGGGGCTGATAGTCTAGCTGAAAAAGGAGAGATTCCACCTTAAAGGAATAAGGGAAAGAGCAATAAAGGAGGAAACCTAGCCCTATTCTGTTTTCTGTACACATGCATGCACAAGCACAAGACCTATATAGACACACATGTACAGACATCATACACCCATTAAAACAATAAAAAACAAGAAAACTACTAGTGGATGAAACCTGCTCACTATTGTACAGACCACAGAGAAGCTCCAAATAGCCAAATCATAATTTATTTATAAATTCAAATGCAATATAAACCTCTTAAGAGATTCCTAGAACTATAAAGCATAAGCACAATAACTAAGATTTATAAATCAGGAATACAACTTATAAGCCAGAAAAAAAATTTTCCTATTAACAATGTATTAACACTCAGATTAAGTAGGTAGACTAAAAGCCTCTAAAGGCTATTTACTAGGTGAAAAAAGCTTACAAGCACTCCTGCTAAGGACACGGATAACATGGCTTGGATGGAAGGACTGGATGGGGAAGTTCAGATGCCTTTATGTCTAGTTTGGACCTTGAAACGACCTTTCTAAGCAACTCTAAGATTCTACCAAATGAAGAGGTACTGTCATGCATGGTACACATGCCTTTATTCCAACATTGAGGGGGCAGAATCAGGCAGATCTCTATGAGTTTAGGAACACCTTGGTCTACAGAATAAGTCCTGAGGCGGGAAAGACTACACAATGAAACAAACAAACAAACCAAAAAAAGAAAGAAGGAAGGAAGGAAGAAGGAGGGAGGGAAGGAGAGAAGGAAGGAAGGAAAGAAGGAAGGAAGGAAGGAAGGAAGGAAGGAAGGAAGGAAGGAAGGAAGGAAGGAAGGAAGGAAGGAAAAGAAAGAAAAAGTTGAGTGTTGGTCACACACGCCTTTGATTTCAGCATTTGGAAGGCTGGAGGATCTTTGAGTTCAAGGCCAGCTTGGTCCACCCAGTCTATGTGCCAATCAGGGTGCCAGCAAGAGTAAGAACTGATGACCAGGGAAGCACCTGTTCTATACAGTAGAACTTGCATGTGGTTCTGAACCACTAGTCCCCACAACCTCAATCCTTAAGAAAAGTCTTTCGAACCAACAGAAGCTATACACATCCACTTAGCTTTTTTTGGTTTTTATGTTTGTTTGTTTTCGAAGACAGGGTTTCTCTCTAGCTTTGGAGCCTGTCCTGGAACTCACTCTATAGACCAGGCTGGCCTTGAACTCACAGAGATCCGCCTGCCTCTGTCTCGAGTGCTGGAATTAAAGGTATGCGCCACGCCCCATAAATTGAAGTGTACCTCTGTGATAAAGCTTATGTTTTTAAGCCCTACCTAGATTTCAATCCCCAGTACAAAAACAAACAACAAAAACAAACAAACAAAACCAAGAAAAAAGGTGGCACACACCTTTAATCACAGCACTCAGAAGGCAAAGGCATACAAATTTGCCTGATTTACAGAGATCTTTTCAGGATAGTCAGGGTTACAAAGAGAAACCTTGTCTTGAAAAACCAAACAAACAAAAACCTAAGAAACTGATATAAAACATCTATCCCAAATACTTGGGATAAACAAAATGTCTATAGATACATAAGTCTCTCTCTCAGATTGTTATTCAGAATTTTAAAAGAAAGGAATTTTGTTGTACTATTTTATGTTCTGAGAAATAAAGCCGGCCAGGAGATTGGAGGGTGGAGCTAGCTATAAGTTAACCATAGAGGTCTGGAGGTCTGTACAGAGAGAAGACAGGAAGTGACAACACAGGGCAGAGACAGGATCTCAGTCCTTCAGGTCAAAGGATATGGGGGGGTAAGAAGTGACTGTAGCTATTCCTTTGCCTCTCTGATCTTTCATCATTAACCTCAATATCTGACTTGAGGTTTTTACTGATAAGACCAATTAGGACATGCTTCAGGAATTCCAGTACATGCCATGATACAGATGACTTTGACAACATCATATTAAGGAAAATATTCTAAGTCAAGAACAAATATTGTACAATCTCATTATATTTGGTATTTAAACTAGTCCAATTCAGAGACAGAAAATAGTTTGGTGGAAGTAAGGAGCTGAGGGAAAAAAAGGAGACGGTTAAGGCTTATTTAATGGATGTACAACTTCACTTTAGGAACATTTCTGGAGAAAAAGACAATAGTGAGGAGTATGGAGTTATGTGGATGGACTTAATGTTATTGTGAGGGTTAGTTTTATGAGGAGGGAACCACAATCAGAAAATGCCTCCATCTGTCTAGACTGTAGACAAGCCTGTACAGCATCTTCTTAATTGGTTATTAATGTAGGGGAGCCCAGGCCATTCTGGGTAGTACCATCCCTGGGCTGGTGTTCCTGGGTGCTATAAGAAAGGAAGGCTGGCCGGGCGGTGGTGGCGCACGCCTTTAATCCCAGCACTCGGGAGGCAGAGGCAGGCGGATCTTTGTGAGTTCAAGACCAGCCTGATCTACAAGAGCTAGTTCCAGCACAGGCTCCAAAGCCACAGAGAAACCCTGTCTCGAAAAAAAAAAAAATTATGTGAAAGTATAAGCTGAATAAACCCTTTTTCCCAAACTTATTTTTGGTCATGGTTTTTTATCACAACCATAGAAAACCTAAGACAGTCATTCAACCATATACTTGAAAATGGTTTAAATACTGGGCTAGATGTGGTTGTATTGGTGGGGTGCTTACTCAGCATTCAGGAAGCCCTAGGTTCCAAGTCAAGAATCACCCCATCCCCCAAATAAGAAAAAGAAAAACAATTGGGAATGTGGCACACATGTATAATCCCAAATAGAAGATGATCAGAAGTTCAAGGTCATCAGCCTAGAAAGAAAGGAATTTAAGTACTAAATTTCATGTGATATATTTTAGTACAATGAAATCATGAGAGTTATCAACTAGCAATGTTAAAAGTAGCCAGAGAGATGACTCGAGGGTGAAGTGATGATCATTTGAGTTCGAGTCCACGGTAGAAGAACCAGTTCCTTTAAGTTGTCCTCTGACCTCTATAAGTTTGCTGTTACACATGTGCCCATACATATACATAATAAATAAAAGTAATAAAAAGCAGTATTACTGGGCTGGGGCTGGATAGATGGCTCATCGGATAAGAGCACTAGATGCTCTTCTAAAGGACCTGGGCTCAATTCCCAGCACCCACATGGCAGCTTACAACTGCCTGTAACTCCTGTTCTTAGGGATCTGACACCCTCACAAAGACATACATGCAGGCAAAACATCAATGCACATAAAGTAAAAACATAATTTTTAAAAAAAATAGTAATGCTAATACTCAAACACTACAACCCACATAACTGACAAGGTGATACCAGTTTACAACATCTGAGCGTTAAAATTTTGTTTGTTTTTCGAGACAGGATTTCTTGCTGTCCTGTGACTCATTCTGACATCAGGCTGGCCTCAATAGGGATCAGCCTACCTCTACCTCCCGAGCACTGGAATTAAAGGCATGAACCACCACTGCCCGGCTGTTAAATAAAACCTTAATGACTATCCATACAGGCACTGTGGCTGCACATTGTTCTTAAAGAAAAAAAAAAAGGAAAACATACACATACCCTCTTATTCTGGAAGCAAAATAAATGTGCTTACCTCCACTTGCATATTCCATGATTAAGTAGAGTGTTTTTTCCGTTTCAATGACCTCGAACAACTTCACTGAAGGGAAAGGATAGATGAGAAAAAAAGAACAAACACCTGTATGTACAAAACATGCACCTATAAGCTACAAAATACCCCAGTTATTTCCTGCTAAAGGTTTTAGAAAGCCGGCTCTTAAATGCTTTTTCGGGATTAAAAAAAAATACCGTTTTACAGAATTTTGTTTAAAAACATTTTAAGCTGGGCAGTGGTGGCACACACCTTTAACCCCAGCACTTGGGGAGGCAGAGGCAGGCAGATCTTTGTGAGTTCGAGGCCAGCCTGGTCTACAGAGTGAGTTCCAGAAGCATCAGGGCTATACAGAGAAACCCTGTCTCAAAAAACAAAAACAAAAAAATTATGTGTGGAAACTTCTTCTGCAGCTATATGTTATTTTTCTGAGGAATTCACATGTTCTCCAAAACATGACATTACCTATCTCATTTACTCTTGATATTTTAGAAAAAGGAGCTTTATAAAAATGCAGTTACATTATTTAAAAACCCTATTATGATATATAGAATCAAAAGTTTTCATAGGTGTGCATGTTGGTCAATTTGTGTGTTTCATCTTGGTCCCACAATTAAAAGGACAGAAAAAGGTTCTTTCCTTGTCTTTAACCACCTATCACAGTTAAGAACATGAAGGACAAACAGTTCCTATACCAATTTCATGAGATAGCAATATCCCATCTTTTATATGCTACTTTGTACAAATATTTTCTTAGAAATACAGACACAGCAAGTTTATCTTTGAAAAAATTATCAACTAATGAAATACAATTAGATTTCCCAATACACTAAAACAATTAATCAGCCTGATTATACATACTCCTATGGCATTAAAGCTTAAGACAAGTGCTTAAGAGGTGGCCCAGTGTTTAAGAGCAATGACTTCTCCCCAGAGGACCTGGGTTCAATTCCCAGCATGCATATGGTAGCTCACAACTCTCTATAACTCTAGTTCCAGGAGATCTGACACTCTCACACAGATATACATACATGTAAACAAAACACCAATAAAATAAAATTTTTTTTTAAAAAACCTTAAGTCAAAATGTTTAATCCCTGTAATTTCAAAGAGCTAGTACAAACAGTAACTTGTATATATTTAATTAAAAATATACCTGGGTTGGGGGGAGCTTCTTATCACTTCAGAAATACATATTTAGCTTTATGACACATTTTCAAGACCCCCAAGTACTTAAGAAAATGGAAAGTACCTATGTTTGGATGATTTAAAATCTTCATTATTCTTACTTCTCTGAAGAGCTAAAAAACAAAGAAAAAGACAAACCCCTATGTTATTAAATGTTATACTCTGCTTATAGTAAAAAGTTTTTCTTAGATAACGGCTTCATTATTTGTATTACCCTATTCCTAAGAACAAAATAATACAGAAATTCAAAGTAACCCTGAAGTACATTTATAACTTATTACCAAACAGTATTCCAAAATGTTTCCATTAATGGAAATGGCAACAGTCCTGAGGGGAACAAGTACCACACTCTGAATTTATTTTGGGTTTTTTTTTTTTGTTTTTGTTTTTTTTTTTTTGCAAGAGGGGTTTCTCTGCAGCTTTGGAGCCTGTCCTGGAACTAGCTCTTGTAGACCAGGCCGGCCTCAGAGAGATCTACCTGCCTCTGCCTTCCAAGTGCTGGGATTAAAGCCATGTGCCATCACCGCCCAGCTTATTTTGGCATTTTAAAAACAGTTTGTGATTAAACTTTATGTTAACAGTTTGTGAATAAACTCTGTTCTATATCTAAGAGCCAATAAAAACCTGTGCAATCCATGGGGCTGGAGAGATGGCCCAGCGGTTAAGAGAACTGCCTGTTCTTACAGAGGTCCTAAGTTCAATTCCCAGCGCTCACATGGTGGCTCACAACCATCTGTAATTTGGTGCCTTCCTCTGGCCTGCAGGCATGCAGAATACTGTATACTTAATAAACAAATCTTTAAGCAATACAGGTCCTCTCTTTCTTTTACTCTTTTTTTTTTTTTTGGTTTTTCAAGACAGGGTTTCTCTGTAGCTTTGGAGCCTGTCCTGGAACTAGCTCTTGTAGAGCAGGCTGGCCTCGAACTCACAGAGATCCACACCTGCCACTGCCTCCCGAGTGATGAATTAAAGGCATGCGTAGTCACCACCACCCTCTTAAGCCACACCTCACATGCAGCTACACTTGCTGTGCTACTTGTTTTAGACAATGTGATAGCAGTAAAATCAAAGTGAGCTGAGCTGGAAAGTTTGGCCATCAGGTTCTCCTATCTTAGATCTGTGTGAAGCTTCTCCTACCTCTTTCAGGATGAGAGGTAGTACAGAGAAAGACTCTCCTCGGACCTGAGCCCATGCCAATCCAACAGCACACAGCTACACCAGTTAACCAAGATGAGACCTTTACACAACTGGCTCAAGCAGGATATACAGAAATGTACAAAGAAAAGACGTGTGTGGTAGAAAAACATGCTGGCAAATAAAGACAATTTTTTGAGGATTTAAAAAATTATTTATTTTATGGATATGAGTGTTCTGCCTGCATGTAAGTGCACTAGGTGCATGCAGTGCTGCAGAGGCCAGAGAGGGTAATATATCCCCCAAGAACTATAGTTAATGACTGTGAGCTGCCTCATGGGTGTAGGAACCAACTGAGCCATCTCTCCAATCTCCCCTTTTTCTTTATCTCCCTACCCAGTCAAGGTCCAAGTACGTAGGTGGCTTGCATAAAACTTGCTAAGTAGATCAGGGTAGCCTTGAACTCAGAGAAAGCTACCTGCTTCTGCTTCCCAAATACTAGGATGACAAATCAAGCACCATCACACCCTTTATTAGGACTGTTTTTTTTTTTATTTTTGTTGTTTTCAATTGTAATAAATTTGGGGTAATTGTCTAAATGTTAAGTAGGTCAGAACTTCACAGAGCTATGCTTCTTCTTGGCTGCAACCCCACAGAGCAGTAATGTGGTGTTTGCAGTACAAGAGATTGAACCAAGGACCTTGTACATACAAGGAAAGTGTTCCATCACCCTCTTCTGACCTCAGTGAGAATCAGGCATAATACCATGCACAAACATATGCAGGCAGGTCATACACACAAAATAATGTTAAAGGAAAAACAAAACAGTAGTCTTCAGAACTCTGTACACTGGATTGATTTGTGGATTCTTTTTTAAAGACCAAGGCTTCTTCCCTAGACAGGCAGGCACTTTCCTCCCAGGAGCTCCTGGCTGCAAGGGTTGGGATAATAGTGACAATGCATTAGAATGAGAATGGCCTGGGACAGACACTCTTCTATGAGGCAGACTGTTTAATTTTTTAAATCAATTTATTCATTTTATTTATTCTCTTAGGTTTTTTGAGACAGGGTTTCTCTGTGTAGCCTTGGCTGTCGGGAAATTTGTTCTATAGTCCAGGCTGGCCCTGAATTCACAGAGATTCATCTGCCTTTGCCTCCTAACCCTGAGTGCTGGGATTAAAGACATGCACCACCAGTGCCCGGCTTATTCATTTTATTTAATGCACGTCTTGTCATCTTTCTAGCCACAACACAGCCTTTTTTTTTTTTTTTTTAAACAAAATTCCTTCCCTATGAGTCCTCTAAGTGCTGTGGATTGTTTCTACGGCACTGCTAATTCCTTCCTTCCCTCTGTGGGACTCTTAGGAACATTTCCTGGACTTCTTTCTCCAACAGCTCAATATAGACCACAATAGACTACAACATCTTGGTCATAGAATAACTGTTCATCTTTTTTCCCCTTCTTTTTCTTTGTTATTGTCTTCTTCCTTGACTCTCCTGCACTGATCTGTAGCAGGCTGGCAACTCAGGCTCTTCTTGTCTATTGAAGTTTTGTGTCTGCAGTATACTGTGCAATGACTCTGAAAAACTGATGCAAAGAGGTTTAAAATACTGCAAATAAAATCTGTGGTTTTCTACTTTTAGACTTTATTTTTTTTTAGACAGGGTTTCTCTGTAACTTTGGAGCTTGTCCTGGAACTAGCTCATGTAGACCAGGTTGGCCTCGAACACATAGAGATTCGCCTGCCTCTGCCTTCCGAGTGATGGGATTAAAGGTGTGCACCACCACCGCCCAGCCTTAGCCTACTTTTAGACTTTAAAAAACAAGTAGTTACAGAGAAGAAAGATTAGCATGGCCCCTGTGCAAGGATGACACGCAGGAAAAAACAAAACAAAACAAAAACCAAGTAGTTAGATGGTAGTGTTAGTATGCAGGCATCTGTACTGGCCTGCCCTTAGGGTTCTGACAGGTTACATCCTCAGCTGTAGCCATTAACAGCAACTGCAGTGCACATTCACTATGTTCCCTTTTAAAAGGGCCCTGCCCAACTCCCGTCTCTGTCTCTGTCCCTCCCCCGTCTCTTGTCCTTAGAGGTCGGTCTCCCCTTTCCCCTAATAAAAATCTCTTCACAGAGTTCTGTTTAAGGGGTCTTTCTCTCTAGCGAAGCTTTTTAAAAAAATTTTAACAGGTAGGAATAGAAGAAATGAAAGCCCCTATATGTCATTGCTTCTTTATAGGAAACTTAAGTTTTGTAGGGTTTTGTTTATTTGTTTTTCTTCCCGAGACAAGGTTTCTTTGTGTAGCCCTGGCTGTCCTGGAACTCACTCTGTAGACCAGTCTGGCCTTGAAATCACAGAGATCCTCCTGTCTCTGCTTCCTAAGTGCTGGGATTACAGGCATGTGCCACCAACGCCCTGCAGGAAATTAAAATTTATTTATAGATTTCTTTTTAACAGAAAGCAATACAGCTTGTTATTTAGAATAGGTTGAAAATCGAGACTATTACCAGGTACTTTAATTTTTTCCATTTATTTAGTATGTGCATTATTTTATAATAATTTTTTCCATTATTTAGTAGTACACATGTGGAAGGCAGAAGCCAACTTGTGGAAGTTAGTTCTTTCCTTCCTTCCATTACAGAGGTTCTCAGGATTAAACCCAAGCCCTCATTCAGGGAAGCAAGAATCTGCTGAGCCATCTTCTTGGCCCAGAGGCAGTTTTAATTGTGCCAATGGTCCATTATGTCATTTCAGAAAAGTTACTGAAGAACAAAATATTTGCAGTGAGTTAAAGTAGAATATTACATGGTTAGGACAAATTAAACCTTTGAGGGAGAAGAACAGAGACATTCAGAGTCACCTTCATACAGCTAGTTTTTATTGTGTCAGACACAATATTATTGTTCTATGTTGTTCCATGCACTTGGCATACTAAACATCCTTTAATGTACACTTAAGAATGATGAAGTCCAGGTAGTTAATGTAGCTGTAGAGGGAAGTAAACTTTGTTTTTGTTTTGAGACAGGGTCTTATTGTGTAGCCACACTGGCCTGGAATTCACTATGTAGACCAGGATGGCCTCAAACTCAGAGATCCACCTGCTTTCTGCCCCCCATGTGCTAGGACTATGGGAAGGAACCACCACAACTAGTGGCAACTAAAGATGGCTCAACTGATGAAGTCACTTGTGCCAGGACTGATGACTTGAGTTTGATCCCCAAGACCTGCATGGTGGAGAGAAACAACTCCTTCAAGTTTTACTGACCTCAACAAGTATATCATGGAATGTGCACACATAAAATAAAAAGAATTTTTAAAAAAGCATTGGAATTTTAGAAGAAACATATGAACCCATTACATACAGAGTCCAAGAAAACAAAGAGAAAAAAACTGAAATTGAGGTTTTTGTTGACTGACATGAACAGGAAAGAACTGAATGACATTTTCCATTTTTTGAGGTCTCATATTAACATTCTATGATTTCACCAAGTCAAATGACCGAAAAATGGTATGGATACTATATACCTTTCCCAAAGATTTCTGGCTTGACTTTTAGACTAACAGAATTATGACACATGGAGATGAATTTGATATAGACTATACAAAGACGTCTATCTGGCTTCAAAGATGGTATCTACCATAAAAGACAATTTTTAAATTTTTATTTATGTGTATGGTGTTTTGTCTGCATGTATTAATGTGCACCATGTGTGCCTGAAGAAACCAGAAGCTGTTGTCTCCTGGAACTAGAACTGGAACTAGAGATGGTTGCAAGCAGCTATGTGAGTGCTGGAAGTAAAACCTAGGTTCCCTGGAAGATCAAAAAGCACTCAACTGTGAGCCATTGCTCTAGCCAAGACAAAAATATTTTTCAGAGCTGGCTGTCATATATAAACACAGAGTATCCATCACCAATATCTGAAGTAGAGATTAAGACCCAAGAAACCATTTTCTAAGAGTCGGCAACTACTAAAGTAACCCAAGCTTGCTAAAAGTACCTCAGAGCCTTAAATTTGTTCTTGACATATCAGACAGAAGGAAGATGATATTCAACAGTGGTAGACACATTGACCTTTTGAAAAGAGAGCACAGGGTTTTCTACCTGCCCTTTGGCTGACATTTCCCATCAGGGTCAGTCTTTTGAGTTTTTGTTGCACTCATTATGTGTTAACAGAGTTCAGATCGTCTAGCACAGAGCCATAAACCTGCCATTAACTCTTAAGTCACATCTGTTACTTGGCTAATCCTCCTTCTGTTTAATTCTCAAGAAATTGGCCTAGTCTCCCTTTGAACTTCAGAGGAACTATAATCCCAGTCTGAGAAACTAGAACAAAAGGAATGCCAAAGCTGTGGGTTCCAGGCCAACCTGGGCAATTACGATAAAACTGTCTTTTAAATAGATGTTTTTTAATTTATTAACCAACCAACCAAATTAAAACAAATAAAGGAGAGGGAGAAATAGTGGCTGATGAGTCCAGCACTTCAAAGGAGGATCACATGGACCTAGGAGTTTGAGACCAGCCTAGGCAGCATAAAGATATCCTGTCTCCAAAAAGACGACATTTTAGCACGGCTAGAAAGATGGTTCAGTAGTTAAGAGCACTTAGTGCTCTTGTAGAGGACCAAGATTTGATTCCTGACACCTGCATGGTGGCTCAAAGCCATCCGTAAATCAGTCCTATAGAATACAACAGGTACGTATGTGGTGCACATATATGAACATGGGCAAAACATTCATACACTACAACAACTTGGAAGGAGAATTCGCCACTGAAAGATCTTTGTCCCTGTCTTGCTTAATATTTTAAATGGGTGAAAACTTCACACCTAATTTAGACAGCACAAAAGTAGCATTGACAGTTAACAAAAAAGGTTCATGGCTCAAAAATGTCCCAATAGGACTGGGGATGTAGCTCAGGGGTAGAATATCACACATACAACACACACACACACTGACACATTCAAGTCAAGTCACAGAAAAAAAGCATTTTAGCAAGAACCATGTAAGTCAGGTAAAGAAAACAACCAATTTAAGTACACTATAAAATAAGCCTACGTTAAGGGCATCTCCGGTTGAATGACCAAGAGTCTGAGCATTTACTCTGCAGAAGGGAGAATTGAGAAGACCTCACAGGCTCGACAGTGGGTTTTGCTTCTGGAACTCCATATGGTGAGACAGAGAACAGTGTTACAGACGTAAAGACAGATGCTCATCTACAGCAAGGGAGGAAATCTGTCTAACAACAGTTGTTGGACACCAGAAAGACACTGTGAGAGGGGAAGACTGGCCAACAAACCAGTCAGCAATCAGGGTTACATTGTAAAAACAACTTTTATTACATGTTATAAATGTCATGTTCTTAATGAAATGGTTCCAGTTTAAGAAAAAGATGGCTATTTATATCACAGTGGTGACAAGTTGCTGTCCCAGAGAAGACAGAATTGAGACCTCTGAAAGGTACTCCCTGTCTTTGGGCATCAACACTGAAAATTCCTATGTACTTAAATGTATTTCTTCACCCAGGAAGGGTGTAGATCAAGGCTTAGGTAAAATTTTATAACACAGCACTGGGGTCAGCTGAACTTATCTGATGGTATCAGAGTCATGTAGAGGACAGGACATTTCTTAAATGAATTACTACAAACATGTTGCCCCTTCTGAGATCCATGCCAACCTGTGACCACAGTTTTCCCAAAGGAGAAGACCCATCACAATATGCAGTCACACAGGGAGCACCAGAGTTAGAAGGCAGTGGCAGGCAAGGAAAGCGAGGAGTCAAGCCTTTATTATGGCTTCCACAGGAAAGGCAAACCAGAGCAACGCACCTGCTTGGACCTGCTATTTAGGATAAGCTCAGAAACTCTGAGATACAGATAGTCTCTATTTGACATCTGGCCACAGGGTATACTTAAGGGCCAGACAGAACAAGTGGTTTCAAATACAGGCTCTGAATTTTCTGGTTTGCATATTAAAGGCACATGTAAGGGACAGTAATTTGTTATCTCTAAGAATTAGCTTACACAGGGTAGAGCTAGTAAGGCCCCATATATGAAAGAATCACGACTAAAAGGAAAATAATACAGTGCATACAGCCTGCTTGGTTTTCTTCATAACATCTTCCAAGAAAGTAAGAACTTCACCTGGCTCAACGATGTACCCACAATCACAGAACAGTACCTGACATACAGTAGGCATCTAAATGTTTACTAACTGAATGAATGAATGAATGAATGATTAAAAACATGACTTAAGCCAGGCTGTGGTGATGCACACCTTTATTTCCAGCACTCAGGAGGCAGAGGCAAGTGGGTAGATCTCTGTAAATTCAAGGCCAGCCTGGTCTACAAAGGGAGTTCTGGACAGCTAGGGTAACACAGAGAAACCTTGTCTCGAAACCCCTCCCCCAGAAAAAAAGGCTTGGAATCTGGGAGGTAGTGGCACATGCCTTTAATTCCAGCACACAGAGTTAGCCGGGTATAAATCTGCTTCTTTCAGGTACCTAAAATATTTTCTCAGACTGAAACTACTGACCAACCTCTTTACAGTTCCTCAAACAGGAAGCCTAAGATCAGTTCTTATCTAGGGTTTTTAAAATTCTAACTCAGGGCCGGGCGGTGGTGGCGCACACCTTTAATCCTAGCACTCGGGAGGCAGAGGCAGGTGGATCTCTGTGAGTTCGAGGCCAGCCTGGTCTACAAGAGCTAGTTCCAGGACAGGCACCAAAAACTACAGAGAAACCCTGTCTCGAAAAAAAAAAATCTAAATCAGGAAAAGTTAATTATAAAAGTGCAGCAAAATGGAGCAGAAACGACCTATAATCTGGAGATGTTGTTTTTTTGTTTGTTTGTTTTTGTTTCTGCTTCATCACTGACTAGATGGAGGGCTTGACTGTATCAATTTTTCATGTTTCTTCAGTGAAAAGTAAGAGGGCAATAAGACCCATATAAGTGAAGGTGAAAATATGCTTATCAGAACAGGTAATATGAAAAGTCCACTGTCTTTTTCATTCTTCAAAGATTTATTTATTTATTACATATCTACAGTGTTCTACCTGCATGTGTACTTGCAGGTCAGAAGAGGACACCAGATCTCATTATAGATGGCTGTGAGTCACTATGTGGTTACTGGGAATTGAACTCAGGATCTCTGGAAGAGGAGTCAGTGCTCTAACCACTGAGCAATCTCTCCGTCACAAAAAGTCCACTGTCTTTAAGAGAAGAACACAAAGAGGTATAGTCTGGTATCTGATGAAAACAAAAGCCTATATCAACCAATACACAAGAGCAATTCCAGCATGGCTCTATCAATGGTTCTTTCACATATGTAACAGAATGAATAACTGACTAAAGTATTCATCATTCATCAATTAGGACAGATTATTACTTAATCTCCCTGCTTCCCTCATCTTAACAGGGTCTATCCCAGAGTGTGGAGTAGTACACAGCTTTGATTCAGCACTTCAGAGGCAGAGAGGCAAATAGATTTCTGTAAGGCCCAGGCCACCCTGGTCTACAAAGCAAGTTCTAGGCCAGCCAGGGCTACATAGTGAAACTCTGTCATAATACAAAAACAATAAACCAGAAGAAAGTATGACTAGGTTCTACCTCAAGACTAAACATGCAAATATTAATTATTATTGTCATTAATAGTGTACCACAATTAAGTCCTACAAAAGAGACCTAATTGTAAACTACCATTCACATTCTAAATGTCACTTATTTCCTATGAGAGGAATAATTTTAAATACACCAAACACATTTTTCCCACTCCTACAAACCCTCACCAAAATCCAAGCAAATAACAACTATTCAGCATAGATCAAGGCCTACAGTGTTCTTATGATATGTCAAATATGTTCTGAGCTTTGCTTAAAAGCTCTAAGTATTAACTTACTGTTTTCTAACCCCCCTACAATGTGTTTGCAAAGACCCAGACAAGAGACATGACCTATCACACAGTAGGCAGGACTGAAGCCTGATTTCAGTCCATGCAGTCTGTCTTACACATGCTCTAAGCATTACTCCTTTGTTGACAGTCTAAGACTGAAGGAAAATACTCTGACTTTAGATGGGTTACACCCTAGTATTCAGACATGCCTCAATAAAGTGGTGCATACCTTTAATCCAAGCACCTGGAAGGAAGAGACAGATCTCTTGAGTTCCAGGCTAGCCACATAGTGAATTACAGGATAACCAGGGCCATGTACAGAAACCCTGTCTCAATAAATAAAATGAAGGAATGAATGAACAAAGTCTAGAAATTTGAAAAGGTAAGCATTTTATGTCTAAAAAATGAACTATGATCTCTGTATGTGGAGCAAATGTTAGTATGGAGATTGGAGGATAACCTTGGCATCATTCCTCAGAAGTACAACTCTAACATGTTGATTTATGGTTAGGGTTTCTTACTGGCCAAGAACTTGCAAAGCTGACTAGGCTGGCCAGCTCTATCATTCACTCATTCATTCATTTATTTGTGGTCAGGATCTCTCACTGGCCTGAAAATTGCCAAGTACAATAGGCTGACCAGTTATCAAGAGCCACCTATCTCTGTCTCCCCAGAGCTAGGATTTACAAACCTACTACCACACCCAGCTTTATGACTTTCTTTTTATTTCAATTTATTTATACACATAAATATTACAGAAATTCATTAAAAACTGACCCAAAACCTTAGTAGCAATTAAAAGTAGTAGAAGTGAAAAATACATAAACAATGGGGAAAAAGAAACCTACATTTATCCTTTATCTGATGTATATGCACTCAATGGTTAGAAAAAGAGACTCAAAATTTTGGATTTACTTATATGTATTTAGTAAAGTTATCTGACTCAATGTGCCAGCCTGAATATAATAAAATCAACACCACTCTAAAATATATTCAAAACTGCCTGGGTGAGCTGGTGAACCTCTTCTAGTTATGGCAACATTAATGAACTACATGGTTGATGGACAAATGTGACTAAATAGATAGTTGAATATACTGTTTGTAAGGGCTTAGTGGCTCAGACTTGTAATCCCAGGACTCTGGGAGGCAGAGGCAAGAGAAAGTCACAACCTCAAATCCAGCTTGAGCTACATAATAAGACTCTGTTTAAAAACTAAAACAAACAAAAATATATAGAGAGAATTGTTACCAGTGTGTACACAATTGTGAATAATAACATCCAGGAAAAGCTATTAGAACAAGCCTCAAAAATGGCCAAGGCTGCCTCATAGCCGGTTGTCATTTTTCAAAAACAACTCATTGTTAAAAAGAACTGAAAACAAATATATAAAGACTGCTTATAGTTTTTTTTATCATTTTAAAAAAAAAGGCTACTTGATAGGCCTTTAATCCCAACACTTAGGAGACAGAGCAGGCATATCTTGTAAAGAGCCAGCCTGGACTACAGAGTTGAGTTCCACTACAACCGGGGAGAAACTTTGTCTTGGGGAAAAAAAAGAAAAAGAAAAGAAATAAGGCTACTCATTTAATACACCTGGTTTTAAATATTGCCCAACCAGTCAAATATACTTATCAAATTACTTAGCTTGGATATATCTAACTTTGGGACAAGTCTTCAGTGGCTGGTTCACAGCTGAACTACACTGTTGTAGAATATTAGTTAAAGACGTGTTACATTAATTTATTCTGTGGAATATTTGCTTAATGATGCAAAGATGTGTTGCATTCTTTTATGTTGAATTTATTTAACTCTGTGACGCTGTGTTACTTTGCCTGCCTGAAACACCTGATAGGCCTAATAAAGGCTGATAGTTAGATTGGAGAGGGATAGGTGGGGCTGCCAGGCAGAGAATAAATAGGAGAAAAAGAGAAATGGAGGAGGAAGGAGAGAAGACACCAGGAGCCAGCCACCCAGCTACACAGCAAGCCATGGAGTAAGAGGTAAAGAAAAGTATATAGAAAAAGATAAAAGCCCAGAGGCAAAAGGTAAAAAGGATAATTAAAGAAAAGTTGGCTAGAAACAAGCCAAGCTAAGGCTGGACATTCATAAGAAAGAATAAGGACCGCATGCATTTATTCCAGAGCTGAGTGGTGGGCCCCTAAAGAGCAAAGAGGTTTAAAAAAAATTTTTTAAAAAACACACCACAATTATGAAGTTTTAACTATTAGATTATTATGAATAAAAACTGATGCCAGTGCAAAAGTGCATAATTATACTATTGGACTAAATGTACAGTATACTAAGAAAACATATATTGTAATAATTTGATGCTTTAGTAACAGTGCCTTATACTAAAAGATAGCAATGACCAAGTAAAATGAAAAACTAAAGCAAGCAAACAGAAAACAAGGGGAAATTATAGCCAACCTGAGACAAACGTATGTTAAACCATCTGGAAAAATAGTAGAATTCTAACTATCTCTAGGTTCACATGAACAGTAAATAATTTGTACCATAAAACACAGAATTAGCCAGACAGTGGTGGTGCACACCATTAATCCCAGCACTTAGGAGGCAGATCTCTGTGAGTTCAAGGCCAGTTTGGTCTACAAGAGCTAGTTCCAGGACAGCTAGGACTGTTACACTGAGAAAACCTGTCTCAAAAAAAGAAAAAGAAAAACAAAAGTACAAAATGAAGAGTCCTTAAAAATTTTATAGTAAATTTCTGAATACTATAGTATTACCTAGCTTTATTTATTAGCATTAAATCTTAGATACAAAAATTTAAGAAAACAGGTTGGGGCATAATGGCAACATGTCTGTAATCCCAGCACACTCTAGGTGAGTTTGAGCCCAGCCAGGACTGCTTATTCAGACCTGGTAAGAAAGAAAAAAGAATAAGGGAGGGAGAGAGGCAGGCAGGGAAAGAGGGAGAAGAGAAATTTCTCAAGCAAGCAAACAGAATTCATACTTCAGAACAAAGGACTGGGATCTGTTTGCATAATATTTAAATAGTATTTATAGTATCAGATAAAATCTACCTCCTCCCTGATCCTCCCCTAATAACAGATATAATGGTTCCAAAATATTCAAGATGAAAATCACCATTAGGAATGCAGTAGTAATTAAATTATGCATTACATACGCCAAAGTAACTTACAACTGTAGAGTTTGAGATTTACAAAGCTGTTTTATATAAACTGTTTCATTAATACATCTACTTTGAGATGATGAAATATTAATTAAATTAACAATCATTATGAGGTCTTGATATATTGCCTAGGTGAGTTTCAAATATCTGGACTCAAGAGATTCTCCTGTGTCAGCAATGCCAGTAGTTAACGTTACAGGCTACATCACCAATACTAGATCAAACTATCCCTATTTTAAAGATGAAAACTTACTGGGCATGGGGGCACTTTTTATCTCAGCGTTCAGGTGGGAGAGCAAGGCATATCTCTAAGAGTGTGAGGACAGCCTCATCTATATAAAAAATTGAAGGCCAGTTAAGGATACAGTGAAACCCTGCCTCAAAAAAACAAACAAAAAACAACAACAAATAAGACCTAAAACTCAAAAGTTTAATGACTTGGTCCTGGTCAAGTTAGACATTCAGTTAAGATAGATAAGAAGAATGGGATGCCTCAGTGGGTAAAAGAACTTGCTATGTAACCCAGACAACCTGAATTTTACCTCCAGAACCCACATAAAAAGTAGGAGAAAGCCAACTCCATGCAGCTGTGCACTGACCTCTGCAGATGTGCCATGGCACTCAACACAGGTACATCAGCACTCACACAACAATAATAAAGCTTTAAAAAGCCAAAGCAGAGTCAGGTGGTGATGTGGCATATATATTTAATCCCAACACTGGGAGGTAGAGGCAGGTGGATCTTAGTCTACAAAGCAAGTTTTGGGACAGCCAAAGCTGCTACACAGAGAAATCCATAAAAAGTTTAGCAAGGCCAAATGGTAGCAGTATGTATGTATTTTAAAATGGTATATTGCCTGCCAGGCGGTGGTGGCACAGTCCTTTAATCCTAGCACTCAGAGGCCAGCCTGGTCTACAGAGTGAGTTCCAGGAGAGCTAGGTTTGTTAGACATAGAAACCCTGTCTCAAATCACCCCAGAAAACAAACAAACAAAATAATCCTTTACCTAAGTTTTAAACATTGTGGAAGAGAGGGCAGATTTTAGGAGCCAGAGGATCAGATAAATTGCTGTGAGACTGCATCTCCTAGTAATATCAGAAGCTACACCCATAGTCTCACTAACATGATTGCCAAAACATGAGCTGAACAAGGATGACACCAATAAATATGCCAAACCAGAGAAAAGACCAAGAAGCTTTAGCCCTTCATAAAACTACAAATAACTGAGGAACATTGAGAGGAGAGGTAGTCTTCCCCAGGGAAGAGAATACATATGGTTGTCCAGTGCCATATGGTCATCCCTAAAAACATACAAATGGCATTATATGGACTTAACAGGTTATAGTTAGGGATATATATATATATATATATATATATACATATATGCATACAGTAACAATTGGAGAAAAAAGAAGCTATAAATTTAAAGGAGAGCACTGAGGGGTTTATGGGAGGGCTTGGATGGAAAAGAGGGAAGGGAGAAATGTTATAATTAAGTATTGCTAACTGCTTAGTATACTCTCAAAGATGCTTCGCCTCAAACAATTTCCTTTTTCCAGTAGCCTCACAAGTAGCTAAGTCAAGAAAAAGTATATTTCTCAACTGAAAATATTTTGTATATTTTTTTAAAATTTTTAGTCAAGCCGGGCAGTGGTGGCGCACGCCTTTAATCCCAGCACTCGGGAGGCAGAGGCAGGTGGATCTCTGTGAGTTTGAGACCAGCCTGGTCTACAAGAGCTAGTTCCAGCGTAGGCTCCAAAGCCACAAAGAAACCCTGTCTCGAAAAACAAAAAAAACAAAAAAAAAATTTTTAGTCAAACATCTAAAATGACTGCTCTCAAATGAAGTTAACCCAACTATATTTGTGAAAAATTCCATTTAACTTTTTTGGGGAAGAGGGAAATGGAAATGCCTAATTAGAAAACTTAGGCTGCCCTTAAACTTGTGGGGATAGTTTCTGCTTCTGTCTTCTAAATGTTAGGATTACAGGTATGCAACATTGTTAGGTTCAGCAAGTTATACTCACTGAAGGAAGAGAAAGCTTTGTTGTACTAAATACTAACAGTTAAAACATTTAACAGGTAAATTATATAGCAGTTAAAACAGAAAAATTAAAAATAGTAAATACTAGATCAACATACCTTTTGTAGACTTGTTGGATTCAACTGAGTTTTGTCAATTATTTTTATTGCAACCTAGGGGGGGAAAAGTATTTACAGATTTTCAGAATTTGCTAATTATAGAATAAAACAGTTTTGTAAATTCTCACACATATGGCACTGTTAAAAAACAATCAAAAAAGTAAATCTTAGCTGGTTATAACAAAGCAATTAGAACTTCATAAGACTATGTGATTAAAAAGAGACTTCATGCAAACAGTATTATAACATTTTATATTTGTTACTTACATAAAAGAGGGTGAAATAATCTCCTCTATCCTTCCACAAAAGTATTACAGAATGAATACACTTCAAAAATTATATGTAGTGTAGCAAATCTCTTCACTAAGCTAACTAGACAGTCTTATTCCTGTTAGGCAAGTGTTGTCCTACTGACCTATTCCCCCAGCACCCACTTCCCAATTACCACAAAGGCTATATTAGTTATAAATGCTCGACTGATAGCTCAGGCTTGTTACTAGCTAACTCTTTTTCGAGACAGAGTTTCTCTGGCTTTCCTGGAACTCACCAGGCTGGCCTCAAACTCAGAGATCCGCCTGCCTCTGCCTCCTGAGTGCTGGGATTGAAGGCGTGTGCCACCAGCATCTAGCTAAAAAAAATTAAAACTTTTAATAATAAAAAAAGAACTCCAAATCCCTTCAGGTCCCAGTAGCCTGAACAGTAGTCTGCTTAAGCTGCCATAATAAATACCACAGACTAGTAGCTTAAACAGAACAATTCATTTTCCCTGTTTTAGTAGATGATAGTTCAAAATCAAAGTGCTAAAGGGTTGGTCCTGGTGAGGCCTTTGATCCTGCATCCTTCTCACAGTATCCTCACATAGGAGAAAGAGGATTCTCTGTGTTCCACTTTTACAAAAACATAAATATCATTGATTATAGCTCACTAAAATGTCTATAAAGACCCTATAGTCATGCTATAGGCCAGAACTTCAACTTAAGTTTAAGAACAAACCAGGCAGTGGTGGCACATGCCTTTAATTCCAGCACTTGGAAGGCAGAAGCAGGTAGATCTCAGAGTTCGAGGCCAGTCAGTTCTACAGAGAGAGTTTCAGGACAGCCAAGTCTATACAGAGAAACCCTGCCTTGAAAAACAAAACAACAACAACAACAAAAAAAAAGTGTGAGGACAATACCTTTTAATCAATGGTGGATACAGTAACAGTAACAGTAGTCGGTTACAAAATAAAACTTCAGGGGCTGAAGACATAGCAAAGCAGTTAAGAGCACTTGATGCTCTTGCAGAGGACTAAATATCAGTTCCAGCATCTACACGGCGACTCACAACAATCCAAAAGTCCAGGTCCAGAGGATCCAAACCCCCTATTTTGACATTTGTGAGCACCAGGAACACTCAGTGCACATATATACATGCACATTAAACACTAATACACATACAAGGGAAAAGAATCTTTTTTATTTTTTAAAAAAAAGTACCTTTCCAATCACAACAATAAAATAAAACTGCAAGCAAAAATGTCACAGGAAAAAAGTCGACTGAGAAACGTAGAGCAAGCATTTAATACTTGGGAGGTAGAGACAAGTGGATTTCTGAATTTAAGGCTAGCCTGGTTTACAGAAAAAGTTCAAGACCAGCCAGGGCTACACAAAGAAACCCTGACTCAGTAAAAAAGAAAAAGAAAGAAGGAAAAGCAGCAGGTACACAGTAAATACTACATGATTTCAACAGCATTTATATATTAAAAACAAACATTAGTTTAAGTGAATAATAACTCTATATAGCCAAGAGATAATATATAAAAATGGAAAATAAGCAATAATACAAGCATACTATTATAAAGTAACTTAAAAAATTAGTTGTGGATGTCTTAGATTACTAAAAATTGAATATATCTGAAACCGTGGTACCATTCTTTTTTGGCAGTAAAACTAAACACTTCACATACAAAATTAAGTACAATTACAAACTTTAAAGTTTTCCTTTAAATGTGGCGTTTGGTTGACAACTGGGTGCTGATCACATGCAGATCACTTCTCTAACATGACTTGTAGCTCAAGCTGGCCTTTAACTAATAATCCTCCTGCCTCAGCCTCCCCTGTCATGGCTTTTTATATTTGAGTGGCCCCTCAGCAGCAAGTGGTACTATGTATTACTGGTCCCACAACTCACTCATGCCTGAGGGTGTTTACCTGAACACAGGCATTTTTTCTCTGCAAGACACATCTCAGCCTTGCAATTAGGACAACTAAATAGTACTGCATCACTATGATCAGGAGCCACATTAATTAGCACAATTATTGAAAAAAACAAAATCCTCACATACAAAAAAAATAGCTGGAAGGTGGTGGCACATAGCTTTAATCCCAGCACTTGGGATGCAGAGGCAGGAGGATCTCTGTGAGCTTGAGGACAACCTGGTCTAAAGAGTGAGTGCCAGGATAGGCTCCAAAGCTACCCTGTCTAGTAAATAGGAAAAAAATAAAATAAAAGTAGTATTAAATAGACTGAAGGGGGAAAAGGGCAAATTCGTGCCAAAGCACTGTAAGGGTAAATAGGAAAAAAATAAAAGTAGTATTAAATAGACTGAAGGGGGAAAAGGGCAAATTCGTGCCAAAGCACTGTAAGGGTTGATTCTTGCAAATAACTTTAAAAATATTATCACTAAACTGTAAACTTCAAACAATTAAAATTGTAACTCTTATACTACACATATTTTCAACACAATAAAGTAGTAGTACAGGCCAGTAATCCTAGCACTTGAGAGGCTAAAGGAGTAACAGCATTGAGCCCAGGAGAGATGGCTCAGCCAGTTAAAAACACTTGTTGCAGCCCGGCGGTGATGGCGCAAGCTTTTAATCTGAGCATGTGAAAGGCAAAGGCAGGCAGATCTTTATAAATTTGAGGCCACTCTGGTCTACAGAGTGAGTTCCAGGACACACAGAATAGGGCTGTTACACAGAGAAACACTATCTTGAAAAACAAGCAAAAGAACAGTTGAACACTTGTTCTTGCAGAAGACCTGGGTTCGCCGGGTGGTGGTGGCGCACGCCTTTAACCCCAGCACTCGGGAGGCAAAGGCAGGAGGATCTCTGTGAGTTTGAGGCCAGCCAGGTCTACAAGAGCTAGTTCCAGGACAGGCTCCAAAAGCTACAGAGAAACCCTGACTTGAAAAACCAAAAAAAGACCTGGGTTCAATTCCCAGCACCTACCCTACATGGTAGCTCACAACCATCCATAATTCCAGTTCCAGGAGATCTGACTCCTGAAGGTGCCAGGAAAACATGTAGTACACATACATACATGTAGGCAAAAACACTCATACACGTACAAGAAAATAAATAAATCGTAAGGTTAAAAAATAGTAAAAGGAGAACATGGCTTTGCCCTTGTACTTTCAGAATGTACTAGAAGCATAGTATCAGCTTTAGCTATTAGTTGCATATATTACATATACAACACCTTTCTTTCAATCTTCTGTTTCTCACTTCCAAATCTGCTATTGAATACTTCATACTCAGCTGAAGCAAATTATTCTGGATATTAAGTTTGCCAGTCTTTGTACAATTGTTTTTAATTAAAATTCAATTAATCACCCCTTCTGCCCTAGAAAACAACTCTATGCTGAGTTCTAGAATAGCATCAAAGACAATATCTATAGTATCTGAAAGTAAGGTATTCTTTTATTTTTCTTTGGGTATTATTTTGTTTTCCAAATCAGGGTTTCTCTGCATAGCCTAGACCTGGCGGTCATGGAATTCATTCTGTAGACCAGGCTGGCCTCAGAGATCCACCTGCCTTGCTTTCCAAATGCTAGGATTAAAGGTGTGCACCACCATCGCTCACCTGGCACTCCTCCCTTTTTAAAATAATGTATTTCTTCATCTACTTCAACCAAAACAATGCAGAGAATACTAAAACTTAGCAAACTTCTATTAAGTCTCACAGTAAAGACATCTGTGGAGAAAGAAAAATGGGGCTAAAGAGATGACCCAGCTGTTATGAACGCAAGCTGCTCTTACAAAGAGCATAAATTCAGTTCTCACACCCATGCTGAATAGCTGAAACTCTAGCTCTCAGAAAACCGATGCCCTCCTCTGGCCTCGGAGAACAACTGCACACATGTGCACACATTCCCACAGAGACACACCTATACACATATTAAAAATAAAAATAAGGACCGTATAGATGATTCTACAGTTAGGAGCACTTTACTCTTGTGGCGACCCAGGTTCAATTCCTAGCACCCACAACAGGTAGTTCACAAAACTGCCTAAAGTATCCCCAGTGAGGACAGACTCCATAGCTACAGAGAAGCCCTGTATCGAAAAAGAAAAAAAAAAAAAAAAAAAGAATATTCCCAGTGCCAGGGTGTCCAATGCCTTCTCCTCTGACCTATACATAAATGGACACACATAAAAACATATAATTAGCCGGGCAGTGGTGGCGCACGCCTTTAATCCCAGTATTCGGGAAGCAGAGGCAG
>JAQHUG010000231.1:1191144-1206071 GCA_028555095.1 Dicrostonyx torquatus | reverse complement strand
CTTTAATCCCAGCACTTGGGAGGCAGAGACAGGCGGATCTTTGTGAGTTCGAGACCAGCCTGGTCTACAAGAGCTAGTTCCAGGACAGGCTCCAAGGCTACAGAGAAACTCTGTCTCAAGAAAACAAAAATCAAGCAAACAAACAAAAAGCATTGTGCATAGCCAGAAATATGTACGTCAACACTGCCTCAAAAAAGAAAAAAGAAAAGAAAGGCAAGCAGGCCATGAGGCATTATGTTACACAGATGAAACCATCCACACCAGTAATCCCAGCAGAAAGGAAGCAGAAGCAGAAGGATGAGTTTGAGGCCAGCCTCAGCAACACTATGAGACTATCTCAAATTTTTTGTTTGTTTTTCGAGACAGGGTTTCTCTGTAGCTTTGGAGCCTGTCCTGGAACTAGCTCTGTAGACCAGGCTGGCCTCGAACTCACAAAGATCCGCCTGTCTCTGCCTCCCGAGTACTGGGATTAAAGGCGTGCGGCACCAACGCCCGGCTCAAATTTTTTTAAATTACATACTTTATAGCCCCACTTAGAAAAAAAAAGGTAAAGCTACAGAGACAGAAATGAGACCATTGTTTGCCAAGGGCCTGGAGAAATGAGAGAGTTATAAGAGGCCACAAGAGATCTTTCTGGGAGATGGAAATAGTCTGTATCTTGACGGTGGTGGTGGCTACACAACTGCTCATTAGGATGTCCACCTATAAAGTGTTGATGTTGTATCTCCACAATCCAGACTTCTCAACAGAGATCTCTCCTTTACTGTTGTACCTTCACGAAATCAACAAAAGTCTAACTTAAGTTGTACAGTAATGCTGGGTGGTGGTGGCGCACGCCTTTAATCCCAGCACCAGGGAGACAGAGGCAGGCAGATCTCTGTGAGTTAGAGGCCAGCCTGGGCTACAAGAGCTAGCTAGTTTCAGGGCAGACTCCAAAGCTACAGAGAAACCCTGTTTGGGGGTGGGGGGGAGTTGTGTAGTAATGACAGGGCAGGCTATGCTAAAAGTGAATATGAGATGTGACAGTGACACTGACCCCAAACTGTTGGCTAACACACAGCTATTTCCATATCAGACCATATGCAAGAACTACAAGCAGAACATGGCAAGGTGAATTAGCACAACCAGTTGGATGTATCATCACAAACCTCTTGACTTTAGCAATGCTGAAACCCCAAATGCATTAAATGGCATTAAGAATAGGGGATCCTCCTTCACATTCTATTTCTTCTTTCTTACTTGCTGGCACTAGGGATTGGAAGGGGCCCATGTATACTATGCAATAATTCTATCACTGAACCTCAACTCCAGCCCTTATATTGCTTTTAAAGAACAACAGTAGTAATTCTAAATACAAAGACACAAAAATCACAAAACAGCAAACTGACAAACAGGTAAAGAATGAGCCACTTCAGTCTATAATAATCACAAACACCACCTAAAGCATGCATTCCAGACTAAAAATAGATTTCTCTACCTCCCCCAATGATATATACATATTAAAGCTAGATATGGTGGAGCACACCTTTAATACCAATAGTTTGAGGTAGAGGCAGGAGGGCCACTGGTCTACATAGGAATTTCAAAATAGCCAAAGTTACACAGTGAGACCCTGTCTCAAAAAAATTAAAAAAAAAAAAATCAATGACCAAATATATCGATTTACTTCATTTTTTTTAGAGTGGTTAATGAATATAATGATCAATCAGGTCAAAGGTAAGTTTCTTCAAAAGAACATAAAAGAGGCCTCAGGATTCCAGGCTTGATGGCACGTGTCTGTATTCTCAGCTATGGGGAGAATGAGGCAGAAGACTCCCTTGAGCTGTCCAAGTAACAGCAAAAACTATGTAATGAAGAAAGGGAGGCAGGGAGGGAAAAAAGAGACGGAAGAGGAAAAGGGAGGTGGGGGGAGAGAAAGAGGAAGAAAAGGAAAAAGGTCTAATTGAAGCTCTCCTAGATAGGTAATTTCCTAACCTATCTCAGAAGGAAGAACATATACAACTCTATATTAATATACTACGGAGATGACTTAGGCTAAATTACTCAATAGCTATCTAGCTAGCACCAAGTGGCATTTTAAGATTAAAATGAAGGTATTTGATACACTAGATCACCGTATCTAAGGATGGTTTTGCAAGGTATGAAAACACCCGGAGCATGGAAGCTTTTCCAAAGAGACAGCATTTTCTTGCCAGCAGGTACCCCATAGCTCTGTATAATGAAAGGCCAGTGAAGTTTCTTTACAAGTTATTTGCTAAAAGCTTTACAGAGAACAAAACTAGCCTGCAACCCTTTGGAATCCGATGCGGGAAAAGGGTTCAAAAACCACACTTGGGCAGGTCAAGCATTTCTTCACTAGAACTTCTACACGTTTGTCACTCTCGAGCAATGCTGTTCCGAGTTGTTGTTTTGCTTGTTTTTGAAGGTTCTTTCGAACAAAATCCTTTTATATAGATTTTCTGGGTGTGCACGCTGGAATGGGCCTGAGAGCTCCTCTAAGCCCACCCTTTGCAGCTCAGTGGGCGTCCCTCAGCTGAGCGGCAGGACAGAGCAGAGCTGCACTCCACATCTGCCTCTCACAACGCTTAGCCTACTGCTTCCCAACAGATTTAGATTCGCAAAGACGGGAAGCTACTCCTGGATAAAGGCAGCCGCTCTCGAGCAGAACTACTGTTCTGTCTTCGGGAACTACGGGGGCCCATAAGGATCTCTCCGTGGGGCACTTAGTTTTAGCGGTTGTCATGAAACTTAGTCCCATTTTAAAGGACCGTCCATTTGACCCGAATGAATCCTATTAATCTGCACCAAGGCCAGGCAGGCTCTTAACCTGCCCGGTTTAAAAGGAGAGTTGGCTTCAAACGCGTACTGGCCCCGGCAGCGCACGGACGGGTAATGCTCAGCAGACCGTGAGGACAGCGCGCAGGCCGCAGGAGCGCGGCAGGACAGAGCTGCGCCTTGACCCCTGCCTGGAGCATCTGGGCTGGGTCCCCCTGCTACCACCCGGAGGGTCGGCCACCCTGCAGAGCAGTCCACTCACGTTTTCAGTGTCTCGTTCATTCACCGTTGGCAAAGGGGTCCTAGTGGACATCTTACTGCGCTTTAATTCTGCACAACGCCAAGGCGAAAACAAAACCGCCCAGCTCTGGGCGGCCGGCGAGCAACGGCAGCGAGCCTCCGGGCCCTGCCCTCCCCGGCCGGAGTCTAGATCCCAGGCCTGGCCCGGGCCGTGCGCCCGCGGGCCCCGGGGCTCATTCTCCCCCAGCGCCGGCGGCCGCGGCGAGGAGTCCAGTGGGAGCGGGCCGGGTGGCCGCCGCAAGCTTCAGGGCGCCTCGCGGGCCCCTCGCCTCCTCGCCACCGCAGCGCCTCGGAACTCAGCCTCGGGGGTTCCACGCAGGGCGGCCGGCAGCCCCAGAAGAGGCGGCGGCGCAGGAGTATGTAGCGGAGATGAAGCGCAAGACAGGCCGCCGCGGCCTGCAGGCGCCGACCATGGAGGGGGCCGCACAGGAGGCGCCCACGCCCTGCTGTTTTCCCTTCTCCGCTCGCTTTCCGCCCGGCCTCGCCCTGCCGACTGCCACCGCCGCTCCCCGGCACTTCAGGAGCCTCACAGACCCAAGATGGCCGCCCCTCGGCTTCCTCCGCTGCCTACGGCTGCCGGAAGTGACGCCGCTGCCGCCTGGAGTTCCGCCAATCAGCGCGGTTGGAGCCAGTGCCGGCTGCTGTTGCTAGGGGCGACTCGTCCTGTTGGTTCTGAGCGGGAGGTGTCTAGGGTGAGTACTGGCTTGGTCTTTTCCATCTCTAGCGGAGTTCCAATGGTCCAGAGTGCCTGGGCATCCCTGACCACTCCCCGCCACTGCGGCGTCCTGCGCCCGACTGGTGGGCTGTCATTTACAGAGTACAAATCTGAGCTGCCTGGATTACACTACACATGAAGATCCTACTGTCTGCAAAAGTTGAGTTCGCTTTCTCCGGGCCACGCAGCAAAGGATGGAGCTCCTGAATCAGAAGTTACAGGTCTAACGGAGAGGGCTAGAGCCAAGCCTCCTGTCTTATAACTGAGACATCGAGCCAATGAACTTTCTTGCCTCTGGCTCTAAAGGGCCACTGGATACCCGACTCAACTGAATACTCATTCGGATGAGAGAGCGCAGTGCAGTGACAAAGGTGGCACAAAAGGGATGGGAAGAATTCAATGAGAGCACGTAAACGCACAGGAGATCAATTCCTAAATGCCGGTAGGGGCTTGTATAGCGATCTCTCTCTCTCTCTCTCTCTCTCTCTCTCTCTCTCTCTCTCTCTCTCTCTCTCTCTCTCTCTCTTTCTCCCCTTTGTCTCCCTTCACTGTCACTTCCTCTACCCTTCCCTTTCTCTCTCCTTTTCTACTTCCTCCTTTCTGTCCCTTCCCTCGTGCTCCCATTCCTACTTCCCTCTCTTGCTTCAACCTCCTGAATAGTGGGATTCCTATAGACTTGGGCCAGGCTGAGTGCCCTGCAGCTGGAACTCTGAATGTGCTGCCTCTTCTAAAAGCCCTCCTCCACTTGTCACCCCTTTCTGTCTTCTGAGGATGGAATTCCTTAGTACAGAAAGGAGGGCTGTGTGAGCTGGGATAATGCAAACCGCTACTAACCTCAGGGTGCCCATATAAGATGGTCAGACACAACATGTGATTTGAAGTCTGGACAAGTTAATTACTTAACCAAATCATCTGTGTTGGTTATAGAAGAAGGATCTGAACCTCATTCCTACACAGCTTTAGAAATAGGTAAATTTGTGAGTGACTATATTTTGCTTTCTTTTCCTTATTTTTTTTGTGTGTTTTCTTGCTTGCTTTGATTTTTTTTTCCTCCAACATCCCAATGTCTTGCTGTATCTGGGACAGTTCTTACTTTGTGAACCTTACATCTTTAAACATGAGCATCACTTCCAGAGAGGCCAGGGGATCCCAATACGAAACAACACAGAGCAAAGATACATTCAGAACTCCCATATACCTACCCTCTTAGGGGTGTGCTCAAGAGGACCAGGTAATTCTCTTTCTCCCTTTTTGGTCAAGCAGAGATCTGCAGTGAATTCCTCTGAATCAGGTGTTTGCTCCTCCACACAATTCAACTGAAATGTAGACTGTGATAACCGGAAGTGTGCTCAAGAGCTAGAAGACCAAGAGTAAGCATCCAGCCCCACGTTGGGGCCTTTACTCTTACTTACTTACTTAGTCAAGGGACACTTACTCTGAAGATGGCTTGAGAGCTATACAGAAGCATGGTAGTGAGAAGCAACAGCGTGAATTCAAGTAACTAGCAAGAGAGCATGTGGCGGTGAGAAGTCAAGCCAAAGAGGCAGGAGTCAGGTAGATTTAGACATAGCAGGGCTCCAGTTCTCCCCTCAACCCTAATGAGTTCTCATGGTTCAACATTGGCTTCTGATGAACTGAGGAAACCCTTCAAAAGTTGTTGCTTCAGGAAGGAGCTTTAAAAAAGCCCATGGACACTTTAGATCATTCCACATTGACCAGAGAAGTAAATGGACATGAGGCTTCCCCCAGGAGGATTTCCTCATTCATGCTAGACATCAGTGAGTCAGTGAGTGCCAAAGGTTAGACTAAAGATGAAGCATTTAACCTCAAGGTACTTCTGAGTCTTCATAAGATTTCAAATTGAAAATGTGGCCGGGCGGTGGTGGTGCACGCCTTTAATCCCAGCACTTGGGAGGCAAATGCAGGCGGATCTTTGTGAGTTCGAGACCAGCCTGGTCTCCAAGAGATAGTTCCAGGACAGGCTCCAAAGCTACAGAGAAACCCTGTCTCAAAAAACAAAAACAAAAAAAAAAATTGAAAATGTGGTACATTTACACAATGGAGTACTACACAGCAGAAAAAAATGACAACAGCTTGAATTTTGCAGGAAAATGGATGGAACTAGAAAACATCATTTTGAGTGAGGTAACCNAATGGGAAAAGATCTTCAATAACCCCACATAAGACAGAGGGCTGATCTCCAAAATATACAAAGAACTCAAAAAATTGGACACCAAAAGATCACATAATCCAATAAAGTAATGGAGTAAAGACCTAAACAGAAAACTCTCAACAGAGGAATCTAAAATGGCTGAAAGACACTTAAGGAAATGTCCAACATCCTTAGTCATCAGAGAATTGCAAATCAAAAAAACTCTGAGATTCCATCTTACACCTGTAAGAATGGCCAAGATCAAAAACACTGATGACAACTTTATGCTAGAGAGGGTGTAGGGAAAAGGGAACACTTCTGTATTGCTGGTGGGAATGCAAGCTGGTACAACCACTTTGGATGTCAGTGTGGCATCCTAGTCAGAAAACTAGGAAACAACCTTCCTCAAGATCCAATAATACCACTGGTATATATCCAAAGGATGTTCAATTGTGCCAAAAAGACATGTGCTCAACTATGTTCATAGCAGAACTTGGAAACAACCTAAATGCCCCTCGATTGAAGAATGGATAAAGAAAATGTGGTACATTTACACAATGGAGTACTACACAGCAGAAAAAAATAACAACAGCTTGAATTTTGCAGAAAAATAGATGGAGCTAGAAAACATTATTTTGAGTGACGTAACCCAGACACAGAAAGACAATTATCACATGTACTTACTCATAGGTGGTTTTTAAACATAAAGCAAAGAAAGCCAGCCTACAAACCGCAATCCCAGAGAACTTAGACAACAATAAGGACACTAAGAGAGACTTACAGAGATATAATCTACATGGGAAGTAGAAAGTATAAAAAGACAAGATCTCCTGAGTAAATTGGGAGCATGAGGACCTTGGGGAAGAATTGAAGGGTAGAGGAAAGAGGCAGGGAGGGGAGCAGAGAAAAATGTAGAGCTCAATAAATATCAATAAAAAATAAATAAATAAAAACCTATAAAAAGATTTAGGATTGAAGACACTGAAATTTGAAGGCACAATAAAGACCTGGAAGCAGTAGACGTGTTTGTGATGGATGAGAAAGGAAAGGAGGGGGAGAGCATTGATCCATGCAGAGGAACTTCCGTGGGCCTGAATTTTGTGCATCTGTGTCTGTCTGGAAGGAATGGAGCAACTAAACCTTAAAACTGTTGTTAGAATGGCGCCTTCCATCCCTTTTCATAATTCTTGCTTCCTGCCTGGCTCTTCTCCCCTTTATTTATTTTTTAGACAGTCTTGTTCTGTAACTCATGCTGGCCTCACATTCCTGTCCTCTTGCTTCACCCTCCCTAATGCTAAAATTTCAGATGTACACCCAGTTTTTTTCCTGTCTTCCTGTTAAAATAGTACCTACCTTGAGCATCATAACAACAAATGCATTGCAATTCAGAAATGCACCCAGGGCATTTCAACTGGCTCAGCAGTTGAAGCTCTTGGTGCTCAAGTGAAAAGATTAGATTTCCCAAAATTCACATAAATCCTAGGCAGACAAAGCAGCCCACTTGGGTTCCAGTGCTTAAAAGACAGTATTGAAAAAAAAAAAGACAGGATTGTAGTTATGTTTTCCTTGTGATTTAACAAATGAAACTTGCTTGAAGATCAGAGGGCAGAGCTAAGCCACTAGTTAGCCATAGAGGTCAGATAGTGGTGGCACACACCTTTAATCCCAGCACTGGGAGACAGAAGCAGATGGATCTCTGAGCTCAAGGCCAGTCTGGGCTATGTGAGATTGAATCTGTCTAAAACAGAAACAGCTCACACAAAGGTGATCCCAGCACTAGGGAGGTGGACACAGGAGTGATATGGCTGGGCAGAGAAAGGAATATAAGGTGGGAGGAGACAGGAGCTCAGATGGAGTCTGAGGTTTGGTAGAGATGGATGCAGTCTGAGGTTTCATAGAGTCCGCATTCAGTCTGATCTCGCAGAGACAAGATCACCCCTTTGGTCTGAGTATTGGTAGAGGTAAGAACTCTAGTGACTGGCCGCTCTGCTTCTCTGATCCTTCAGCTTTCACCCCCGATAGCTGACTCCGAGTTTTTATTATTAAGACCAATTAGAATTCATGCTACATTGCATCTCTCATTTCCCTAGAACTCAGCTAAACTGGCTGTCCAACAGGCCCCAGGGATCTGCCTGTTTCTGCCTTCTCAGCCCTGAGATTACAGCACATATACCACACCTGTCTTTTCACCTGGGTTCTGAGGATGAGATTTAGGTCCCTGTACTTGTACAGCTGTCTGTTCAATCTTTGGGAGACAGAGGTAGGAAAATCTCTGTGAGTTTGAGACCAATCTAGTGTAGAGAATTTCAGGCCAGCCAAGAGGACATCATAAGACACTCTCAAAAAGGGGGAGGGGTGCTAGAGAGATGGCTGGGCGGTTCCAAGTGTTTACTGCTCTTGTAGAAGACCTGTGTTCAGTTCCCAGTACCCACATGGCAGCTTATAACCTTCCGGAACTTCAGCTCCAGGGGATCCAGTGTCCTCTTCTGTCCTCCTCAGGCACAAGGTGTGCATATACGCATGCACAGAGAATCAAAACACAGTTAAAATAAAATTTTAATCATATGTCAGGACAATTTAACAATAACTGGTAACCTTAGTAACACCATCAAGTTTTGCATGCGCTACAATACCACAATTCTATCCTAAACTCCCTAAAGGAGTGTCTGAACTTATTTAGGCTGACAAGGTAGCTCATGAGATGAGAGTGCTTGCCACCAAGCCTATGGCCCTGAGTTCAACCCAGTGGAGGAGAGACATGACTCCTGCAGCTTGTCCTCTGACTTCTCCCTGCCTTGGCACTGCGTGTGAGTCTACACAGAAGTGAATAAGCGTAATTTAAAATATTTATTGTTTTTGTTTTTCATGACATGGTTGCTCTGTGTAGTCCTGCCTGTCCTGGGACTTGCTCTGTAGACCAGGCTGCCTCTGACTCCAGATTAAAGATGTTTGCTGCAATGCGTGGCTGATTTTTTAAAATTTTAAGGGAGCCGGAAAGATTGCTCTTATACACATACATATACACAATTCAAAGTAAAAACAAGCCAATATGGTGGCTTACACCTTTAGTCTCAGTACTCGGGAGACAGAGACAGGTGGATCTCTGTGAGTTTAAGGCCAGCCTGGTCTACAGAGCAAATTTCAGGACAGCCAGGGCTACAAAGAGAAATTCTGTCTCAAAACTCAAAAAAAGGTTTTATTTTTTTACTTTTTATTCCTTCTGGTTCTTTTCTAGATTTATTTATTTTATTTTTTATTATTTTTACAGTATTCTGCCTACATGTATGCTTGCATACTGGAAGAAGGTGCCAGATCTCATTAGGGATGGTTGTGAGCCACCATGTAGTTACTGGGACTTGAACTCAGGGCCTCTGGAAGAGCAACCAGTGCTCTTAACCTCTGAACCGTCTCTGCAGCTCCCCCCTTTTTGGGGGAGGGTTGTTTTGTTTTTCAAAACAAGGTTTCCCAGTAGCTATGGAGCCAGTCCTGGAACTTGCTCTTGTAGACCAGGCTGGCCTCAAACTCACCTGCCTCTGACTCCCAAGTGCTGGAATTAAAGGCATGCACCACCACCACCCGGCTTCTTATTATTATTATTTTTTTTTTTGGCAAAAAAATGTTTTAAAGCAAGGTTTGAAAAGAACTGAGGGAACATATATAAAGACATTCATAAATAACTCTCCAGGTCCCTATAGACAAAAACTAAAAATGACATAAATGTTCATTACCAGTATGAATAGAGAATTTGAAATGTTTGCATCAAAATTAATATGTAAGAAAGAAAAACTTTATTAGCTCTAGCCTTATAATAAAGAAGCTGGATCTCAAGAACAAATGATGAGTCTGGTCAGCTGGTGAAGTCACATGCTGCCAAACTTGACCACCTGGGGCCATGATAGTGGATGAAGAGAACCGACTCCTGCACATTGTCCTCTGACCTCTCTTCTGAGATTTGCTGCCAGCTGGAAAGGGAGGGAGGGTTGAAAGCGCAAAGCCCTCAGTGGTCCTGATTCTGTCTTACAACTCAGCAAATCTCTTACCTCACATGGGCAACTCCAGATCAGGGCAGGCAGGACCAGAGGGAGCCCGAGAAGTTGTTAAGACAGATTCCAATCCTGAGGCTAGAATACCTCCTGTCCTGTGGTGTGACCTCAGACATGAGCTGTCTGGGGCTGGCCCTCTGAGTCAGCCCTGAGTCCCACCTACACGCCTTCCCCGTGGGCTGTCAGGACTCAAAGGCTTCCTTCAGGATGAGGCCAGGAGAACCAAGGCCATAATGTGACCAAGTACAGATGAATGACTGGTGTGTTTGAGTATTAATAGGAAGTAGCCTTTGTAGCCAAGGAAATCCAAAACACATTCTCTTAGAACAAACTCTCTAATCTAGACCCAAATCAAACAAATAGAAAACCTCAAAATAAGAAAAACCTCAAAACTCCTAAATCTTCCTAATGATGGAAACCTACTCAGAAGAAATCCTACTGTTGTGTATTTTACACTTTTGGCTTTTTGAGGGAACCACTGCCCAGCTTCCAAATAAGTCACACACAGAGACTTCATTTTAGTTATAAGTGCCTGGCCTTAGCTTGGCTTTTTCCTTGTCAGTTTTTAACTTAAAATTATCCTGACTACCTTTTATCTCTGGGCTTTTATCTTTCTCTATTTCTATATACCTTTCTCTACTTATTTCTCTGTGGCTTGCTGTGTAGTGGCTCTGTGGGTGGCTGGCCCCTAGTGTCCTCCTCTTCTTGTTCTTTTGCTCCTCCTCTTTCCCAGATTTCTCTATTTATTCTCTTCTGCCGCCAGCCCTGCCCATCCTTGCTCCTGCCTTGCTATTAGCCGTTCAGCTCTCTTAGGACCAGCATCTGTTCTAGACAAAGAATCACAGCAACACATCTTTACATCATTAAACAAATGTTCCGCAGCATAAACAAAAGCAATACACAATACAAAGATAATATTCCCCAACATCCTACTTTTTTTTTTGAGATGTAGGGTTTGAGACAGGGTTTCTCTGTGTAGCTTTGGAGCCTATCCTGACACTTGCTCTGTACCAGGTTGGCCTTGAGCTCACAGAGATCCATCTGTCTCTGCCTCCCGAGTGCTGGGATTAAACGTGTGCACCACCACTGCCTGTCTTTCTCTTTTTTTTTTTTTTTTTGGTTTTTCAAGACAGGGTTTCTCAGGGTTTCTCTGTGGCTTTGGAGCCTGCGCTGGAACTAGCTGTTGTAGACCAGGCTGGTCTCGAACTCACAGAGATCCGCCTGCCTCTGCCTCCCGAGTGCTGGGATTAAAGGCGTGCGCCACCACCGCCCGGCGTTTTTTTGTTTGTTTGTTTGTTTGTTTTAAGATTTATTTATTAATTATATATACAGTGTTCTGCCTGCATGTATCCCTACAGGCCAAAAGAGGGCACCAGATCTTATTACAGATGGTTTTGGGCCACCATGTGGTTGCTGGAAATTGAACTCAGGACCTCTGGAAGAGCAGTCAGATCTCTTAACCACTGAGCCATCTCTCCAGCCCCTGGCCTTTTTTTAAAAACATTATTTTTTATTTATTATATATTCAGTGTTCTGTATGCATGCATGCCTACACACTAGGAGAAAGCATCAGATCTCATCCCAGATGGTTGTGGGCCAGTATGTGGTTGTTGGGAATTGAGCTCAGATCCTCTGGAAGATCAGCCTGTGTTCTTAACCTCCAAATCATCCCTCCAGCCCTAAAATAAATTCTATTATATTTATTTGCTTTATTTTATGTGTATCAATGTTTTGCTCTCTGTGCATCACATGTGTGCCTGATACCTGTGAAGGTCAGAAGAGGGCATCAGATCCCCTGGAACTGGAGTTAGGGATGGTTGTGATGCTGAAAATCAAATCTGGGTCCTCTGCAAGAGCAACATATGCTTTGTTGTTTTTGCTTTGGTTTGGTTTTTCGAGACAGGATTTCTCTGTGTAGCCTTTAGCCTGTCCTGGAACTTGCTCTGAACACCAAGTTGGCCTCAAACGCACAGAGATCCTTCTGCCTCTGCCTCCCAAGTGCTGGGATTAAAGGCGTGCACCACCACCAACACCCATTCCCTCCCCCCTTTTTTAACTACAATAGCTTTTCAGACAAAATGCCAAAACAACAAAATCATCATCTTCAGAATAAAACTTTTGTGCTGAAAAGGACACTATGAAGAGAGCTAGAGATACAACTCAGGGTTAAGAGCACTTGCTGCTCTGATGGAGGTCTGGGTTTCAGTTCCCTTGGTGACTCAACTATCTTGTAACTCCAGTTTCAGGAGCTCCAAAGCCCTCTTCTGTCTCCCCTAGGCACTGCATGCACATGCTACATAGATGTATGTGCAGATTACAGTCATACATATGAAAATAAATTTTAAAAATTTAAAAAGACATGAATAAAGAGAGAAAACTGGAAAGATGGCTTAGTCATTAAGAGTGTTGGCACTTGCAGAGGACCTAGGTTCAGTTCCCAGCACCTGCTTCATACAATTCACAATCATCTGTAACTCCAGCACCAGGGCATTCAGCACACTCGCTGGCCTTCAGGGGCATCCACGTACACGTGCACAAACACACATATACACACACACAAAATCTTTTTTACATTCAAAAAATATTTAAAGAGAACAGGACAAGCACCAAGCAGTGGAGACATAGCTCATTTGGCAGAGGGCTTGCCTAGGATGTATGATGTTTCGTACATCATGTTTCATCCCCAGCACCCACAAACAGCCGGTGGGTGCGCATCTGTAATCTCAGCACTCCAGAGCTAGGATAAGAAAGTCAAGTTGGAAGTTAGCCAAGGCTACATGAGACAACTAATAGGATAAAAACTTTGCAAGTACTGGGTAGTGGTGGCTCACGTCTTTAATCTCAACACTTGGGAGGCAGAGGCAGACAGATTTCTGTGAGTTCAAGGCCAGGCTGGTCTACATAGTGAGTTCTAGGACAGGCTCCAAAGCTACACAGAGAAACCCAGTCTCAAAATAAACAAAATAAAATAAAAAACATTGCAAGTTACATATCTCCTGGGATGTTTATATACGATATATAAAATAGGACTCTCATAACTCAACAATAAAAAGACACACAGCAATGTTATAATGGATGGAAGCACTGATTAGACATACATACAAGAAGGTATGTACATGGCCTGTGGCAAGCACATGAGCAGAGACACTCGGTCTCATCAGCTGTCAGGGAAATGGACGTCTAAACCACAGTGAGATGCCACTTCACACCCACCAGGATGGCCGCTATCAGAGAAATAAGTGACAGAGGATATAGTGATGGCTCAGCTGATAAAAGCATGGACTGCTCTTCTAGAAGACCTGGGATTCAGTTCCCAATACCCACATGTTGATTCATAAACATCAGTAACAACAGTTCTTGGGGACCTGCCCTCTTCTGGCATCTGCAGGCACATAGTACACAGACATACGTGATTGCAAAACACATACACATAATGTAAAAATATAAGAATATATGTAACAAGCACTGAACAAAAAATGTGGAGATTCATTGCTGATAAGAATTTAAGAATTGGGAACAGATTAATAGGAATCAGAGAGAACAGGAAGGAACAGTAAACAGTAAGAGAAAGACTTTTAAAAACAATGTATTTCTACTTGTGACTGCAAGCATGCAAGTGTTCCTAGTGCATGTGGAGGTCAGAGGACCTGGGACCCAAGTCCTCACATTCCACAAAGTGTTTCAGACAGTTTGCTGGCCTGTCTCTGCCTCCTATCTGACCACAGGTAGAAATGTTTGAATTATAGACCTGTTACTGTGTCCCAGTTATAAACTCAGCTCTTCATGTCTGCATGGCCAGTGCCTTAAAGACAGAGACATTTCCCCAGCACCCAAAAAGAGGCTTCCTAAATATGGAAGATATACCAAGTAGCGCCAACACAGCGAGTGTAATTTCATCACACCAAGGACAAAAATTGAGTGTGCCATTTTCACAGTGGTGGCTTCCTTGGTGTTCTGAGGCATGACTGCAGGGTAGTGTGCATGGTCTTTGAGCATGTCAAAAGAGGTACAGATTCTCTGTAGCTTTGGGTCCTGTCCTGAAACTCGCTCTGTAGATCAGGCTGGCTTTGAATTCATAGAGATCCCCTGTCTCTGCCTTCTGAGTGCTACTGGGATTAAAGGTGTGTTCCATCATTGCCCGGCCAAAAGTTTTTTACAAGTTTTCTCTGCCTAATCCTGGCTGTCCTGGAACTTACTCTGTAGACCAGGCAAGCTTTAAACTCATAGAGATCCCTTGCCCCTGCCTCCTGAGTGCTGCTGGGATTAAAGGTGTGCACCCCCAACGCTGGACTCCTCCACCTCAAAAGAGATTCTAAGAAATGCCATTGCATTCACAGGATTGAAAAGGTGTGACATTTCCTGGGAAACATAAAGGAAAAGGTCTTTACCCCAGATAGAGAGGGCACCTACAGAAATAAACTTCATCCAAGCCCAGCCGGGCAAACCAATTAGTTTATTGGTGTTACTTATAGGAGCATGGGGGGGACTCTCAGGCAACTGCACCACCAAGATGTCCTACCATAGTCAACTGTTTACCTCTTTGTGTAGAAATTTTGTAGTGACTATTGGAAGCCAGGGGTAGAAAGGGGCTCGTGAGCATCCAGAGTGTCATGCCCTTCCCCAGTATGTCTTACCTACAAAGGTAGCATACAGATCACCATAGCTGCTCTGCTCCCAGGCAGTAATGATCATGGCCAAGCCAGAGGACACAGCTGCAGTACAGACAGCTTTTGAATTTAGGCAGTGTGGTGATACACTGCCTGCCAATTCATTGGATTAAGAAGCACCCAGGATGCTGGGTGATGGTAGTGCATACCATTAATCCCAGTACTCGGGAGGCAGAGGCAGACTGATCTCTGTGAGTTCAAAGACAGCCTGGTCTACAGAACAAATTCCAGGACAACCAGGGCTACACAGAGAAACCCTGTCTTGAAAAAAAAAA
>JAQHUG010000231.1:1149655-1174680 GCA_028555095.1 Dicrostonyx torquatus | reverse complement strand
AGGACAGGCTCCAAAGCTATAGAGAAACCCTGTCTCCAAAAAACAAAAACAAACAAACAAACAAATAATCCAAGACAAAATCACAAAGTATAGGAAAACATCATCCTCCACACACTGACCTTTCTTTGATGCTACTTAGAGGTTTGAGAGGACAAAGAGGGGAACACATGGGACCTTGGAAACAGGATTCAACTCTTGAGAGTAATGAGAGTAATAAGGAAGATCCAGACAACAACGGCACTGGGCAGTAGACAGGAGATGGGAGTTGGTACTGCTGGAAGTGAGGCACTCAGGAAAGGGTCTGCACAGGTTCTGCTGCATCCTTGAAGTGGAAGAGTCTGGAGATGTCATAAGGGAAGCTGATGCACTAAGGAAAGAGAAGTGGTCTGAAACACAACAGGATACTGGAACTCCGAAGCTGTGATGACACACCTGTAAACCTAGTGGAGGTGGAGGTGGAGGCTGGAGGGTAAGCAGTTCAAGGCCACTCTGGGATATATATTGAGTTCAAAGCTTGCCTGGGCTTCAAGAGATGCTGTCTCAAAAGAAAAAAAAGTGTTGTATACCTTTGTAAAAAGCAACCAAACAGACAGAGCTAGGAAGGTGGCTCAGTTGATAAATTGCCAGCCATGCAAGCTTGAGGATCAAATTCTGGCTCCAACACTCATGCAAAAAGCCTGGTTGTGGCCGCATGTGTCTGTAACCCAGTTCCAGCTTCATTAATAGAACCTGTCTCAAAAAGTAAAAGATTAGGGCTGAAGAGATGGCTCAGAGGTTAAGAGCTCTGGCTGCTCTTCCAGTGGTTCTGAGTTCAATTCCCAGCAACCACATGATGACTCACAACCATCTGTAATGAGATCTGGTGCCCTCTTCTGGCCTGCCGGTACACATACAGACAGAACACTGTATCATACATAATAAATGAATCATTTTTAAAAGTTTCTTTAAAAAATAGGGTGGGAGCCGGGTGGTGGTGGTGTGCGCCTTTAATCCCAGCACTTGGAAGGCAGAGACAGGCGGATCTCTGTGAGTTCGAGACCAGCCTGGTCTACAAGAGCTAGTTCCAAGGACAGGCTCCAAAGCCACAGAGAAACCCTGTCTCGAAAAACCAAAAAAAAAAAAAGAGTGGGCAGTGATCAAAGAAGATGTCCAATGTTGACCTTTAGCCTCTACACACACACAAAGGGGTACATATATCACAAACATACATACTAAAAAACATCAGTGTACACACCACACACCCTTAGAAACACAAGTACATACACCAGAGAGGAAAAATGTACACACACCACCCACACACAAATAAAAACAGTGTTGACAGATCCTCACCTTTTGACTCAATCTATAAAGCTCAGAAAGGTTTATTGTAATTGTAGATGGATTAGAATTACTTCAATCTTAACGATAAAAAAAAAAAAGAACCATAAAGATAACTTAAGTGGGGAGCCGGAAAGCCAAGTCAGAGACATAAGCACAGTCCTCTCCCCTCCGGGCAGTCAAGGGGTGTGCTTATGGACAGAAGCTTAAGGAATGAAATTGCAAACACTATGTTTAAGCTGGTGAAAGTAACCAATAGATTGAGAATAATAACCATGTTGACAGGAAAATATAGGGTTCGGAGTTAGTTCCTCATGTGTCCTTGTAAGACAGTGCATACTATTCCCAAGTGATGCCCACATGTCTTGGGGTTCATAAAGCATACAGCATGGGGATGCCCTACCTAAAGGAGTTTAAATTAGCATGCTAACACGTATAGTCCAGGGCTCCTACGATCTTAACACACCTGAAAATTTCTTATCTCCTAGGGGCACTGTTGCCATTGATGGGGAAACTCTGCTAACCAATCATGCCTAGTTTTCTTCTGGAACCCAGGGAGATATCTGGGATGGACCAGGTGTGCGCTCTCTCTGCGCGATTCCCGCTGGACATAGAGGAAGTTGGACTCCCCATTCTTGTGCCGTGAGTTTCCCATTGTAACCATTAAAAATATAATTGTTATCCTTAAGCTGGCCTGGTTATTTCCCATATCGAGCAAGTTCGCAACATGCCATTATGACCTCTAAGGTGTCAGGGACATACCTTCCTCATGTTGATTTAACCAAGCCTAAGTATGGCACATACACTTATACACAGTATGTCATAATCAATTATGATATATGCCCATAGTACCTACTGACTATACCTCTAACCATCATTTTAAAATGAACTTCTACTGAGAAAAAAATAGTACACCCTAAACTAGAATACCTTATAGTGCAGTAAGTAGCCTCTGAACATGGGCTTGAGCATCTCTAGAGTGCATCTCTTGTGTTTAATGTTTTATTTCTTGTGGCCCTGGAAGCAATAGGCTGTACCCAGATGTGTATACCAGAATCTAGTGGGTGGAAAGCTGTATGCTGTCTGGGTTGTTGTAAGTATGCTCTCTGATGACAAAATCATCTAAGAAAATCAGGATTATAGTTAGGGATGGGGCAGGGCATGTTGCTTTTCAATACATGCACAAGGGGCAAATGGGTTTCTGACTATGTTTCCATTTATTTATTTATGGGTTTTTATTTTTTTTATTATTTTTTTTCTGAGATATGGTCTCTATTTGCAGTCCTGGCTATCCTAGAACTCACCCTGTAGACGAGGCTGGCCTGGAACTCACAGAGATCCTCCTGCCTCTACTTCCCAAGTGTTGGGTTTAAAGGCATGCAATACTACACCTGGCTAAAGAATGCTTTTTAAAGATTTGTTTCTTTTTAATTGTGTGTAGATGTGTGTGTCTGTGTGGGCACTTGTGCGACTGTGAGTACCAGTGTGGGTATGTACACGTGAGTGTGAGTACCGTGAAGGCCAACAGGTGGGTCTTCCCTTCTCAGTTAAACTCTTGACATGCATAGACACTAGGTGATTCTAAATCTAGTCAACAGTGGAGATCAACCAGAGGACAATCATATTTATTTATTTTTAATTATTTATTTTTGAGACGTTTTCTCTGTAGCTTTGGAGCTTGTCCTGGAACTCATTTTGTAGACCAGGCTGGCCTCGAACTCACAGAGATCTGCCTGTCTCTGTCTCCCAAGTGCTGGGATTAAAGATGTGTGCTACCACCACTGACTGGACACTCATAGTTTTGTAAAACTATTAAAATATTACTTTCCTTTTCTATCTATACATTAGCATTATAAGGCCAGATTTTCTTAATATTCAATTCCCCAAATAAAACAAAACAAATTAAACACAAAGAGGATACTTTTGTACAATTAACAAAATTAAAGAGACCCGAAAATTGCTTATTATTACTTTTTAAATTTGAGACGAGTCTCACTATGTAGATTAGGCTGGCCCTGAACTCAGAGATCTGCCTGCCTCTGCCTTCTAGTGTTGTGACAAAAGGTATGTGACTATGCCTGACATAAGTTTTGTGAATTTTTTAATTAATTTTTGATACATAAGTTTTGTGAATTTTTTAATTAATTTTTGAAACAGGGTCTCTTTTATGTAGCTGTGGCTGTCCTTGAACTCACTATGTAGACCACTTTGACCTCAAAACTCACAGAGATCCACCTGCCTCTGCCTCCTTAGTGCTGGTACTAAATGTGTGTGCCACCACCAACATGCTCAGCTTCCTGATATGGAAGTCTCACATGGTACCCATGCCAGTCTGAAGGTCCTGGGATCCTCCAACCAACTGAAGTTCTAGGCACATGTCACTACCCTGAGCGCCAGTCATGTTGGCTCACTGTAGTACTATTAGTATACTGCTACATTTTCATAATTATGCTCATTAATATATCAATAAATATAATGTTGATATTCCATTAGGAATAGGGTTAACAAGATGGCTCAGCCTGATTAAATTCCTGGGACCCATGTAGTAGAAGCAAGAATGCACTCTGATTTCCCCACAGTAAAAAGTAGTGTGTTCAGATAGGCACAGTGACAGTCTAGATTTCCAGTACTGGAGGCTAGGTTACATTAGACCCTGAAAAAAGTGTTTGCTTCACAGCACATGATTGTGGAAGCTAGGAAGTTCAAAAGCCTGATGAAAGCAGAGAGCAAGCGCTTTCTAGATGGTAGAGGATATCACAAGGACAGCAGATGGGTTAGCTGCTAACTTGAGTCTCTTCCTCTTTTTTTTTTTCTGTGTAGCCTGAACTTCGACTGTCCAGGAACTTGATCTTCAGACCAGGCTGGCCTCGAACTCACGGACACCCACCTCTTTGCTTCCCGAGTGCTGGGATTAAAGGCATGTGCTACCATCGCACAGCTATTTTTGTTTCTTTGAAATAGGGTTTCTCTGTGTAGCTCTGGCTGTCCTGGAACTCTTTTGTAGATTAGACACTCAGTAGGATTGACTCTTCCTAAGTGCCGAATCTGCTACCTCCTAACACTGATGAGGCCCAGGAAGCAGCACTGTACTTCCTCCTAGTGGTAGGAGTTGCCTGGTACAATAATTTACCTTTAATTCAGCAGGCCTCAGACAATTAGACCGGTGAACATGGATGCTCCTAAGAACACCTGATGACGTCTTCTCACCTGCTCAACAGCTCCAACCAAGGGATACCTTAGTGCAGTGCAGAGGTCCTGAATTTGATTGTCAGCAACCACATCATGGCTCACATCTATAATGAGATCTGGTGCCCTCTGGTGTGCAGGCAGAACACTATACATAATAAATCTTTGGGAAAACAAACAAAAAAACCCATTTCCCAGCCCTCGAGAAGCAGAGACAGATCTCAGTGAGTTCGAGGCCAGCCTGGTCTATAGAGTTAGTGGCAGGACTGGCTCCAAAGCTACACAGAAAAACCCTGTCTTGAACCCCCCCCAAAGAAAAAAAACTAAAAAAAAAAAAATCACCAGGTGGTGGTGGCGGCACACATCTTTAATCCTAGCACTCAGGAGGCAGAGGCAGGTGGATCTCTTGAGTTTCTAAGACCAGCAGCCTGGTCTTCAGAGCGAGTTCCAGGACAGGCTTCAAAGTTACACAGAGAAACTGTCTCAAAAACAAAAATTCCAAACATCTCATGTATATACAGCTACTTGTTTTTTGTAAAGACTGGGTGTAGTCAAGTTGACAACAAAGAGCAGCTTCATAAAGGCCAAAGACAATTTTAGAGTTAGTCCCAGCTTGAGGCTGAGTGGACTTATGTGCACTCCCCCATCCTGCGTGTCAGTCATAGCCACTGTTCTGCAGAGGCAATTCTCTGTAGAATGTAGCTTGAAGCTGAAGCAGTCAATGTTCGCAGCAGACATACTCAACATATATAAAAAAAAAAATTGAGGGGCTGGAGAGGTGACCCAGTGGTTGCGAGCATTGGCTGCTCTTCCAGAGGACCCGGGTTCAATTCCCAGCACCCATATGGCAGCTAACACCTGTCTGTAACTCCAGTTCCAGGAGATTTGATGCCAAGCACATAAATGTTTTTAAAAAATTGAGACATGGGCTGGAGAGATGGCTCAGCGGTTAAGAGCACTGGCTGCTCTTCCAGAGGTCCTGAGTTCAATTCCCAGCAACCACATGGCAGCTAACACCTGTCTGTAACTCCAGTTCCAGGAGATTTGATGCCAAGCACATAAATGTTTTTAAAAAAATTGAGACATGGGCTGGAGAGATGGCTCAGCGGTTAAGAGCACTGGCTGCTCTTCCAGAGGTCCTGAGTTCAATTCCCAGCAACCACATGGTGGCTCACAGCCATCTGTAATGAGATCTGGTGCCCTCTTCTGACCTGTATACATAATAAATAAATAAATCTTAAAAAAAAAATTGAGACATGATCTATGTAGACCAGGCTGGCCTTGAACTTCCAAGAGAAGATTCATCAGCATGTTACCATGCCTGAAATTTTTTTCCTGTCTTTTAAAGAATTTCACTGTGTAATAGCTCTGGCTGCCCTGTAGACCAGGTAGGCCCCAATCTCAAGAAATCTGTTTCTGCCTTCCAAGTGTTGGGATTAAATGCATGACTGAAATAAAAAAAAAAAATCTATTTGTGAGTGGGTTTGTGCACAGGAATATAGTGCCCATAGAGGCCAGAGGGCATCAAATCCCTGAACTAGAATTACAAGTGACTCAGGTCCTGGGAACTTAATTTTCATTTCTGAGAGAACTCTAAATAACCTTGGCTGTCCTGGAATGCACCACATAGATCAGGCTGCTCTCAAACTCAAAGAGGTCTGCCTCTACCACCCACAGCTGGCCATGGATTTACTTTTAATTTTAGGTATATGGGTGTTTTACCTACATTTATACATGCACATCACGCCACTCCAGCTGAGTTTCAAGGGTTGCACATGGGTTATGCATCAGAGAACACTGGCCCTGTTCTGGGTTAGGCTTAAGGCCTATTTGGGATGGAATGACAAGGACACTTTACCAACTAGCACTGGACAAGCCCAGGCCCTACTATGTCCAGCCACGATGCACAGAAAACTAGGCTCTTACAATAACTATTCTTGCTTGGGTCAAGAATAAAGTCTAAATCACTACTACGGGTGGGCATTAGCTCCAAGTTTAGAAGACTTCAAATCACATTCTGATGCCAAAGGGGTAATGAACTCTGACCAATCATTTACCTATGCTATTCCATCTCAGTGGAATTGTTACTAATACGGGAAGCTGATGAGGTAGCTGAGAGTCTGCTGCCAAGTCCAACTAGAGTCTGACCTCTGGGACTTCCATAACTCATACCCTGGTCTCTGTTTGTGTAATATGGCACGCATGCCCATGCAGAGTCTGAGGGTGGGCATGGTAACACACATGCATGTCTTTTAAGATTAACACTTGGGAGGTGAAAGCAAGAGATCAAGGTCAGGTTCAGTTTCCCACACCCTAGGCCTTAATGAGTAAAATGTACAAGGAACCAAGGGGAAGATAGTTTAAGGACAGGCTAGAATTAATGGAGTTTGAATTCCTTAGTAAACATGGTATTAAAGATTTTTATAAAATGATCAACCTGTTATCACACACAGGGCTGACATACTCTCCACAGAATACAAGATTCAAATCCAAAGCATGCACTATAATACTGGATAGCTTTCAGTGCTTTTTAAATCATCATAAAATGAAAACATAGATTAACTTTTTAGTATTAAAACAGAGACAAAATTTAATTTTAACATTGTTTTAATCAAGTAATGTAGCTGTTTGAAACAGGAAACTTTTTAAGACACCTCAATAGAGCAATGAACCCAGATTGTGTGAATTTGAATCCCACTGGTCTGGCACCTGACAGAACAGTGACTGAAGCCCAAGATCCAAGTATTAAAGACCTTACTGTAACAGCCTGAGGCTGAATGTGCTGATCTACTTGACAATCTCAGAAAATGAGAACAAATGGATGGGAGGTCATGCAACAAAGAATCTGAAACCTAGGAGGAGTGAGTTTGCAAATGCTGCTTCTTTGGTGTGACACTGCACATTCCCTTGTTAGTATTCATTCCAGGTATATGGCTCCCATTCCATGCTCAGCAGACTCAAGGTTTTAATTTCACCAAATTATTTGTATCATTTCAATGCAAAAATTATACATTTATTAAAGTTTTATAATCTGTGAGATGGATGACACAAGGTAAAATCTAAATGTTATAAGCTAGTGTGCCACACAAATTAACCACATGGGTTAGCGCCCAGATGCACTTGTGGAAGTATATGCTAACTAATTTTTAATGTTGAAGAGTATGCAAACACAATCAGGAACCCAGATGGAATTTACAGCAAATAGTGGGTAAGGAATTCACTTGTGTGTCTGTAGTTCAAGGCTCCGAATAGGCTGGTCAGGCTCTAGCAACTGTACCCACTCTCAGGTGCCCAGCTATATCAACGTGAAGTAAAAAACATCCCAAGTCTTACACCAGAATACAGGCTCTGACTCAGAAGTATGATTTTACCTTTCTCTTTAAATAAGACAATTGGGGGCAGGAGGATCAAGCTCGAAACACAATAACACTTATTTTGGCAAGACAGCAACCAAAATCTAAAGTACAAGCTATTATATTCAAATTAAAAGGCATTGAAGAATAAGCCATAATATTGGGGGCAAGGGGAGAACACATCAAACACAAGATACAGTATGTCTAAACATCTTGAAATTATAATTTAAGGGTAAAAGCTGAAAAATTATGCTGTTTTAGCTAAAGATTAAGTGCACCTTTTCCTGTTTCTCCCAAATAGAATCAGAGTTTAAAATTTAATCACACCTCAAAGCTTTTCTCTCAGTACAAAGCAACCACTAAATAACACACAAAATACTTATTTGTTAATTATTTCCCTGGCTCATCCAACGTGCAATGCACATGACTCCAAAGATTACAATTTGGGGTGAGTGTACACAAACTGAAAAACCACAACTCCAAACTTCAAAACTTGCTCTTAAAACCATAGGACACGCAGGTCTTTACTTCTCATGAAGATGTCATACTGTCATTTATCCATCAGCCTCCCTTAGGATGACAAAAATTGTCAGTTGCCTACCTGAACAGATGGTGACTGGAGATACAACTTTTAAAACACTCCATTTCTCAACAGCTGAGTAAGATCATTACAATTGTTTACACTGTGCAAGTTTCAGCACCTACAATCTACCAGGCTCAAGGACCTTAAGTTAAATGGTGTAACATCCTAAAAGTAGCCAATCAGTTCAGTATAAGCCATTCAGAGCCCAAAGTCTGAAGAATGACCAAAATCAAATCTTTATTTTTTATAACTGTATAAATGTGATCCAAATGTGTCCACCACTAGTTTTTCCAAAAGAAACATGCTATAAATAAGCAAACTACAACTGTTCACTGTTATGTATGGACTCCCTAGATGTCTCATTGGGCTTAATTATAGACCACTCACAGTAATAGCTTTTTAGTATCAAGTGTAGCATGATGTTAAGCCATTTTAGCTTTTGCACATACATGTTGCACTTCTGGCTGATAATGGAGAAAAATTTGCAGCATTACACTGTTAAGCTAAGTTGTATCCATCCTTTTAAATGGCATCAATATCAATGTCATCATCCTTGTTGTCAGACTTCACAGTTTCAACTTTTGGTACACTGGCAGTCTTCGAATATACCACCTGATAAGATAAATCAAATCATTTCATCAATTAAACATAGGCATCTATCATTGGTTTTTATTTTCCTTTCCCTTACTTTCCCAGGAACCCCCTTCAGATTCATGGCATTTCCCCTTCCATTTTGGAGTTTTGAGACAGGGTTTCTTAGCATAGCCTCTAGCTGTCTTGGAACTCAAGAGATCCTCTGACTTGAGTGCTAGGATCAAAGGTATGTGCCCATGTCTTTCTGTATTTGTTTATCTTAATAGATTATAGCTGATTAGACTTTATTTTTTAATTTTTTTTGGTTTCTCTGCAGCTTTGGAGCCTGTCCCGGAACTAGCTCTTGTAGACCAGGCTGGTCTCGAACTCACAGAGATCCGCCTGCCTCTGCCTCCCGAGTGCTGGGATTAAAGGCGTGCGCCACCACTGCCCGGCAAGACTTTATTTTTAATCTGAAATTTGGAACTACACTTGGATCAGTTTGAAGCTAACCAAGGAGGGCTATATAAAGGGAAACATAAAAACCAACATTCATTGCCAACCAAGTACATGCTCCCTAGCTTTTACCTCAATATTTTCATCTTCATCTTCTTCCTCACCACCAGAAGATTCTTCCTCTGCTTCCTTCAACCATTTAATAAATGGCTCTGCTTTGACACGAATCTCTTTGGCAAGTTCTTTTGAGACATATTTCTTAGAGGCCTAAAAAAAGTTCAAAATTTTCCTCTGAAGACTTGAAAATATACTTTTAATTACTTGTACAATAAGCTATTTAAAGGGACCGGGCCATACCCTAATCTTCAACAGTATATACACATTAAACAATTCCTGCTGCCTTAACTATAAAAGGACTCAAAAATTCCTTTTAGGAGTTCCTTTTTGTTAATCAGATTAACATAGGAATTCAAAAATGTAGACAAGAGACTAAAGATTACTTCTTCACAACCCATCCCACCAGCTGTTTGAAACTTCACAAGGGCTCCCCACCTTTTCCGACCAGCTGATGATAACCTCTTCTTCTAAAAGGTCTGCATCATACATCTCCTTCAAGATATGTGGAATCTTGGAGATCAACTGAGCTTGATGCATTGCCACCACACATTCCAAACCATGAAGAAGGTACCGCTGAGCCTTTTTGTTGTTATGACAAAACTGCAAGTAGAGAGTATCAACAATCATCCCTGATCTAAGATAAATCAGTAATTAAACATTCATTTTCTTAATGGACTGCACAAGTAACAGTGGTTTAGAAAAGGTCATGCACAGATACTCTTACCATTTCATTTGCAGGTGCTCCCACACCTGGTAATAAAGTGGGCCAATTAACCTGCTTTCAGGATGACTATATGAGTGGGCTGAAGCAATCTAAAGTCAGTCTAAGGTCACAATCTTGACTTAAAACCCCCAAAAGGGGGCTGGAGAGATGGCTCAGGTTAGTTAAGAGCACTGCCTGTTCTTCCAGAGGTCCTGAGTTCAATTCCCAGCAACCACATGGTGGCTCACAGAGTCATCTATAGTGAGATCTGGTGCCCTCTTCTGGCATGTAGGCACACATGCAGGTAGAACACTGCATGTAATAAATAAATAAATCTTTAAAAAAAAACAAACAAACAAACCCAAAAGGTCTCTTACTCTTAAGAAATGGCGCCTATATTTCTTGATTTGTTCTCTTATCTTCTCATTAAAGAGAACTTCAGTCAAAACGAGAGGACCCATGGCTTTTACATCCAGTCTTTCTGCCTCAGCAACAATTTCTTTATCAGATGAATCAATAATGCCCTCTTCTTTTTTTTTCTGGAAATAAAAAAAAAAAAAAAGCAATGCAATTAAGTACAGGCATTTTTTTTTTTTTGGTATACTAGAGAGAACAATCTTCCTCCTCCAGGAGTTCTACCCAATTTATGCAAGCATACTCACTGTACTTCTTTTAGTATGTTTCTTAAATAAGCGAAGAAGAAAAGCAATACAAGCCACAGGGGGGTGGTGTGGGAGATGATGCCTCCATGACTAAGAGCACTGGCTGCTCTTGAGGACGTGGGTTCAATTTCAAGTACCCACATGGTGGCTCAGAACTATCTGTTACTCCAGTTCCAGGGGCTCCAACACCCTCATACTGACTATATATTTAGGCAAAACACCAGTACATATTAAATAAAAAAAAAAAATCACTAAACACACACACACACACACACACACACACAAAGGGCCAACTGGTCCAACTGGTAGTGGCACATGCCTTTAGTCCCAGCACTTGGGAGGTGAAGACAGGTGGATCGTTCGAGGCCATCCTGGTCTACAGAGCAAATTTCAGGAGCCAATGCTACACACAGAGAAACCATGTATGGGGGAGGTGGGAACGACCAAACCATGGCCCATTAACAATAACAACAACAACAAAAAAAAACAAACAAGCCCACACACAGAAACAAATTAAAAAAAAAAAACAAACCCACAACCAAAACATCAAAAAACAAAGGGAAGGGTGTGGTAACACACACATTTAATCCCAGCAGAAATTAGAAGATCTGTGAGCTCCAGGCTAGCCTGCTCTCCAGGAATTCCAGGATAGCTAGGGCAAAAGAGAATCAGTCTTCAAAACAAAAGCCCGGAGGCAGTGGTGCATTTCTTTAATCCCAGCACTTGGGAGGCAGTGGCAGGAGGATCTCTGAGTTGGATGCCAACCTGGTCCATAAGAACTAGTTCCAGGACATGCTCCAAAGCTACCAAGAAACACTGTCTTGAAAAACCAATCAAGAGGCAGAGGTAGGTGGATCTCTGTGAGTTCAAGGCCAGCCTGGTCTACAGAGCTAGTTCCAGGACAGGCGCCAAAGCCACAGAGAAACCCTGTCTCGAAAAACCAAAAAAGAAAAAGAAAAACCAACCAAACACACACAGAATAAATCAAAATTAAGATGTCAGAGAAAAAGTTAACCAATTATAAACACAAACATTTGAAAGGCCAAAGGCTATGTGATGTGCATATTTGTAGATCAAGCAAATTTACCTTAACAAAATCAAACAGGATGTTAACACGCTCTTCTACAGTTCTTTCCAAATCGTCACTGAGTGTTAGAACTTTTGCATGATCACTGATTTCATCCATTCTGCGCCTCTGAGCCTCCTCAGTTGTATCCTCCCCCCAATCATCATCCTCCTCCTCTTCCTGGTTAAACAAAAACAAAGACCTTTAAATAGTGGTATTAGTCATATTGACAGGATCAAGCACCTTTGCCCACAGACTATGTTTTATGAGCCCAGAGCCTCTTTTTTTTTTTCTTCTTCTTCTGGATTTCGAGACAGGGTTTCTCTGTGGCTTTGGAACCTGTCCTGGAACTAGCTCTTGTAGACCAGGCTGGCCTCGAACTCACAGAGATCCGCCTGCCTCTGCCTCCCGAGTGCTGGGATTAAAATGTGTGCCAACACCACCCAGCTACCTCTTTCTTTCACATTACTGTAAACAACAAAAATGCTAAGCAGGGAAAAACCAGGTTCAAAATATATTCAGTTTAGCTTAACTCAAGTACCAATATTACAGTTTTAACAGTGCACTGTATTAGTAAATTCAAACTTTTTGGTTATTTCAACCAAACAGCAGGTTTTTTTTTTTAACAATTTTAAGTGCCCTACACTCACCACGGCGTGTGGAGGAGGACTAATTTCATTTGGTGGTGGAGGTGGTGGTGTCTCACTGCTGGATACGGAGCCATTTTCCTTGTCCTTGCCCTTTCTATTTTTCTTTTCTTTTTCTTTCTTTCCTGTACCACTGTCACTATTCTCTACAGGGAAACAAAAGTCAACTTAGTCCTATAGTTTATATATCACTGACTACCAGATTTAAATCCTACCCTCTCTCACAACTTTCCTCAGTAAAATCAACACAACAAAACGGAACTTAGAAATCTGAAGGGAGGGCTGGAGAGATGGCACAATGGTGCAGAGCACTTGTTGGAGACCTAAGTTCGATTCCCAGCACCCATATGGTATTTTACAACTACCCAAAACTCCAGTTCCAGGGGATCCAATGCCTTCTTCTGGCCTCTAGGGCACTGTACTCATGTGGTACAGTCATAAAAGCACACAAAATACCAACACAAATAACCTGACTACTCAACAATTTAAAATAGTTTGTTTGAGTCTATATAACGGCTTGTCTCATGGTGAAGAGAACACCGGAATAGGTTAGACTATTTTGCTATAGCAAGCTCAAATTGTGTCAGATAGTTGTGTTCATCTGCCACAGAGTGTTGCTTGCAATACTCTAAGCCACTGTAGCTTAACAAGACAAACCTTGTTTCCAGAACAGTATATCTTTTGATGGGTTTCCATTATAATCTATTCTATAAATCTATAGGATGGATGGTACAATTTGGCAGCCTCCTTTGCACTTTTACTGTTACATAAAACACATTTTTCAATAATATAGATAGTTAAAATCTCAAAGTCCTGAGCCAGAAGCAGGCAGATCTTTGAGTTTGAGGACAGCAAGGGACATGCAAAGAAACCTTGTCTCAAAAAACAAACAAAACAAAAAAAAGTCAAAGTCCAAAGACTAAAGTTCCTACACTGTATATACTTATACTGTAATAAAAACCTTTCATCTTCTATGCCAATTGTCAACTTGCTAAAGACTTACCAGGTGGGTTTTTGAGAATAAATGTACAGAGTTTATGATGTGTGTCAAGCATGCCTCGGTACCCACAGGCTTTACAAGAATTACCTATTGTTTGCTTCTTTGGATTGACATGCTGCCAAGAAAAGTAAAAACAAGTGTCATGTACACTGAAAGATGCAAAACTGTATGTGAGTTTATATAACATTATAAAACAAGTCTGATAATCACATAGCACTAGAAGAGTACACACATAACTAACAAAGACCTTAAAGGCACTCACTCACCAAATCTGTTTCAGGATTCTCACACTCAGGACAAAGAACAAATTTCTTAATGAAACCATCCAACATGTCTTGCAGCTTATTCGCCTCATGAGATCCATTGACAATGTAGCGGTCATTCTTAACATCAAACTGGGTCTGTGCTCCCAGCTCACAACCAAAATATTTGGTGGGATCTATAGGAAGACAAGACGTTTCATTATAACTACCTAAAGCACTGGCTTCACACAAAAATCTACACAGAACTCACCGTTACTAAAAATTACAGGGCCACTGACATACAGCCAGGGTGGTTTAATGACGCCCAATCAAGTAGGTGCAAAGTTCCACATTTGCTAACACATGACGAAGAAAATCGCACACAGCTCAAACACTGTCAAGACTATATCCATAGTGTACCTTTTCAGGCTTCTCCAAGCTTTACTTACACGTTGGAGGCCGATTAAGCGCCTTTGCAACGTCAACCATGTTGACTATAACTGTCTTGATTCCATTTCCTTTGCCCTCAACCTAAAGGAAATAAGAATTTCAATTTTGCACTGTCTTCCCTGTAACAAGCAATCTTTTAAATCCTATGAAGAACGAGTGTATGGACCAACTTTCTACTAAAATGAAGATCAGTATACCTTGGCAATCAGACGGGGCATCTTGTAGCGATAGAACTGGTCTGACACGCTGCGGTTGACGTTGACAGACATTTTGGCTTATTAGTGACTTTATCAATAAGATGAACAGATCTTTGATTGCAACTTTTTGGTATCTTCTGTCTGGAGAAGAAGGGATGACATAAACGACTGCAAGAGTTCTCGGTCTCTGACATGAAAAAATTTTCGCCACTGAAGCTGTAAGCTTCTTGCTTGTATGCTATGTTTCCCCAATACAGGTACCAATGGCTGCGCAACAGCTCTGGAAGAGAAAGCAGAGAACACACAAACATCCCCACAGGTTCAGGACCACTGCCGTCCGGGGGAACTTCTTGTCCTAGAGCACTCCGCTTGGTTAGCACCGCTGGCCCACAGAGCTGACACCCTCGTCTAACCGAGCTCAACTCGAGGAACCTAGGAGGCCACCATCTTGACAAGAGCTGGGACTGGGGCAGGGAAATGCCCGAAGGAAGGAAACAGCACAAACACAAACCCTCTCCCTCGGCTGCAGGGAGTTTGTCACCAGAGACCACCGGCGAGCGACCGTGCTGTAACTGTCGAGAAGGAGGCCCGGGCCCTCTCCTCCCCCAGCTCACGCCTGGGAGCAGACTTCTCCCATCGCGCCTGCCCCGGCTGCCATCGTTGGAAAACGGGAACCGTCGCGCCGGCCCTGCCAACCGCTAAGCTGCGGCTTCGGCGACTCCGGCCGACTTCAGGGCGGCACGGCCAGACCAGGAGCCATTGGCTCCGTCGGAGCACGCGGACCGCGGCCGCAGCCGCGCCCTTCGCTCGCTCCCTCGGCTCACGGCCGACCTTCGCCCTCGTCCCCATGGCTACGCGACAGCGAGCGCCCGGCCTCCGTCTTCCGGCGGGGCGGAGGCGCGGCCTCCGTGAGTCACAAACGCGTCCCGGCCCTGACTCAGCCCCGCGCCGGCACGCGCGCTCGCGCGCGCTCCCGCACAGACCGGCCCCCCCCAAACTGCGCCACACGCGCGGCGGGTCACGCGGCCATGCCGCCATCTTGCCGCCGCCATGGCCCGCCGCCCGCGACTCACCGTTTTCGTCAAATAAAGACATAAACCCAACGCGGCTCGCCCGGGACTGGGAGGAAGAGGCGCTGGAAACCGGGTCCGGAGTGGCGGGGCGGGCGGCGAGCGGAGGGGCGGCTGGGCAGGTGCCGCCGCCGAGCAGCGGGAGGGGCTGTCCCAGCGACGTCCGCGTCCACACCAGCAGCGCCGAGCCTGGCGACCTGGCGGGGACACGACTGTGAGCCGCAGGCGGCCTGCCCCCGCCGGCGGCCCGGGGGTGGAAGGGAGGGAGCGCTGGGCAGGGGCACGGGCCACCGCCCCCCGCGGACTCACCTCTGGAATGTTCTCGCTCTGACTGAACAACGCCGCCGCCGCGCTCAAGCTACCTTCGGCCCCGGGTCCCTCCCCCTGTAGCGGGCCGCAACTGTTCATTGGCCGCAGGCCCACCCGACTTGATTTGCCGTTGGCTTGCAGGCGCGTCAATCGGACCTTTCCCCGCCCTCCACTTCCTGGGGCTTCACTCGTGGGCTCGGCCCGCCTCCTGCTTACCCCTGTTTCCTTTCCCTCCCTTCCCCCCACTCTGTCCTTCCCAGATGCCTTCACGGTCTCGCGATAGCTGTGCTCCGCTGTGAGTTTGGGCGCCCAGGCAATATGGCGGTTACCTAGTCCGCCCGTGGGGCGGGGCCGAGCTGTTCCGCACCCGGGACCTTAATGCTCGCCGTGACCGCGCCAAGCGCCCCACAGAGTTCCGCTCCGGCTGTCTCCTCCCACTACCTGGCCCGAGTCTGTCATCCCGTTTGGTGCCTCCGAGCTCAGGAAGCAAGGCCGCTTGACTGGCGGAGACTCCGCGTTCGTGGCTCTGGGCTTTCCCACGATGGAAATGCTACCTTTTGTCTGTAACTTGGGCCCCCGAAAGTGCGTCGTGTTGTGGTCTCGACCCCAGGAAGGTCTGGCTGTGTCTCGGAGTTTGACCATCCCTTCCCCGGTGCTCAGCTGCCACGTAGGGCCACTCTGTCCAGCCCAACCCAGCTTGGAAAGTCGATTCCTGGCTGGTGAGCCATGGCCCCAGGCAGGTGTACCTGATGAGACCCACAGGCTGTACTTACTAACAATTTCTGTTCGGGGGGAAATAATGCCCCGACCTTTTTGTTCTGTAGACTACCCCAGTGTTTACAAACTTCGGTTTTTGGTAAAAGTTTCTGTTGAGACTTAAAATCATACCAGAGTCTTAATTAAAACCATATAGAAATACCTGAGATTGACCAGAGCCTTGTTCGAACTTTTTGAAGCTTCTGAGAGCCTGGCTTAGCAGCTGCGTGGTTTTCTTAATGGGGAGAAACAGTAGTGTTATAGAAGAGGGGGCTGTCCTTTGTTTTAAGCCCAACTAATTGTAAGGTTAAAATTGAAAGATCTATTTTGTTTTCCCCAAAACCAAGGTTATTTTCCTATGACTTATAGGGCCTATAAAGCCCTTTAGAAATTGACAGTGTCATTGGGGCAGAATAAAGACACAATTCAGAAATGAAAGATTTGTGTTATTTTCTGCAGGAGCTTGTATTCCACATACATGGCTGTACAGTTTTTAAGCCAAATACATACTGCTTGGTACTTACCTGGGTCCCCCTCGTTAAAGTAGAAAGATAGATCCCAGACAGTGCGTTATGGATCATGACTTAGCAGTATTGAAACAGATTGAGTTTGTGCTCAGCTGCACCCAAATGGCATTATTTTAGAAACTCTCAGAAAATAAGGATGTGAAACTAATCTGAGGTAAGAGGCTTGCCTCAGAAAAGTATTTTAGTTAACGCTATACAAATAGTCTTTTTTCCATATGTTTGATGACCAGATCAGTAATTTAAAAAAAAAAACACAAAACTTTTATTGGCCTGACATGCTGATGTCTTTAATCCTAGCACTCTTGAGTCAGTAGATAGATCTCTGTTAGAGACTAGTCTAGTCTACATTATGAGTTCTAGGATAGCCATATAAACAAGTAAATAAATAAATAAAAATAAAAAAGTTTGTGCTACCGGGAAGTCGTGATACATGCCTTTAAATCCAGCATTGGGAAGACAGAGGCAAAAGGAGTTGGAGGCTAGCCTGGTCTACAGAGCGAGTTCTAGGACAGCCAAGGCTACACAGAGAAACCCTGTCTCAAAAAACAAAAAGCTTGCACTAGTTTTAACTTTAGTTTTTAGTGTCTACTCCACTGCTATGTTATTATGGACAACTCTTAAGTTTTATGCCCTCTCACCATATAACCCAGTGACCCTAGACTCACTGCCTCAACTCCTGGTAGTAGAATTACAGATAGTTAATTAACACACCCAGCTAAAAAGTACTCTTGATGATACCATTTATCAAATGTTTATCATGTCCAATAACTTTGATTAGACTTTTAATACATTGAAGACTTTTTATTCCCATTTTACAAATGAGAAAATTGGAGTGTGTGTGGCGGGCCGGGGAGTGAAGCTGCTTTTCCAAGACTATTCCCAGTAGTTTGCAGAACTAGCTTTTGTACTAGTTCTGTAGGGTCCCAGAGCCTCCCTAGGTCAGCATATGGCATACCCCTCACAATTAAATACAAAGATCTAACTAGGTAGTCTGTATGTAACTGCACTTAACTAATGATCTGGTAAGGAGGTGTTACACACATTCTTTAGAAGCGATGACGGCTCTTTAATACATGGTGGACAGCTTTTGAACTCCAGCTTGTTTGACGCCAAGCTTGTTGCATAATTTCCCCTGCCATTTCCGTCCCCACCTCATTTGGCTGTTATTTCCTTAGTCAGGTACTCACAGTTTGTTAAATAATGTACACTTGGTGCTTATGAAATCCTTGCCCATGGGTTGTGCATTTTGGCACCAGGTAGCTGACATGAATAGTTGCTGAAGAAGTAAATGAGCAAACTGACTGGCTGATTTTTCAGACATCTGTCTCTGCGTCTGGTCAGTCGGAATTAGTTCCCCTTGGTGGACTAGAACTTTGTGTTTCTGAGTAGTAAGCCATTGGGGGGACTAAGGTAGAGCCAGCTTTGAGGGACCATCTGGTTGGTGAGCTGCTCCACCCCCCTTTATTACATCTGTCTCTCAGCTTTTAAGGCTGCACAGTTACTTCAGTTGCTGTCTCTTGCTTGAGGAGGAGCTCCAGGGCACGAGCATCATTTTCCTTTTGGCACTCTAGCCTGCCACCTCAGTGTGCACAGAGAACAGGCAGCCAGAGATGCCAGAAGGGACTGAGTAGTATCTGGTAAGTACAGAAGCCCTGATGGCCTTAAGGGCCAGTTCCCTAAACCACAGCTTTTTAAGCCCCCATGTTATGTCAAGCATAACAGCGTGAAGAACATGAAAAGTTTGACAACAGTAAAAGGCATTGATCGCTAAATGACTAAAAATGAATTTAAAATCCAATGTGTAGTAACTTGGAAGTGTTTGTACAACACTTGCCCTTGGCGCAGTGCACATCTTCATTGCAGCCTTGGTTCCGAACTTGACATATGCACATTCTCTCACATGCTGTCACACAAAATGCCAACAAAAGCTTCCTGAGTCTGCCTAGATTTAAAAGCATCGTGAGTTATGAGGGGCAGTATTTTTTACTGTAAATACAAACTTAACTGCTCTTATAGAAACAATGGTTTGATTCTGGCAAAGGCTTTTAGTATTTTCCTACCGTCATTCATCATGTGACAAGTTAGCATATATACGTTGAATGTTTTATTTCTTACTTTGAGACAGCATCTCATTATGAAGTCCTGCTTGGTCTGGAACTCATACAGATCCACCTGCCTCTTTGACTTATGAGTGCTGGGATTGAATGTGTATACAACCACGCCTGTCTAGAATGTTTTATTTATTTGTTAATGATATTTGGGGCTAGTTAGATGGCTCAGTAGGTAAAGATACTTCCTGCAAAGACAGATGGCCAGAGTTTGATCCCCAGCCTCAACGGTAGAGGGAGATTACTGAGTTCCACATGAATATGTGCACTGTAGCACATGCAGTGTCCCTTAGGAAAGTAAATAAATGTAATATTAAAAATTAAAAACTGCCATTTGACTACAAGGGAATCTGTCTTTTTTTTTTTTAAAAAAAGAGGCTGAGTGTGGTAATCTCAGCACTGGGTGTGTGTGGAGTAGAATTCTGTGAGTTCAAGGACAGTCTGGTCTCCATAGTTCCCAGGCACTCTGGGCTACACAAGAAATCTTATCTAAAATAATAATAATAACATAATAATGATATAATTGGGTTGCTTGTATTTCATAAAGAACTTTGTAGTGATTTTGGCGTGGGAATAGGACAGAATTTCCAACAATTTTTTATTGCCCTACGCATATTTATGCTATTTTAATTTATGTAAAGTAGCATTCTTAGCCAGGCATTGGTGGCACACGCCTTTAATCCCAGCACCCTGGAGGCAAGAGGCAGGCAGAGCTCTGTGATTTCGAGGCCAGCCTGGTTTACAAGAGTTAGTTCCAGGATATGCTCCAAAGCTACAGAGAAACCTTGTCTTGAAAAAGAAAAACAGCATTCTTAGGTATCAAGTTGAAATTTCGATCATCCAAAAAAAAATATCAATGATACTCTGTCTCACGACATCAAATATTTGGCTAAGATTTAGTTCTTTATGCACATCCACTTCATTAGTACGCAAATTTACTTTTTTCTTTACCTTTTATGTATTTGATATATATGTGTGTGTGTGTGTGTGTGTGTGTGTGTGTGTGTGCCTGCTTAGTGAACATCCCACTGATGCTTTTCCCTCTCAAACCTCTGATCCTCTCAACCTTCCTAATGCTGAGACCCCTTAATACCGATCTTCATGTTGTGGTGACACCCTTAACCATAACATTATTTCATTGTTACTTCATAACTGTAATTTTGCCATTGTTATGAATTGTGTTTGATACGTAGGGTATCTGGTAAGCTACCCCCAAGGGGTAGAGACCTACAGGTTGAGAACAGCTACTCTAGCAGGATGCCTCCTGTTTTTATGACATGCCTGCTCAACCCTCCCCATTCCCTTCTGCTGGAAGTACATCGCTTTATTAGGGTTTTCCATGCCCCTGCTACTTATTAATCCTAGCAGTCTGAGGTCAGGGACCTTGTTTTCTTCAAGACAGGGTTACTCCATGTAACAGCTCTGGCTGTCCTGGAACTTGCTCTATAGACCAGGCTGGCCTCAAACTCACAGAGATCCAACCAGTTGCCTCTGTCCTGAGTGCTGGTTAAAGGCGTGCACTACCACTGCCTGGTCAAAGGGATCTTGTTTTTGAGAACAAAATAGTCTGGTTTAGTGGAGTCCTCGGCCAGGCAAGAAGCAGGAGTGTCTGGGGAAAGAGCAGTATGCAGGTGATGTGGTACCCTCCTCCTGCAAAGCAGTGTTCTGGCTGCAGTCTGTCTGCATTCCTGGAAAGAGGAAGAAGTGGAGAATGGTATGAGTCAGCCTCAGCTTCTCTCCCACACGGATGCTGGGGCTTCAGGAGTGAGAATGTTGCATTGTTGTCTCAGGAACAGGGGAGGTTCCTGGCATGATAGCTGCCGCACACTGGGCCTGGTACAACCTCAGGTACATGGTTCCTGGACTGAATCCCCACCCCTAAATGCTGTGTGGCCACAGGATGCTCAATGTGCTGCACAAAGCTTGTTTTTGCCTCAGACCCTGAGATTGCTATTTTCTTCTGGGCTGACAGTCATCCGCAAACCTCTGTGAGGGAGTGTCACCACTGTCTGCTTTCCTCCTTTCTCATTTCTAGTTATTTGTAAATGTGGTGATTTACCCACCCAGATGAAGGCACCACTGTCTTGTGGGGGAACCCTGATCCCCAATGATTTGTGGGCAGTGGATTACCAGGCCACACCTCTAGGAATATGTTTCATTAGATTCTTTGTGCTGAGTTGGGGCTACATGGGGTTTAGGAGTCATCTGTATGGATACTAAGTACCAATATGTGTGGCTAGGATTTGTGTGTGTTCTGTTTGCATGTGAGTGTGCAGATACTTGGGGAGGCCAGAAGTGACTTCATTACTTGACTTGAGAGGATCTCTCTCTCTCTCTCTCTCTCTCTCTCTCTCTCTCTCTCTCTCTCTCTCTCTCTCTCTCTCATTTATTTAGTATACGGAAGGGTTTTGGCTGTATATATGTCTGTTGAAGGTCGGTTATGAGCTGCCATGTTGGGAATTGAACCTGGGTCCTTTGGAAGAGCAGTCAATGCTCTTAACCACGGAACCATCTTTCCAGCCCTGAGAGGGAGTCTCTTATTGAACTAGAATCATACTGTTTCTGCTGCTGACCAGTCACCAGCTCTTAGTATCTGCCTACCTCTGTCTTCTAATGCTGGGGTTACAGGCACATACAGCCTGAGATCACACTCCAGTCCTGATGCTTGCATAGCAAGCACCCACTTAACCACTGAGCCTCTCCAGCCTCTAGGATTCATTCATTTCTTGAAATAAAGCTCTCCTGTTTATCTTTGTGGGACCTGTTTTTTTGTGGGGGGCAAAAGCTTATTAAAACACAGGTTGGGGGCTAGCAAGACAGCTCAGTGGCAAAAGCATCTTAGGCTTGCTGCAACTGAGTTCAGTTCTAGTGCCTGGATATTTGAAGCAGGAAGCAGAATCTCTCAAGTTGTCCTCTGACCTTCACAGGCACACTGTAGTATGCACATGCCCATACATACTACTAGACAAATGTAATTTAAAAAGATTTTTAAGTTGGCTGGGCTGTGGTGGAGCACACCTTTAATCCCAGCACTAGAGAGGCAGAGGCAGGCAAATCTTTCGAGTTCCAGGTCAGCTTGGTGATAGAATATGCCAGGGCTACACAGAGAAATCCTGTCTCAAAAAACTGTCTGTGTGTGTGTGTGTGTGTGTGTGTATGTTTGCATGTGTGCGTGTTTTAAATCAGTGATTTGGGTCTTGCAGAGGAGAGAATTTTTTCTTAGGCAGAACATGATATTTCTGGTGGTTTCCCAGAGGTTGAGGTGCCATGCCTCCAAGGACTGCACTCTGCATAAAAGCTCAGTGTTCATTTACTTTGAATCCCCCAAAAACAGAGCTTTCTCCGGAGCTTTCTTTCTAGGCATTTCTGGGCAGTCAGTCTGTAAAGGAAATCAATGAAGATTTCTGTGACCAAATGAGTATGTCATGGAAACAGTTCCCAGGTCCATCAGTACAGAGTGGGAATGGTTTATGCTAATCACACCTGTTGGTTAGAATCAGAGTGACCTGAGGTGCTCATTGGTCACTGTAGATGAATTAGGTCGGCACGATAAATAACCAAGCCAATTCAAGAAGAACGGGTATTTTTAATGATTGAAAAGAGGGGAAACTCATGCTACAAGGGTGGGAGGTCCGATGTCCTATCCGTTCGGCAGACACCACATGGAGAGAGAGCGCACCTGTGTTCTCTTAGTTTTTCTACCTGGGGGGTTCAGGTAGCCACACCCTAACTAGATGTGATTGGTTGATAGTTTCTCCATCATCTCCCCGTTTTGTCTAAACAAGATCGATCCAAACCCAACACAGCTATATACAATAGGAACAGATGCCAAATATAAAGTTACAAACAATAAACAATATTAAGCAAGGAACATATAACAAAAGTTTTACTAAACATTCTATTTTAAATTAAGCTTGGCTAAATTGTGAGGAAGGTAACTACAATTATCTTCAACTCCATCAAAGATCTGAGAAGAGAAATAATATTACTTGAGTGGACAGGAAGTGTAATCGAGAAACTTCCAAAATGTGTAACAAATGACAGAGACAACTGACTACCTGGGCAATCACCCAAAGTCTCATTTGCAATGTTGAAGCGACCAACTTTGGCTAAGGCCTAAAGTAACTGACAGACCATTTTCAAAGGCAAGAAACTTTTCAAAACAGCCGGGCGGTGGTGGTGCATACCTTTAATTCCAGCACTCGGGAGACAGAGGCAGGTGGATCTCTGTGAGTTCGAGGCCAGCCTGGTCTACAAGAGCTAGTTCCAGGACAGGCATCAATAACTACAGAGAAACCCTGTCTCAAAAAATAAAATAAAAAAAAGAAAGAAACTTTTCAAAACTGCCTTACCCTCTGTCTTGGCAGGATATGACAGTTCTGTTTTATCCATTTACGGATACTCTGTATCTCTGTCAGTAGTTGAGGTATGAGCATTTCTTTGCCCAAAGGTGGAGTTTCTCTGGTGCTCAACATTCTCTCGGGAATAGAATGGTGTTTCCAGGAGCAATTGTGTCTCATTGTCACGAGACTATGAAACTCTGAATTAGATTAAAGGCCATTTTCTACAGCTCCTTGAAGAGTTTAGATATAATCTCTATGTATCTAAAGAACCTGATAAGTCTAATTATAAATAAAACATAGGTGGCTATTGATCTATAATTTTCAATACCTATCTAACTTAAAGACTAAGACGATAAACAACTGTGCAATAAATGAGGACAATGACCATCAAATATAAACAATGTATAAGTATCTTGATTAGAGGTAGTAATGTGTACTGCAGTATGGTAAATATATATATATATATCAATATATAAACAATGTTTTAAACAGAGGTAGAAGCATGCATGTATACAATATTTAATATAATTTAACTTTGTATCAATATACCAAAATCTATACCAATATAATTGTCTAAAAATAATAACTCACAAATACCAATCTATTATCCCATCATCCAATTATCCCTCTCTCTCTCTCTTTTTTTTTTAAAAGATCCCTGAGCCTATAAAATTCCTCCCCCATCTCTCAACCTTATACCAATTATAATCAACCCCTAAATGATGTCTTTAAGCCTGAGGGCAAACTTTGCTGGGAGAGGGGATGTCGTCCTCTAAAGTTGCTTCCAGCTGTTTTGGGGCGACGTTCTTTCTAGGGGATGCTGATAAAATAAATGATGGTTAAATTACCAGATTAATATTTGGCCTGGTAAAATTGCAAATAGTCTCTGAGTATTTTGTGAGGTCTGGTCAGAATGTTGTAAAAGAAGTGCACCATTTCAGCTAACCAAGTTGGAACCGTCCTGTGCAACTGGTATCCAAACAGGTCTTGTAGTAGCAGCGTTATCAGCATCATGACGTCATATTAACCAGGTGGAGTTGTTGTTGTGGGGCCCCATCTTCTACCTGGAAACTTCAAAGATTACTGCAGGAATATTTATTGCTTATTATGGAAAACTTAAGCATTATTTATATAGACATACATATATATTCAATAAAAGGTATGATAAAGACAAAAATAGATATGAAGAAAGGCAAAGAAGTTTTTTTTTTCCTTTATTGGTATTTATTGAGCTCTACATTTTTCTCTGCTCCCCTCCCTGCCTCTCCCCTCCCCTCTTCAATCCTCCCCCAATGTCCCTATGCTCCCAATTTACTCAGGAGATCTTGTCTTTTTATACTTTCCCATGCATATTAGGTCT
>JAQHUG010000231.1:1133444-1145535 GCA_028555095.1 Dicrostonyx torquatus | reverse complement strand
AGCTGGGACAGTCTATGTCCAAATGAATGCAGCGTGGCCGTGGCTGGTGACAGCTAGCCAAGCCCCACGAATGGGCCCAGGTGTAGGTGAATTAGGTCGACACGATAAATAACCAAGCCAGCTCAAGAACGACGGGTATTTTTAAAGATTGAAAAGAGGGGAAACTCACGCTACAAAGGTAGGAGGTCCAAAGTCCTATCTGTCCTGCAAACACCCCATGGAGAGAGAGCGAGAGAGCGAGAGCACCTGTGTTCTCTCAGTTTTTCTACCTGGGGGGTCCAGGTAGCCACACCCTAACTAGATGTGATTGGTTGATAGTTTCCCCATCAGGTCATCATACCCAATGAGGGACTTGTGCACATTCTCCCTTCACCTCACAGAGACTACTGCTCATGGAGACGACTTAACATACACTGTGTGTGACTCAGGTGTCCTGACATCCAGCTTCTGGTTCTTCCCACTCTGTAGGAACCATTTAACCTGCTTGGTGCATCCAGGTTCTTGCAGCTTGATTCTCTCCCCTTACTCTTGATTTGATTGTTCTGATGTTCAGTTTCAGATGGGTCAGAGGGGCGGCAGAGCCTGAGTGCAGTGCCTGGAGGGAAGCCTGTGCCTCACGGTATAGACCTGTGAAGGTGTGTTTTCCTCCAGACTACTGATTGCCACTCATCTGCCACTGTGCATCCTGTCCAGGGATATGCACTGCACACTAGAGATTCAGTAGGAGCCATCAGGAGCCAACATTTTAGAGATTAGGAGATTGGGCTGGAAAGATGACTCAGCAGTTAACAGTACATGTTGCTCTTGCAGAGGACCTGGATTTGGTTCCCAGCATCCAGATGGGTGGCTCACCACCATCCTTAACTCTATTTCTAGGGAGTCTAATGCCTCTTCCAGACTGTAATAGAGGGCACTGAATGCATTTGGTGCATTACATGCTGGCAAAACACCAAAACATATAAGATTAAAAAATTTGTACCTACATATCTAGATTTCTGGCACTTGAAAAGCACACTGGAATTCTCATATGACAACTTGTGTAGAGTCTTGTGTCAGCCAGATGATCAAAGCCGAGCTTAGGGCCTGACTGCTCATGCATGAGCACCATTATCCCCCCATCCAGGTGAGCATGAGTTCTGACCAAGCATGTTTGTGCACTGTCCTTATCCAGATGTACATTTGTACCACACCTGTCCCATCATTCACTTTGGCTTAGTTTACCTCTGTTCATCTGTATTCATCTCAGTCACACGATTACATGTCCTCTATGTTCCAGCTGTAGAGAATTTCAATGTTTAGCACACTGTGTTGTCTTTGTCTTACTATAATGAAATCACAGAGACAGGCTAACCTTTTTTAGGGATCTATTTAGCTTGTAGTGTTGGAAAGTGAAAGTTCAAACTCAGGCATGCATCCCACCCAGCATTATGGAGGCAGCGTGTAAGAGAGCACACACATGTTGCGATTGACAGATTACGTCTCTGAGCAGATGACTAAGGGACCTGGGTACTGTATTAGTGTCCTTTTCTAATGTTGTGATTAAAAGGCAACAAAAGCACCTTGAAGGATGAAGGGCTTGTTTGGCTCACAGTTCCAGGACACAGGCTATCCTGGTAGGGCAGGCACGACCACGGGAGCTTAGCACATTTAGCCTACAGTCTGCAAGAAGAGAGCAATGAATGCTTACCTCAGCACACTTTCCTAATTTTACACAGTCCAGAAGCCCAACCCAGGAAATAGTGCTACTCCCAATGGGTGGGTCTCATCCTTTTTGTTGTGGTTGTGTGGTTTTTGGGGGGCATGTTTTGAGACAGGGTTTCTCTGTGTAACAGCTCTGGCTGTCCTGGAACTTGCTTTGTAGACCAGTCTGGCCTCAAACTCACAGAGGTCTACCTGCCTCTGCCTTCTGAGTGCTTGGATCAAAGATGTGTACCACCACTGCCTGGTGGGTCTCATTTTATTAATCCAAGGAAGATAACTTGCCAACAAGCATGCCCAGAGACTTGTTTCCAGGTGATTTTATATCTCATCATGTTGAAAGTTAAGACTGAGCATCACAGATAACAAAGCACCACATAGTGCTAGAATTAAGACATCAGAAATTTATTCTCTCAGGCCGGAGCTGCCCTAGATCAGTGCTAAGTGCTTCCTGCTTTTTTGAGCCTTGGATCTCAAGGTCAAACTGTCCTGCTTCCAGTGTATACCGACAGCTTTTGGTGGTGTCCCTTGCTTGTATTTGCAAAGCTCTAATCTTTATAAAACTGTGTTTTGTTTATTTGCTTATTACACACATACACACATGTTGTAGAATATTTTAAGATGTGTTATTTTTGTTAATGCTCTTGAACATTTGTTTAATGATGTAAAGATGTGTTGCTTTTCTTTATGCTGCATTTGCTTACCTCTGTGAAGCTGTGATTCTTCGCCTGTATAAAACACCTGATGGTCTAATAAAGTGCTGAATGGTCAATAGCGAGGCAGGAGCAAGGGTAGGCTGAGCTGGCAGGCAGAGAGGATAAAGAGGAGGAGAAACGAGAGAAGGAAAGGAGGACACTAGGGGCCACCCAGCCACCTGGTCAGCCATGGAGTAAGAGTGAAAGATATACAGAAGTAAGGAAAGGAAAAAGCCCAGAGGCAGAAGGTAGTTGGGATAAGTTAAGAAAAGCTTAGCAAGCCAAGGCCAGGCATTTATAACTAAAGAATAAGGCTCCATGTGTAATTTATTTGGGAGCTAGTGGTGGCCCCCCAAAAAAGCCAAAAGAGTAAAACATCACACACACACACAAACACACACACACACCACACTCCTTTAAGGGGAGGTTAGAGGACAATTTGAGGGTGTTATTTCTCTCCTTTCACTATGTGGGTCCTGGGATCATTAGGTTTGGTGGCAGCAAGTCCCCTTATCGGATGAGTCATTGTGCTGACCTACAAAAGCTATTCTTCTTCTTCTTCTTCTTCTTCTTCTTCTTCTTCTTCTTCTTCTTCTTCTTCTTCTTCTTCTTCTTCTTCTTCTTCTTCTTCTTCCTCCTTCTTCTTCTCCTCCTCCTCTTCCTCCTCCTCCTCCTTTTCTTCTTCTTCTTCTTCTTCTTCTTCTTCTTCTTCTTCTTCTTCTTCTTCTTCTTCTTCTTCTTTTCTTCTTCTTATTTAAGACAGTCTCACTATGTGACCCTGGCTGGCTTGGAACTTACAGAGAGCCACCTACCTCTACCTCCCAAGTGCTAGGGTTAATGGCATGCACCAGCACACCCCAATGATGGTGTATACCTAAAATCCTAGCACAAAGCAGGAAGAGGAAGGATTGAGGCTGAAAGGCCAGCCTGGGCTACAAAGCAAGACTGTTTGGAAAAAAAAAGATTAAATTATTGGCAAACTATCTGCGATTTCCACTTTTGTTGTCACAGTTTGTGTGTCCTCTTGTGTGTCTTCACGTGGTAGGTGTTCTCTCCAAGTGAGCCAATCTGCACTCGTCCATTAGAGAATGGGTTAAAGGCTCATCCCTTGCAGGATATATCCTATATTTCTTGTTTATATAAAGTTAAAAACACAATCAGCCTAAAATTTACAAGGCCTTTGCTCATCAGCCCCTGGGGAGCTATAGTGGCCAGTGCCTCAGAGGCTGCTCACATTTGCCAAGCTTTCATGCCAAGTCTGGTAGGCTCAGTGCTTCACATATTACCCCCCAACAGTCCTCCTAGGCATAATTCTCTGTAACTCTGCACAGACTAGGAAACCGAAGCACAGAGATGTAATGAAGTTTGACCAGGGTCACCGGTGGAGGCAAAGTTGGTCTGAATAAAGCAGGCAGCTGAGTCTAAAGAGGAAGCTTGGCAAACTGCGTTCTATTTCCCACCACACCTCCCCCTTCTGGTAATGGCAGCAGGGAGCTACCCTCTGATGTGGGGCTCAGGATCTCATTTCCAAGTGCCCTTGTGAGGCTGAACAATCCTCTTCTAGATTCTGCAGCTTTCCAGGATCATACTGAAGGTATGCGGCCCTGCCTGGCCAGGGCTGCTGTTTTAAATGTCCTCTTCAAGCCGATTTCTGTGTGTCTGTGATATTCTCTAGTAGATGGAAGAACCTTTCAGAAACCATAACAACATGCTCTAAATAGCCTTTATTTTTTGGTACAGATCTGAGTAAATATAGCAAGTACCAGATGGACTGTGGAATTCTTAAGGAAAGAGTAGATTCATTTTGAGTTTTCTTAAATTAGGTGAGCTCCCACATCCAGCTCTCCCATGTGACATTCTGTGCTATTAAACTTGGGAAGTGGAATCCAGCTATTCTGAGCTTTATATGCCAGAAGCCCCTGCTCCAAGCTCCTGCTTTGGGTTAGTTCATAAGACTGCGTAGGTGTGCCACCGTGCATGTGTGGAAGCCAGAGGACAACTTCTGAAAGTTCATTTTCCTCTTCCACCTTGTGGGACCTGGGGATGGAACTTAGGTCAACAGACCTGGTGGAGGTGCCTTTTCTCTCTGAGCCATCTCTCCAGCCCCCATTATAGCAGATTTCAGCACATGCTTTTGCTTCCTTAAAATCCCAGTTGATTGTAAAGTCATGACAGGCTGCATTTCCTTAGCGGGTTATGGCCAAAGCACACTGTCATGCTAAGAAATAAGGGGTTATGGAAGGACAAACACTGTAGGACTCGTTCAGTTGAGATCCCTAAAATAGCAAACTTGTGGAGTAGACACAGTGGTGACCAGGGCGAGGGGATGGACGTGGAACTGTCCTTTAATGTTTCAGAGCATTGGTTTACAAAATAAAGAGAGGTTCCAGAAATGGAGGTGGTGATTGCTGTGTAATGGTTAACAAGGCAAATGTGATGATCTGTGCAGGTGCGTGTTATGTGTCTCTGCATCTCTGTATCTCACAATCAAAAGCTTTACAGCAATGGCTCATGACTGCAACCACATCTGCACAAGTGATGGTAGCTACATAAAAGCTCATATTCCAGGCTGGAGAGATGGCTCAGGGGTTAAGAGCACTGATGTTCTTCCAGAGGTCCCGAGTTCAATTCCCAGTAACTATATGGTGGCTTATGGCCATTTACAATGAGATCTGATGCCAACACTGTATACATAATAAATAAATAAGTAAATAAAAAAGCTCATCTTCCTGCAGGTCCTATGTACAGTGTAAATATTATTTGTATGAAACTTGCTTTCTGGTTTTTGTGTTTGTGTTCCTTGGCAAAGAGCAGCACATTTAGCTCTAAGCTCTATGATGGTGAAGATGCCATGTTAGAACTTTGAGCTATTGTCATCCAGTCCAAGGGGGATGGCAATACTCTACAGTAATAAAAATTGTTTTAGCCTGGCGGTGGTGGCACACTCCTTTAATCCCATCAGTTGGGAGGCAGGTGGATCTCTGTGAGTCTGAGGCCAGCCTGGTCTACAGGAAGAGTTCCAGGACAGGCTCCAAAGCTACACAGAGGAACCCTGTCTTGAAAACCAAAACAAACAACAAAAAAAGCAAAACAAAACAAAAAATTGTTTTAAAGTCACAAAATTTGGTCTGAAGAGATGGCTCAGTGGTTAAAAGTAGAAGACCAAGGAGGGTTCAATTCCCAGCACCCATTCGTGGTGGCTCATAACCATCTATAACCCCAGTTCAAGAGGATCAGGCATGTATGTGATGCACATTATACAAACAGGCAATACATTGTTCAGTGGGCAAACTGATTCATACACATAAAGTAAAACTAAAACTTAAAGAATTTTCAAATTTTCTCAACAACACATAAAATACAAGTCCATTGAGATCAGCTCTAGTGGTTTAAATGAGGAGTGTCTTCCATGCTCATGAACTTCAACTCTTGGTGCCACCCCCACATTGGCACTGTTGTTTGGGGAACCTTTAGGTGGTGGAGCCTTGCTCTCTGCGGGTGGGCTTTTGGTGTTTGTAGCCTGGCCCCACTTCCAGTTGGAACTCTGCTTCCTGAGATGTGATCTCTCCACTTCCTGCTCCTACTGCCATGCCTTCCCTGCCATTATGGATGTCTGGCTTTCTGGAACTGTAAGTAAAAATAAACTCTTAATAGCCTTTGGTCATGGAAATAGATTACAGCAACAGAAGGTAGCTAGGCGCCGATAGGAGCCGATACTTCAGGTGAAGGTGAATGCAGCTGAGCACTGAGACCATATCTTGCTGTACTCTGTGTTTACCTCACTCAAACTCACCTGCTTTTTACTATGCCAGGTGAAGCCTGTGTTCTTTTCTTAGTCTAAGTGTGGCCTTGGGTAGTGCCCCCGAGCCTGTCCATTGCATAATATCAGGAACTACATGTGGGCAAACTGATTCATAATGAGAACAGTCCGAAGAGATAATGGTCTTCATTATTGAGAACTGCAAAGCTGAGAAACATTCTGTGCCTTGGCAGTCAGGATCAGATGTGCATGACTGGCTACAGCCAACTGTGAGAAGGCACCCATCACACTGTGTTCACTCATAAAACCTCTCTAGACCAACTTGGCAAGATGGCTTCCCCCCCCCCCCCCCCCCCCGCCCTTCTGAAATGGTTTCTCTGTGTAACCCTGGAACTTTCTCTGGGGTTAAAGGCCTGTGCCATCACGACCTGGCTGGCAAGATGGCTCTTTAGGGGTGAGACTCCCTGCTGTCACCATCAGCCAGTTTATTGCAAGATAGAGTTCTTTCTCCATCAGAACGTTGTTGCTGCTAATTGGCTTCCATCACAAGGTGAGCAGTCCCAGCTCCTTGGAGAGCAGGTGTCATGAGTCAAGTCCATCAAGGTCTGCACAGGAGCTATCAGTGTGAGACAGACTGGGGCAGCAGGACAGGTGCCAGGGACTCTGGCAAACTGAAGGACGAACTTAAAAGCATTACATTTGCCAGGGCACCGTAGCATATTCTGGTAATCTCAGCACTTGGGAGACTGATGGAGGAGGATAGTGGGCCCACGGCTAGCTGGGCTGCACAGGAAGACTCTGTCTAAAAACATCTAACTACACAAGACATTACATTCAATTAATGAAGATAAACCCTCAGATGAAAAATGCACACAGACAAAACAAGACCGGTAGTGTCTAGCTGATGAGTACCAGTTTGCAGTTTCTGCTGTAAGATGGGAAATGAGTGTCTGGATGGGGCACAGGGGCCTTCAGTCCCAACTCCTACTTTTCAGAAGTGAAACACAAGTAAAAGACAGCCTGTTGAGCCAGGACTGGTGGAGAATCTCAATTTGGATAATCCAAGGACTCTCTGCTTCACTGCTGGCTAGAAATATTCCCTCCCTAGATTAAAAAAAAATGCCTCCCAAGTTCAAATTTTAATCTTTTTAAAACATAAATTTATTTTATTTCATTGTACTGTCTGTCATGAGTCTGATACATTTCTATTTTAATAACAGCTGCCACTTCTCAACTAAACTGCAAGCTTGTGTTTGGCAGAAACTTTGATACACATACTGTGTGCCTGCTACCCCTTTAGAATTATATTTTATTTCCATTTTCTTCCTTTCCCTTTCTTTTTCTTCAAATCAGGGTTTGTCTGTGTAGCTCTGGCTGTCCTCTGTATACCAGGCTGGCCTCAAACTCACAGAGACCTGCCAACCTCTGCCTCCAGATTGCTGGGATCAAAGGCGTGCGCCACCACAGTCCAGCTATACTTTATTTTATTTTATTTGGTTTTTCAAGACAGGGTTTCTCTGTGGCTTTGGAGCCTGTGCTGGAACTAGCTGTTGTAGACCAGGCTGGTCTCGAACTCACAGAGATCCGCCTGCCTCTGCCTCCTGAGTGCTGGGATTAAAGGCGTGCGCCACCACCACCCGGCATCACTTTTTTTTTTTTGGTCAGCTATAATTTTTTAAAAAGAACCTGTATAGGATGTAGAGTCTGGGTGTTGGAGGACAGCAGGGTGCTGAGGCTTGCAGTGTGAAGTTTTCTGGACCGGGTTTGGTGGTGTGGATCCAGGAAGTACTCCTCACCAAGACTAGGCTTTTAAGATGCTTTTGAACCCAAAGAGAGTTAGTGTGTGTGAGGCATCACCACATTTTGTCTGGATGCAAACCAAACAGGGTTCTTTAAAGTCTTCTGGCCCAGACACCTTGGTGTGGTATATGATTGCCCAGGAACTCACCTGGGCAGAGAGCAGTCTCCGTGGTCATTTGCAGAGGCCTGAATGTCCTGCACTGGATGATATGAGCTAAGCTTGAAACAGCAGGTAGGTGACAAGGCTGAGAGTCAAAACTCAGAGCCAGTGGTTGTAGTACATGGGAAACGGGGGTGTGAGCCCACATACCTCCATCAGGTTTGAATTTATAGGCAATGGTATTCCAGCTCTTGTGTTAGGACAGCTTCACTCGATGCTATAAATGGCATCGCCCTCCAATGTCTCATTTTCACACCACACTCACCTTCTAATGGTTGCTCTGCCCAGAAGAGGAGGAGTTGCTTGATCAGTTTACCTTGTCAGTAGTATACAGGACCTCCAGCCAGAAGACTCTTCATTTTGCATATGAAAAATAAATGTGACAACTACTTATTTTAATTGTGGTACTTAGAGGCTAGTGGGTTTGTGTGAGCTGCTTCTGGCTGTGGGCTGAGCTGAGCCTTTAAAGCGCTGGTGGTTTTGTCCTGAGTCTGGGCTGTGAGTTCTGTGTACCGCGAGAGAGTCTCTAGTGGGGACCACTTATCTTCTCATGACAAACACATCTGATACTCTCACCAGCCCAGAAAACACTCATATCAAAGCCACACATGCTGGTGAAGGCACAGGCTGGAGAGGGGTGGCCTTTTGGTGCTGAGTGTGTATGAATTGACATTTTGTCCATCTGCCAGTCTGCCTGCTCCCATGCAGCCTTCTCCTAAGAATGTAGCATGTAACATGCTCACTTCGTTGATCGCATTTCCAGTTCTGCTTAGTAACCTGGAGCTGAATATCTGTCCCAGATCTCAGATCTCGGGTGGCTTTCCTTGTCTAAATGTTAGCATTTTTTTCTTCCTATGCCTCCTAGTGCAGGATTAAAGGCATGCTCCACCACACACCATGGAGAGGCTTTTAGGTTCAGCCTTTATGTTGGGACTAGCTTATTCAGTGGCACGTAGTCGGGGCTCATTTTCACTGTAAGATTTGCTCTTTGCAGTATGAAATCTAGTCTTTGCAACATGTTAAGGTGCAGGAAGCTTGGGGTAGAATTTTGTAAGCACCTATTTTGTGTGTTCTTTGTGGGTTATAAAACTCCCTAGAGGTAGACACTGTGGCTGGCCTGTGCTTTTCAGATATATTTCCTTTCCTTTCTTTTTCTTTTCTTTTCGTTTTTCTTCCCTTCTCTTCCCTTCCCTTCCCTTCCCTTCCCTTTCCTTTCCTTCCTTCCTTTGTAGTTTTGTTTTTGAGAGGGGGTTTCTCTGTGTAGCCTTGGAGCCTGTCCTAGAATTCATTCTGTAGACCAGGCTGGCCTTGAATTTACAGTGATCCACCTACTTCTCCTTTCTAGGGTGCCAGGGGCAGGGGGGAATGAGGATGGGCACACAGGATAGGATTAAAGGTGTGTGTCATCACCGTCTGACCCAGATAAGATTTTTTGATTAAAAACATTTTTTGGAGGGGAGGGCTGGAGAGATGGCTCAGAGGTTAAGAGCACTGGCTTCTAGCTGCTCTTTCAGAGTTCCTGAGTTCAATTCCTAGCAACCACATGGTGACTCACAACCATCTGTAATGAGGTCTGGTGCCCTCTTCTGATGAGTAGGCATAAATACAGATATTATATATAATAAATAAATAAATTTTTAAAAAGTTGATTAACAAACTATGAATTTATAAAAAAAACTATTTTTTTGAGACAGTATCTTACTATGTAAACCATCTAGGCTGGCCTGGAACTCAGTGTCTCTGCTTCCCAAGAGCTAGGATTAAAGGTGTTGCCGCCATGCTCAACCTTTAATGTGTCCATCATGCTCAGGCTTTCATTCCTTAATTTTTTTTCATTTTGGTAGTATTTGAATGACTGATATATAGAGGTTATAGCTTAGTGGTAGGGTATTTACTTAGCACATACAAACCAGTGAGTTTTGTAAATCAAAACAATGAAACCAGTGCAGTATGAAGTGTTGAAATCTCCTAAAGCCAGCTACAGTGGCTCACACCTGGAATTCTGACATTCCAGAGGCTGAGGGCCAGTCTGTGGCCACATAATGACTTCCAAGCCAGCCAGAACAAAAATCAGCCAAGCAAAACAGCAGTCTCCCATTAAGCTGATGGTTGTGTCCTTCTGTTCCTCTAAATAGTCATGTATTTTTGAGCCTTTATCATAGGTTACATACTGATTTTAAATCACTTTATCATCTTGGTGAAGTGAGCCTTTGGTTATTCAGTGACATTGCTCTGTTCCTTTGTCTCTCTGTCAAGGCCTTTGAGCTGGCATTGCTTCCTTTGGTTAGCACTTGCTACTTGCTGATTCCAGACTGTTCATTCCCACCTGATGTCCCGAAGCTTCATGTGTCTGTGGCAAACAGCACAACTGTATCAGAAGTTTAAAGCGTTCAGCGCGACTGTGGTTTAGTCTACCTTTTTATTGTAATTATGGAAATAATTGCACTTTTCTACAACATTAACTGTTATTATCAGTCTCAAACTCAGAGTTCCACCTGCTTCTGCCTCCCAAGTGCTGGGTTTTAAAGGCGTGTTGCCACCACTGCTACCTGACTTTTTTATTTTTGAGACAGGGTATCCCTGTGTAGCCCTACCTATTCTGGAACACACTGTATAGACCAGGCTGGCCTAGAACTCAGAGATCCACCTGCTTCTTCCTGAGGTGCTGGGATTAAAGGACTGTGTCACTACAGGGGGCTTGTTTTTCTTTGTTTTGAGACAGAGTATTGCTATGTAGCCTTTGGGTGGCCCACAACCTGCTCTGTAGACCACGCTGGTCTTGAACTCAGAGATTCACCTGCTTCCCTGCCTCCTGAGCGCTGCATTTTTGGATGTGCACTTCACACACTTCTGCACTTCTTTCTAGCCTTCTGTTGCTTAACATCCTAGTGCTAACCCAAGCAGACCCAGAGAGACCAGCTGTCCATGCCTCAGCTTCTCAAGTGAATGACATCTAGAATCTTTCTCCTTTTGGCCTTGGCTACGTTTTTTGTTTTGTTTATTTTAGTCTGTGGGCATGTCTGTCTGTCAGTTTGACTGAACTAACAATGCCTAGTACTGGTGAAACTCAGCTGTGTGTCTGATGAGTTGGGGGGACAGATTCCAGAGAGGATTGACATGAAGGACAGTGACTGAGGACATTCCCATAATGAATATGGGTGGCCTTTCCAACCAGTGGCCTAGGTAAAAAGCTCTAGAAAAAAAGCCCTGTGCTTGTACCTGTCTTTGCTGCTTCCTGATTGGATGGAGTGTTGACAGCACACTCCAGACCAGGGGCTCTCAAGGGAGCTCCTAGACTTTTCAGTACCTCAGTGGGAGTGCTGAGGCTTCCAGCTTTGAGGTGGGAAGCATCTCGGTTCTCTGCCTCTCCATAGCTCAGGCAGTCACTGGACTCTTCAGCCAATCTAGTAAGTCCATTATTTGTCTATTTTGAGAATAAGTCTTGTCTATCCCAGGCTGGCCTCAGTTTAACATTTAATTGTGTGGCTTTAAAAGCTTTTGCATAGCTTGATATGGTGGCACACACCCTTCATCCTAGCGCTTGGGAGGCAGGGATAAGTGGATCTCTGTGAATTTCAGGACAGCTTGGGCTACATTGGGAGACCGTCTCAAAAAAATATTACAGCATAAAAATCTTTACACTAGGTAGTAGTTCGCTGGGCAGAAGCTTATCCATAGGAAGTAGCGGAAGTGCTTCCTCTTCCGGTCTCTTTGGCCTCGGTGGCAGAAGCAAGATGACGAAAGGAACGTCATCCTTTGGAAAGTGTTGCAACAAGACGCACACGTTGTGCCACCGCTGTGGCTCTAATGCCTACCACCTTCAGAAGTCTACCTGTGGCAAATGTGGCTACCCTGCCAAGCACAAGAGAAAGTATAACTGGAGTGCCAAGGCTAAGAGACGAAACATTACCGGGACTGGGCGGATGAGGCACCTAAAAATTGTCTACCGAAGATTCAGACATGGATTCCGTGAAGGAA
>JAQHUG010000231.1:1073599-1088657 GCA_028555095.1 Dicrostonyx torquatus | reverse complement strand
AAAGGCATGTTCTACCACCCACCACCTGGCACATATCTTTTAAGAAAAACTTAGAAAGCACCCAATTTAAAACTCATGTAAAATAAAACCAAAGTGTTAAAACATAAAAACACACACACACACACACACACACACACACACCCCAAATAACAAAACAAAAGACAAAAACAAAACCAGGCCCCTGCAGATCCCATGCCTCTCCCTCTTATCCTTAGGATTCTGAGTAACTGCTTCTCCCAACCCTGGAGATCAGATGCCGGGACTTTGTCCTGGCCTCTGCATAGAAACATGATAAACCCACTGTTAGGAAAAATAATGGGAATGGACTGGGAAAAGGAGGGAGGCCACTTGATGTAGGCTCAGAGGTGCTGTGCATAAGGCTTGGGATGTTGCTAAGGTGGGGCGTGTCCCAGGAGGATGCCTCTCCTCTGCCTAGTCCCTGTGGGACTCCAGGATCAGCAAGGATAGATGACTTTTGTCCCTGGACCTTTGACATACAGCTACAGCCTGGGCATCCAAACAGTACAGTGTGGGCCTCCCAGGTCTGAGGGACAGTGTCCAGCTAGAAGGCACTTATGCCTGGTGGTTGGTTGTTTGGTTGGGGGAGAGCAGACACCCCTAAAGATATTGCTGCTACAGGATTCCTTCTAGCAAGCATGGTGAGGACAGTTTCATCCTCCCTCAGGAAATGTAAACACCAGGCTATTTATCTGAGGCCTCAAGATGCCCAAGGCTTCTTTAGCCTTTGGGAAACAAACTTGGTATCTGACCTAATGTCCGGATGGTGGCTTCACTTTCTGGGGTGTAGGTTCCATTTAACCTCCTGTGCTTTGACACGGCAGACCCTGATTGCCTAGGTTTCTCAGGAAGCAGGGGATGCTGTCTCCATTGGAAGAATGGAAGAATTCTGAATCTCCCAGCCTGCTTAACTGGCCTGAGGGCAGGAGTCAGTCCCCCCCCTCTGCTCTCCTCTGAGACAGGGTCTCACTACACAGCTGAAGCTGACCTGGAGCTTACTATGTAGACCAGGCTGTCAAGGCTGTCCTTGAACTCACAGAGGTCCATCTATTTCAGTCCCATCGTCAGGGACTGAAGGGGTGCACCACTAAATCCCCTCTGGGTCTCTTTTTTTTAAAAAAATATTTATTTATTTATTTATTATGTATACAATATTCTGTCTGTGTGCACGTCTGCAGGTTAGAAGAGGACACCAGACCTCATTACAGATGGTTGTGAGCCATCATGTGGTTGCCGGGAATTGAACTCAGGACCTTTGGAAGAGCAGGCAATACTCTTAACCACTGAGCCATCTCTCCAGCCCCCCCTCTGGGTCTCTTAACGCATTCCCTGACTATGCTTATTGACAGGCACTTTTACCCTGACTGCAAAAGTTGTTAAAATTCCTTCTTTGGAATCTGTGCTTCTGGATCGTGTCAGTTATATTGGGTTAATAAGATATTATATTTTTAAAAACCATGTGTGTGTGCACACGCATGTGAGTGTGCATGTGCCATTGTACTCACATTTGGGTAAAAGGATAATTTGTGGCAGTAGGTTCTCACTTTCTGCCAGGTGGATTTCTGGATTGAACTCAGGTTGTCAGGCTTGGTGGCAAGTGTCTTTACTTGCTGAGGCATCTTGTTGGCCCACATTAAGGGATTTTCTTTTAAATTACTCTCTTTCCTGTAGAGAGCAGGAACATCACAAGTCACTTCCATGGACCTGCTTGGCAGCTCTGTCCTTGCCCCCACACCCCGTCACACACTCTCCTGTTCCTTCTCTAATCACAGTTAGGTTCAGGACGGCGTTCAAGTGAGCTAGGCTACGCTATTGACTGGAGGGCAGTGTTCACTTATTCTGCAGGTGATGCCCACAGCTGTCCACCCTGGCATGCCTGTTGTCAGACTCCTCAGTGGCGCTGTGGTGTTTCCCATGTTCAGTAGAGTGGCCTGTGTGTGCATCCCAGAAGTGCACATGGTTGGCCTCAGATACCATTGACGTGGCTGCTTATTTCCCAGGCACAGTGTTCCCTCTCTGTGTTTACATGCATTGAGGTCTCAGGTTCCCGCTGTAGGAAGAGGTCTGGAGAACAGAGAGGTTCCCTGGCATTAGGCCAAAGTTTCCAGGGGGAGTCCAAGGCCTCCTAGCACAGCCACACCTAATGAGCCAGGGAGTCAGGGAAAGGCACCCCTGGAATATGGTGGGATGTTGTGTGCCGCTGGTATATGCATAAAGCACACAGACTTCCCTGAGTGTCAAGGAGGAGACTACATTATACTGGGCAGATAGTCAAAATATGGTACTTAGAAAGAGAGGCTCCTGGCATAGTCCACTCCAGCCACCGATATCATCTGTGACAAAGGCAGTACTTAGGTTGTGTCCTTACCTTCCATTGCTGTATCTGTCTGTGTTTGGAATACATGAAGACACCAGTGCGGAGGCCCAAAAATGTGAGCCTAGTTCCACCTTGACCAAAGGTCAGAGAGTTGGAACTTAACTTCTATTCCTTCAAGGTTATTGTCTGTTTCGACCTCAAAGGTCCCACCTAGATTTATTTATACCAGAGAATTCTCCTCTCTCAAGTTATTGTCAACAGGTGTGGCTAACATCCAGCCCTTGCATTTCAGGAATAGAGAAGTAGATATGTTTCTACCCCAAACAAAAGTCTAAGGATCCAACAAAGTTCTCCAAGAAGAAGGAGATAACAATAGATCCCACCCAGGGAGTGGTTTGCTACAGAATGTTTTGGTCTAGGATGTGAGTGTGACTTGTCTTATTCTAGAAACAACGTTTAACTAAGAACAAGAACAGCCTGGTAGCCTGCAATGCTCAACTGGTCTGTTCATTTCTTTGTATCATGTTAATGCAGGTTTTTTTTTTTTTTTTAAATTTTACTCCTACTGTTAGGAAAAAATCCTAAGACGAGCTGTTCCACCGGTGCAAAGAAATCCAATTAGGTCAAATCAAACCAAATCAAAAATGCCCATGTTTTAATAAATGCAGCACTCTCAGGTGGCCGAGAGCATGGCAGGGGAGACAGAAAACAGGGGACCACATGTTCCTCCTCTGGACCCCCACTTAAATACTCTGTGGGAGTGGTCCTGACACTCTCTTGGGGAGGGGTCATGCTGGGATTTAGTGTCCAGACAAATGCAATTCCCAGGCCAGGGGGAGTCCAGACCAATGCAACTCCCAGGCCAGGATGGGTTGGGATGGATGCCAGGGACTGAGTGACGCTCCCAAACTTAACACCTACATTTTGGGATCAGGGATATTTTAAGCAATTGGAAATTAAATGTGGGCAATTTCAGTACTCACTGGAACTCCCTCCCAGTACTACCTTTGTTTATTGTTTTCTTATTTTCACTATTGTCATCGAGCTATTTAGTAACTTTTCTAACTCCATGCTTCTACCCTGGTAAGTGGTGTTTTTGTTGAAGTTGGTCCCTGACACACCAGGGTCCTGCTTTATCACTCTCTACCCTGCTGACTTGAAATATGGGCTCTCACGGAAGCTCTTCATTTAGGTTAGGCTGGGCGACTGGCCGTTTCCAGCATTTAGCTGTCTCTGCCCTCAGCACTGGGGTCCCAGGCACACACAACCATGCTCAATCCTTACAGATATGGGGGCTTTGAGTTCAGGGCCTCACTCTTTTTGCATCTGTGGATACAAAATGCGTGTCTCATTGGTAGTGGCTGCCTAGCTGCAACCCTGTGTCATATGTTGATGGCTTGCAGGCCTGGCCCAGTTCAGAAGCTGGCATTCCTGTGGCATCCCTTCACTCAGGAATTCACTTGCCCGCCACCAACTGGCCTCACTTGGGCTCCCATCCAGACAGCCAACCTCTCCACACAGAAAGGCTCTGTGAGACAGTTTTCTGCACATTGTAGGCAAGAATAAACTTAAAATGGTTGAGAATTCACAAATATGTGCCAGACATGGCATCACACACCTATAGTGGTAATATGCTGAAGATCAGAGAAGCAGAAGGCCAGACACTAGAGAGTTCTTACCTCTACCAATGCTCAGACCGAAGGGGCGGTCCTGTCTTCAGACTGCATCTCCTTGCATCTGTCTCCACCAAACCTCAGACTGCAATGAGCTCCTGTCTCCTCCTACCTTGCATACCTCTCTCCATTTAGCCATATCACTCCTGTCTCCACCTCCCTAGTCCTGGGATTTAAGGACTAGGTGCTGAGATCACCTTTGTGTGAGTTCTATATCTCCTTTTAGACAGATTCAATCTGTAGCCCAGGGTGGCCTTGAGTCCTGGGATTAAAGGAGTGTGCCACCACTCCCTGGCCTCTAGTGGCTTAGCTCCGCACTCTGATCTTCAGGCAAGCTTTATTTATTAAAACATAAATAAAATATCATTATAGTTACTGTGAAGTTCCCTGACAATACACCATAGGGGACAAGAGGCTTATTGACTCACATTTTCTGAGTGTTATAGTCAGTCATGTTGGGGAAGTCACAGCAGCAGGAGCCTAGGGCAGCTGGTCACATCACATTCTCAGTCAGGAAGCAGAGAGAGGTGTTGCTGTCTATACAGCCCAGGAGTTCAGTTCATGGTAACCATGCCTAGAGGCCCAGGAGCTGCCAGGAGCTGCTTCTTCTTTTTCCTCCTCCACTTCCTCCTTCTTTTCTTCTTCCTTTTTTTGTTTTTATTTTTCAAGATAGGGTTTCTCTGTAGCTTTGGAGCCTGTCCTGGAACTAGCTCTGTGGACCAGGTTAACCTCGAACTCACAGAGATCCACCTGCCTCTGCCTCCTGAGTGCTGGGATTAAAGGCGTGTGCCACCACTGCCCAGCTCCCAGGAGCTTCTAAATCTCAACAAATTGACAAATGAGATTGACCACACAGCACTCATCTCTGTCTACAGGTTTCCGCATACCCCCAACGATGGGGTATTTTCAAACCCCAAACACTGACTCTACCATTTTATTCACTTATGTATTGTATACACTTTTGGGCCCTTTAGGAGCCAGCCAGCTGTGCAGGTGTGGCCTGGGTGCTCCAGCCCAGTTTCTCTACAGCCACTGTCCAGACATTCTGCATCTCCCTTCATGAGTGTAGACTGTACGTGGATGCTGTAGGCGAGTGTGCTCCTTTTCTCAGTGTATAGTGGACAATTTTAAGGTACATTTTACTCTAGTGCCCAACTCAGCATGCATGCTGGCACTAGATTCTCTGTGTCATCCCTGACTTGTCCAGAGTCCCCATTCCTGGTCCCCAAGCCTGCTTTCTAAACACCAATGATTTGCACCCAGCCCAGGCTCGATGCTGTGGATTTTGGGAACCCAGATTAGAAGGGCTAGGCCCTCTAGAGAGCAGAAGGGCAGGGCAGAGTTCCAGAAACAGCCTGCCACTGCCTTTGCTGCACTGTGAAGTCTACTATGTTGGTGTTGAGGGAAGGCTCTGAGGGTGAGCCTTGGTCTTCTATACAGGTGTAATTGGCATGCCAGGTGAATTAAGACGGGTTTGCAGCCTGTGTCTTTACAGTGAGGGTCCCAATTTCATCAATAATAAGAACTAAATGACTACCACAGCAATAGTAATAAGAGTGACCGAGGTGGTAGGCTTTTATCAGTGGTTTTCAAAGACCCACAAACAGCAAACCCTTAAACCAGACACCTGCCAATTCAAGACATTCTCTGGCCACATGGAAGCCTTCCTGCTTTCCTTCTTCCCACAGTATGAGGCAGCTACTGATGGAAACCAGCCCCAGTATCACCCATAACTTCAAGTGATGTATCTCTTCAGTTCTCTCAAGCAACTGCAAAACCTGTTAAAGAAAAATGCTGCTCACACCATTTCTGACACCAAGCGTGGGTGTTTTCACACCAACTTCCCACACACTGATGAGGCAAGAGCTGTTATTTAATTCTAACACTGGGCACTGAGATTGCTGACCTCACAAACAGGACCCAATCCTACAGCATTGCCTCCCATTCAGAACCAGCAGTCAACCCGAGTCTCCCACACATCCATAAATACACTCTCAAGGCTCATGTGATCAGGGCTGCACTCCCCATGCAGTTACCTGCTTATCACAGAGGAGACAGATGAACAGATGGGGAGGTGCTCAGGGTTAGACCTGGGAGGGTCTTTAGTGCAGGGGATTAAGCCCCATCTACCTTCCTACATCAGCCCAAAAGCTCTCCAAACCCCTTTGGAGAAAATTTTTATGGATGTCCTATTACACAGCCTTGATTAATTAGTCAGTGGCTAATTAATGGCTCTAACTAATTAATTAGCTCAGCCCCCAGCCCTCTGGCCACCCTGAGCTTCAACATGGGGCTGGGATGCCCAACCTTCTGTTCATAGATTGTCCTTGAGCAACCAGCCCCTCTCCAGTCAGTGAAGGCAGGAAGGCAAGCTCAAATGTGGATGAAGGGGAGTGCCGCTTTGAACACAGCACTCTGGGCCCTGCACTTAGCAGCTTCAAGGGCTTGGCCTCTCTTGGGAACCGAGTGAAGCTCAACTGTAAGTTCCTTTCACTTGTCTATCTGGAGAGGCAGAAACTGTCTACGCCTTCCTTATAGGGCACTAACAACAAACTAAAGGATTCCACCAAAGTTCAGCTTGGGGAACTAATAGGTTCCCTTGGTTCATTTACAGAGCCTAGATAAGGTGCTACTTAGAGTGTGGGTGACCCTAAAGCCACCCCAGCATGGATGGCAGTTTCCCCATAGATGCATACATGGGATCCCCCTGCTTTCTGTTAACCTTTACACTATAGACCCCAGCACCTCCTAAAACCACAAGGTCGTGAGCAATTACACACATTCGGCTGAGTGGTGGCTGGAATCAGCAGGCTAGATCCTGAGACCTTTGTCAGTTGGTCACTGGGGCAGATGGAGATGATGGCTCTGATGCTCTAGGGTGGAAACTGTGGGGAACCGGTCTAGGAGTCCTTTTGGATGCTCCTTTGGTCGTGGTGGTGAGCCCACAAGGTCGGTTCCTTGGAAAATGTGCTCCATGTCTCCTAAACTCCAGCTTCCAGACCCCTCCGAGGCAAAGAGCCCCAGATAGGTATTCTTATATCATGATATTATTCCTGACAGCTTACATACTAAAACAAGAACTTGGCTTTCACTCTACAGTGTTCTTGGTAGACCATTTCTCAGATTAGCCTCCTGTAAATTCTTGTTACATTTTTTATTTCTTAAGACAAAAACTGTTGTTATTTTGTGCCGGATAATGCCAACATCACAGATTTGGGGTGATTGTGCATGTGGGGTTTCTTTGCCTGTTTTGTGACATTTGAGGTTGTGAATTGCTCTGCGTTCCTTCAGAAGTTATCTGCAGGAAGCTGTTGAACCTGGACGGAGCACGAATGTGTCAGGGAATGTTTAGTTACTTATTTTTCGTGTTAGCTTCCACTTTTCCTGATTTGCTGTCCCAGAATGCCTTGTAAGACCTCTCTTTTTGGAAATCACTGTATGTGGGGGATGTTCCCGCTCAGTTTATAGAAAAGCACGTTCCTCTGGTGGACCACTTCAGTTTCCCCAGAGCGCAAGGCAGCCAAGGCAGCTGTGTTGCAGGAGGCAGAAGGGACTTCACTCAGGGAAACAATGCCAGAGCTGGGGCCCAGCCTCCTTCCTAAGCGCCAGTGAGTAGCCAGGAGACAAGTGGTCTCAGAAGGTGGAGATGGACTTTGCCTGGGGCTACCCAGGTTCTGCTTGCTGTTGGGCGAATTCTCATTTCCCCAGAGAGACACAGCTGTCTGGATGGCAAGTTACCGGGTCCCTCCAGTCTTAGGCCTAGGCGAGGAGTCTTCACCAGGGGCTCAGTGGGTGAGGCTGTGTGGTTTACAGTGTGCAGAGTTCAGGCAAAAGAGACCACGGTGAGCGATCACAACGCCCAAGAGGGAACTGAGAACCTCTCTGACAGGCTCTTCCTTCATCTGCCCTTGAGCATGAAGTCCTCCCAGGCTGGAGGGGCCAGCGGTTGGGAGCAGTGTGACCTTGAGTGGACACGTCTGCAGCTGTAATGCTGCGGAAATCTGTGTCTTTCTTGGGTTGGCCAGGAAGGGATCAGGTTACCTTCTGGTCTGTCAACGGAGGGGCTCCCCGTCGGGATAGCCAGCCTAGGGCTGACTGAGGGGCCCCAGCTGGTCTTCGGGCGGGCGGGGAGTGGGAGGGAAGCCGAGCAGGGCTGGGAAGCTCCGGGGTACCCACGGGAGAGAGGAGGTCTGGAGGAGGGGCTGGTGGGCCAGGCCGCAGCCAGGACAGCGTGCGGTGGTGGAGAGCGGAGCCGCGAGGCTGGGGCTGAGGCGAAGAGACACGCGGGACTGAGACCCGTGACTCTCGGCGGCGGCGGGGTGGCGGGTGGGTCTCTCCTCTCGGGCGCCACGGGGACGTGCGCGCGCCCTCGGCCTCGCGCCCCGCCCTCCCGCCCTCTAGTCCTCCCCGCGCCGCCTCCCAGCGCCATTCCCGGAGTCCCCTCGTCCCGGCCATGGAGGGTCTGGTGCTGCGCCCGGCCAAGGGCTACCGGGTGGTGCTGCTCGGCAGCGTGGCGGTGGGCAAGACGGCGCTGGCCACGCAATTCGCGTGCGGCCGCTTCCCCGAGCGCTGCGAGCCGTCGGTGGAGGAGCTGTTCAGCAAGGTGATCGAGGTGAACCGAGCTCCCGCGCTGCTGGAGATCGTGGACACGGTGGGCGCCGAGCATCTGGTCACCCTTAAGGACCTGTACATCAGAAACAGCGACGGCTTCGTGGTGCTCTACAGCGTGTGCAGCGAGGCCTCGTTCCAGGCCGTGCGGCCGCTGCGCGAGCGCATGGGCCGGCTGCGGGGCTCACGCGCCGCCCCGCTGGTGCTGGTGGGCACCAAGGCCGATCTGGACGCCGAGCGCCAAGTGCTGACGGCGCAGGGCCGCGCGCTGGCCCGAGAGTGGCGATGCCCCTTCCTGGAGGTCACGGCCAAGAGCAAGATGATGGTGGACCGCGTGTTCACGCAGGTGGTACGCGAGATGGAGGCCCTGGCCCCGCCGGCGCAGGAGGCTCCCCTCATCCCTAACGCCCTGGAGATGTGGCCGGCCGAGAGGTTCATTGGCTAGAGCGTTGTGATCTGCCGGTTCAGAGCCTTTTCCAAGAAAGTTACCGAACTGTAAACAAGTGGCTGCTTCTATATTTTCATCCCAAAAGGTGCTTCAATATGCCTACGTGTCTTTCTTCAATGTTTGGCAAAAAACTTTGCAACCCCCCCACTCCGTTGACCTCCGACTGTGCTATAAGAAGAAACCAAAAATTGCATTTTTCTGAAAAGAGAATTTACAGCTCTGTTCTTCAATCAGCTTGTTTCTGAACTCCCACCCCACCCCCGTCTAGTTTTTGTAAATAGCAACTTGTGAGCTTTGGATTGGTTGGGAGTCTGCACTAAAGACAAGTTTTCTTCAGTTGCAGGAGGGTTTTCACTCTCCTTTTCATAGCCTTGAATCCAACAGTAAGATTTTCCTCAACATGAATTCCTAAATATAGTTATGACTTATGCTGGGTTGGTTTGAAAGGGGATACTGTATGGGGGACAACTGTGCCCACACACAAAGATAGCTCAGCTCTGCCTTGTAATTGACATTTAGTTGGTTTCTACATCCCTGCATTGGAAATAAAATTAGAAGTTGGTAATTTTTAACATGTGTCTTTCTAGCTTATGTGTAGCGTTTTATTTTTATTGTATGTGTGTGATGCTAGTACATATGTGTGTGGGCACATGTGTATAAAGGGACAACCAAGTTTTGGTCCTCCCATGCCCCCTTGTCTGAAATAGGGTGTCTGTTTTTTGTTCTCTGACTTCCGGATTCTTCTGTCTCCTGGGCACATCTTGTTAAAGGAGTACTGGGATTACAGTACAGGCTGGGATTTGAACTCCGGTCCCCAGGCTTGGACAACAGTGATTTTCCTATTGAGCCATCTCCCCAGTCTCTAATTCGTAAAGTTTTCACATATCTTGTCTTTGGTATGTGTTATTTTCCAGGAAACAAAAGTTTGCAAGGAGGAGGGAGCAGCACCCCATCTCCTGGTGTATTTCTGCGGAAGTGCTGCCAGGAGCCGAGGGCTTATTTGTGTTTTTTTTCTTGTTTTCTAGATTCATACTTTCTTGACTGAGTGGCTGGACATGGGTGGCCATGTGAGGGTCTTTCGGTGTCATTTTTCTATGACAGAAGCTCTTTAACACATCAGTTTAGTAGTGTTGGGCGTTTAAAATGCTGCAGTCTACATTCAGATCTAGGGGCCTCACCCATTTGAAAAGCTTTAGCCTTCCTGTGACCTGAAAGAGTTAACCCTGTGAAAGGGAAGGAGCTGGACTAGTGATGTGACAGATCAGGTTCACTTCTATTTATATGATATGTGATACTTAATAGAAGGTTAGAGTTCTTCCCTTTAATGTAAAGAGCATGTTTGAGAACCCAGCTACAGATTCGCCTAGAGGGCCAGCTGGCTGGGCTGACCTGCCCTCACTCTTTCTCCCCGTCCCGAGACAGGTTGGCTCAGGAGCCTCACTTTGCAACCCATCACATACACACAGAGACATACACACAGAGACACACACAGACACACACACACACACACACACACACATACACACACACACACCCTTGCTGGCCCTCCTGCCAGACCTCAACCATCTCTCTAAGGCCCTGTTTCAGGGATGAGGAAGACTATGGGGGAACAATGGGAGTGCTTTCTGGGCCCCAGCACTGGTCAAAGTCAGCCTGCTCCTGGAGCAGAGAGAATCTAAGATTCTCCATGCACTGGACAGGGGCTCTGCAGAGAACACAGTCCCCAGCTTGAGAGATTGGCCCTAGGACTAGAAGATGGGTGGCCCCTTCTAACTGTCCATTGGCTTTTGCTGAGGCCTTCAAAATTGCTTGTATATCCCTGTGTCCCAGTCCTTATAAATATCAGGCCTTGATCCAATAAAACGTTCCCAGCCAGCCTTTTCTGCTGTTGGACTTCTGGGATGACCTCAGATACCCCCAGTCAGATCCAAGTTTCCAGTTGAGAGTCCAGGGCTCTTCCTGGCTGGCCAGTGAACCAAATGAAGGAGCAGGGTATGAGGCCAACTCCTCCGCCCTCAGGAGTGTGGAGGAAGCAACTTTCTAGGACACACACACTTAAAGGCATATATACAAGATTATACACACACAGTTAAAGATACACTCAGGATTTTCCTTCATATATTTCTAACATCTGTATGTCAGGCATAAGTGGCCTCTGTCTCTTTGGTGGCAGGGGGCTAACCGACTAACTGACTCCAAAGTCAGGGGTCGTCAGGGTGCTCAGCTCTTGCAGGTGCAGTTCCCAGGCCAGGCATCTTGGGCTGGGATGAAATGACTTTCCCAGGGCTTGACTCTGTTGCCCTGCTCTGTGCAACTAAAGAGTATGTCCCCTAAGTGGCCAGACGTCAAACGGAGGAGTGGAAAGTGGGAAAGAGGAAGGCAGTGAGTGCTCCTTCCCTCTCTGGGATCAGGTGGAGCTGCCTCTGGCCAGCACACTGTAGCTTCTCGGTGTGTGATTAGGGCTGCTGTGGTGTAGGGAATTCTTTTGGGGGGTTAAAATTGACATCACTCCTCTTCTGAGAAATAGTCCTTTCTCCAGTGTGACAGTGCATATAGTCGGCCTTGGTAACTACCTCATGGTAACACAATGTCATCTTGCAGCAGCAGTCTTTGAGATACCCCAGTGACACCCTCTTCCCAGCATTTTTTCCCTGTGGTGACCTCGGTCTCAAGGCTGGTCTGCCCTATTAGAGCTCTTTATTTCAGAAACATAGAATGACCTGAGTGACGGGATGCCACTTTGCTTGTCCCCTTCAAAACACATGCGTGCTATGACAGGCTCTGTGGACACAGCAAGGAAATGTTGTCTCCGGCCAGCAGCAGCCTCCCAGACGGGACTAAAAATGGGCCCTTCCCTGTCAACATGAAGATGATGCTGTCCTGATGACACCCCCAAAGGCACAATCAGATAAGACCCAGCTCAGTACTATCCAGGCTTCTAATCCCCAGAACACTGAGAATCCACACTTAACTGTTCCCAACCCTGAGATCAAGACAGTTTTGTTTTGATGTTTGTATTGGTAGCTACCCCGGCATCAGTAGATACTCAATATAGCTATGAGGCTAGATGAGGTTGTAACTGAAGGTTTCTCTTCCTCCTGCCAGTCCCTGAATAACCACTCTGAGGCTTAATATTAATTACAAACTGTTTGGCATATAATCTCAGGCTTATTATTATTAACTAGCTCTTACAACTTAATGCATTTCTATTATTTTGTATTTTTGCCATGAGGCTTGTGACTTGTTATCTCCCATCTTGCTTCCCCTGTGGCTACTGGCATCTCCCTGACTCTGCCCTTTTTCTCCCTGTATCTCTGTTTCTTTCCTGTCTCTGTTCCGCCTGCCATTGACCAAATCAACTTCTTTATTAACCAATGATAATAAAACATATTCACAGCATGCAGAGATGGTGTGGGACCATGGTCTGTATTCTGTCAATTATATTTTAAATAAATGCTGATTGGCCAGTAGACAGGCAAGAAGTATAGGTGGGACAACCAGACAGGAAGTAGAGGCGGGTCAATGAGAACAGGAGAATTCTGGTAAAGTTTGGTGCGCAGATGTGAGCCTGCCACAGAAGAAACAAGATGTGACTGCCTCGCTGGAAAAGGTACCAAGCCATGTGGCTAACATAGATAAGAATAATGGGCTAATATAAGTTGTAAGAGTTAATAAGAAGCCTGAGATACTGGGCCAATCAGTTTATGATTAATGTTGACCTCTGTGTGATTTTTTTTTTTGGGACTTAACGATTGTGGAAACTGGGCAGGATAGAAACTCAGTCAACACAGAGAGATCTATCAGGGGTTTGTTGCTGGCAGCAAACCTCTGAAAATGTAGACACCTTGTACTCTGAGGAGTGTGGTAGCCAAAGGTAAAAACTCTCCAGACAGAGGCACTTTGAGAATGCCAGGTGTGGAAGAGGGCTCAGAAGGAAGTGAATGATTTGTTATCGAGAATTGCAGAATAACACACAGTTTAGCCCTGTTGCGCCCAGTGGGAAGCTGAAAGGGGCCCACTGCAGTCCATGGCCTGGCGAGGTTTCCCAGCAGAAGGCTGAAGGTGTTGCTTACTTTATTTTGCTGTGAAGAAAGAGAGAAACAAGAAGACTGCTACACAAAGGGACAGACTCTCCAAGCTGTCCTGCTGACCACCCCATGTGTAGCTCACACACACTCCTGTACAACTGGGACAGAGTCTCCAAGCTGTCCTGCTGACCACCCCATGTGTAGCTCACACACACTCCTGTACAACTGGGACAGACTCTCCAAACTGTCCGGCTGACCTCCCCATGTATAACTCACACACACTCCTGTACAACTGGGACAGACTCTCCAAGCTGTCCTGCTGACCACCCCATGTATAACTCACACACATTTCTATACAACCCCAGCGGCCCGAAGGCTCTCTCTACAAGTCTTCTTCCTTCAGTCCATGCTGGTTATGTCCATGCTGATGATTCTTCAAAAACCTTCGTGGACCTCTGTGATTTGGGGTCAACCCGTTAAAGAAAGACATCCCTAAAAGTCTTTGAGAATAGCCCTTCTCTACTTCTATTGGTATGTCAGGGACCAATACTGTAGGGTTTCCTACAGGTCCTATTGGTTGGGCATGCCAATTTCCTTAAGGACCTTTACATTTTAAAATATGTTCATTAAAACATTTTAAAAGATTATTTTATTTTATGAGTACAGATGTTTTGCCTGCATGTATGTCTGTTCCCCAAATAAGTGCATTACTCTTGGAGACCAGAAAGAGGCATCAATCACCTAGGACTGTGACCCACCATGTGGAAGCTGGGAATCAAACTTGGGTCCTCTGCAAGAGCAGCCATCACTATTAACTCTGCCACACACCACTCCCCAATTTTTAGCATTTATTTATTTATTTGGTTTCTCTGTAGCTTTGGAGCCTGTCCTGGCACTCACTCTGTAGACCAGGCTGGCCCCAAACTCACAGAGATCCGCCTGCCTCCTGAGTGCTGGAATTATAGGCTTGTGCCACCACCGCCCCAGCCTTAACATTTATTTGCATATGTATCTGACATAGTAAGCATGTGACAATTTACAAGAGTTGGTTCTCTCTTTCCACCATAAGAGCACCAGGGATTGAACTCAGGCTTGGCGGCAGACATAATCTTTTGTGTGACTGAGAACTGCTGAGGCCAGAGCTCCAGTCTAGCCACTGTGTGGAGGTGGAGGTGGGGAGAACCAGATAAACTATCTCTGAGTTTCATGGATCTGCAGACCACAGGATGCTGCACAGGAGATCCTGCGTGCTTAGGAAACCACATTTCTGGTGTGCCTCTTTCCAATATTTCATAGAATTCTGCGGGCTAAAGCTTGGGGTTTTGTTTTCAGGCCACAACTCATTCAGCTGTCACTGGCTTGGTTTATGGAGTGATTAATATGGTCCAGAATGGATACCATAGCTCAGGAATGGCTGCAGTGGCCACTGGAACCTAGCTTCTCTCTCTGCCATAGAAGAGAGCAAGAATAAGTTCAACTGAAGGAAGATTGGTTTCTCGTGTGGAAGCAGCTCGCTCGTTCAGTTATGTGAAGAAACGGATCTGTGGATGCTCAATGCAGGGTGGATGGTGCTCGCTCAATCCTCCACTGCCCAGTGGCTCCTGGGGATTGGATTAAAGGTAGAACTGCTAGATCCCATGGCATGAGGACTGACTTCACTTCCTTTACTGTGACATCAACTCCCTGACCAGAGATGGAGAAGCCTGAGGTTAAACACACCTTCTCCAAAGTACTTCCCCAAGCCAGGAGGCTAAGTGAGCTTTGGGTGAGAGTGAAGTTCAGGTTTTGCGAGGAGGCAGCATGGGCGGGCTGCACAATGACAAAGAGCCAGCCGCATGGAGTCTTTGTCTATTGAGGCAGACATGAAAAATGCATTTTTCCAGGGTAACGTGAGCCCTGGCAAGAAAACCAAGCCCTGCTTCCTCAGGCCAGCTGAAGAAACCCTGGCTTTTCATTTTTTTTTTTT
>JAQHUG010000231.1:964483-1049993 GCA_028555095.1 Dicrostonyx torquatus | reverse complement strand
CTGAGGTGGGGACCGTGTGCTCATGCCACTGCACACATATGTAAGTGTGTCTGAGGTGGGGGCCGTGTGCTCATGCCACTGCACACACATGTAGGGTAGACTACAACTTTCAGGAGTCAGTCCTCTGCTTCACTGCGTTTATTTTTTCTGGTAACTTAATGGAACAAAAAAGAATAAGCTATATCTGTTTTTTAAACAGCTTTATTGAGATGTTATATATACTCTGTGAGCTGAGCGAACGTGATGCACACCACATAGCGAGGTTTCATGTGTGTATTCACATACAACCATCATGAGAAAAAAGAGACACCGTCCTTGTCACCAAGAGTTTGCTCACACCCTTTCTTGATCTGTCCCTTTTGTCTCTCCCTGATCCTCACCCCCAGGCACCCATTAATCCACTTTCTTAAAAGAGTCTTTGTATTTTACAGTGGGGAAACTGTCAGGCCTAGGCTCCCTGTCTCAGTGCTTAGAGGATATCATTTTTTATTACTATTTAATTGAAATTTTACATACCAATCCCAGTTCCCTTCACCTTCTCCCCACCCCATGCTCATCCACTCCTCAGAGAGGATAAGGCTTCCCATGGGGGAGTCAACAAAGTCTAGCACATTGCTTTGAGGCAGGACCAAGGCCCTCTGCACTCTGTCTAGGCTGAGCAAGGCAATCATTTTTTACAGCTCCCGAGGGCAGGGGTTTAGCTAGGAACCACCAGCTATGTCCTTCTAGGACTTCATCTGATCCATACTAAAGTAATTAGGCACCAGATCAGTCAATTCCATTGCAGCAAAACTCAGGAAACTCCCAAAGTGCCCTCCGTGGGCAGCAGAGGACTAGTCAGAGTGTGCCCGACAACAGAGGCTTGTGAAGTTATGAGGACAGGAAGATCTTTTTGCCTAGGCAGGAACAATGCCTTTCATCTTCCATGGTACCACAGCCTGCCCAGGAGGAGAGGCTTCCCTGACTGGCCATCAGTGAAGATACTGAGCCCTTTTCTCTACTTGTTTAGTAAGAGTGTTCTAATGGTCCCCTTCTTCTGTTTCCAGGGCAAGCACCAGTGCAGATACACGGGCAGGTTCTTCACACTTCTCCCTCAGTCAAGTTTTCATTCTTGCCTATCTGCACTTCGCAGGGTGTGTCTAGGTAGGTCATCTCCTGCCCCTCTCAACAAATAGTGTGATGCTACATTGACAATTTCTGCATGTTTTATACGTACTTTGTACTAGGTGTGTGTGTGTGCACACACGTGTGTGTACATGTGTGCGTGTGTGTACGTGTGTGCATGCATGTGTACATGTGTGTGCGTGTGTGTACGTGTGTGTATGTGTGTGCGTGTGTGTGTACGTGTGTGTGTGTGTGTGTGTGTGTGCAGCAGAGTGAATGTAGATTTGCTAAGGGAAAGTGAGAAAAAAGTCCAGGTAGGAGAGTCTTCCATGGAGGACACACAGTGTTTTACATGTTACATGATGAACATATGAATCCACCACTCACCTCCACGTGATAGGGGAGGTTCACACAGAAAATCAGAGGGCAAACTAAACTGTTCTTGAAATAAATAATCCAGTCTGATAATGTCACCAGGTACGAGACAAATGGACTAGATTTACTGCATTTAGCCCACAGCTGAAGACCTGCTGAGGTGGTGGCAGGTGAAGGAGGATTTGGCATGGGGATTTGGGGGACGAGTAGAACTTTGGCCTACTTCAAAGGGCACTGTGCTGTGATCCAGTCAAAGGGGTGATGTCGTTCTACCAACACCACGTGCAGGCATTTGGTGTCAGTGGACTACAAGTTGATGTGTACATCTGGCTCAGAAGTGAGTTCATCGCCATGGGATGGAAGCATTGAACAGCGGAGGCCAGAGAGGATGGAGCCTTCATCCATCTGGTGCAGTGCTGCTCAGCCTTCACCTCTGCTCTTTTGCTGGAGTGCTTTCCCAGGAAGCCATGAGCTCTCTGACAGGAATTAGCATTGGTCTTGAGCCTCGGCAGTCCTTCTCCCTAGCCAGGGTCTTCCACGCTTACCCGTGTCTTCTTAGAGGCTACTTTACTCAAAGCACAGGCTCTTAGACCTGAAGATGCCCAATGGGCGTAATGAAAGCTTGGCATCTCTGCCTTCATTTTACATCTGTCTCCTTTTCTGCCTTATGACTTTGGTCCAACTCCTGTCCAGCTCGGCTCTGCCTTATAGCTGTGGTCAGGCACCTGTTCAGCTCAGTTTGTGGCATATCCATCTTTTAATGAGGGCTCATTTTAAGCTGGCCATCTTTCCCTTCAGGGATGAAGACACAAAGAAAAGAATAACTCAGCTATTTGCAAGACTTGTTGGGACATCATAACCCACAGATGGTCAGCTGCCAGGTTTTACAGTGCCAGACCTCCATAGTGGGCCTGGGGTTTTCCACCACTGCCTGTACCTGCTAGGAGTAGCAGTCTCTCAGACTACCAGCCTCATGGTGAGACCGAAGTCAGCCAGCACAGCTCGGGAGTGAGGGGCTAGTGAGGAATGAGGTCCCTAAGTGATGAAATGCAGGTGTGAGCTCAGGTGGTCTTGTGAGAGCCTCTCCAAGCTTTGTGCCCTGGTGTCTCATTTTTCTATCCTGACTCTGACCACATTCCTGGATCGTTAGGAATTGATTTTTCCCACAGCAAACAATACTGGAACCGAGAGGGGGCTGAGGATGTAGATAAGTGTGGGGACACTTGTTTGGCATGTGCAAGGCTCTGAGTTCAATGCTTGGCGTTGGAGCAGGAACGGGGATACCAGTCATTTCCAAGCAATAGACTCGCCAGCTCAGACTGCAGGAGTTGGACGTGAAAACCCCTGCAGCTGCCGTCTGAGGTAGCACATTTCCTGGAGCAAATTAGCCTTGACCTCGGCCCTCCTTTTGTAGCCATGGCCTAAACTATTCACCATTTTTCTGTATTTGTTTCAAGGTTCTATTTGCTTTTACCTGGCAGGGGCAACAGTGCACTGCCCCATGCTGCCTCTGGACAACGTCTATCCCCTATTCTCTGCTACAATATGCAGAAATCTTCTCTTCCCTTCCTACTTTAATGACTTCATTGTTTATAGCTTAGGTTCCTTTTTTTTTTTTTCAAAGGTGATATAAATATTCAGTCATGAGCCATCCGGGGATTAAGTAAAGGTCCTGGTCCTGAGGTGTAAGGTCAATCAATACCTGTGTATGTCTCAGTTGATGTACTTCTAGAAGTCAAGACTCTGAAACACTGTTTTCCCAAAGCGGCCAAATAAAAATACGATTTGTTTTTGTTGTTGCTTTGAGATAGAATTGCACTTTGTAAGTTGTCAGGCATTTTTTTTAAAAAACCAGTTCTTTGTTATTCTTTTTCAAAATTATCTCTTATTTATTTTTTAATTTATTTTTGTGTGTATATGTGTCTGTGCACCACGTGTGTGCCCGGTACTGGGACTGCAGTTACAGGCAGTTGTGAGCAGCCTGATGTGGGTACTGGGAAGCAAACCCTGGTCTCCTAGAAGAGCAGCCTGTGCTCTCAGCCACCTCTCCAGCTCCCAGTCAGCTCTTTCCTTGGAGAAATCCCCTTGCTTTCCACATGCTGTGAGTATGAGTGTGACTAATTGTGCCCAGCAGAGGAGATTTATTTTGATCTGTAATTTTGTTGTCAACCCAAAGTATCAGTAGGGAGAGCAGCTGACTTGGGAATGAGCAGAGGATTGCAACCTGGGTGCGTATACTATGACAGATCATCGGAGTATCTGGGTAGGTTGAGGGAAGGGAGATTTTTAGAAGTACATCAAAGTTATTTTGAGACAGTTCATTGATCACAGTGGTTTGTCACAGGCAGGGATGTGTGCTTGTTCCTGTTAGACCTTCAGTAACCAAACCTGCAAGGCAGTGAGCTCAAAGGCCCTTGCAAGCTTGCGGTCGGTTGGGCTGGCTGGCACTGGAGACATGTCCCTGTAGAAGGGGCCTTTGCTATGAGATAGTGATTTCAGCAGTCTTATAAGACATTCTTGGCATCAGGCAGGAAGGTTACTTTGAAGCTATTCTGAAGGTTCTCCGTTCATTACCTCCATTCCACTTTATCAGGATCAGGTGTGTCTCCATTTTGATTCAGGCAATTTAAAAATATTTTTCTTCTTTTTTAAAGATACAGTATTTTTTGAGAATTCCATGTATGCACGAGTGTATTTTTAACATATTCATTCCCTTTTTCCCCTAACTCTTTCCAAATCCACCCCTTCCAGCCTGCTCCTCTTTTGTCTTCTTGGTTTGAGTCCAGTCTTTAATGGCTGAGCCACCTCTCCAGCCATTCCCTCCTTTTTAAAATTTGAGACAAGGTCTCATTCTATAGCCAAAGATGACCTTGAAGTCCCAACAATCCTCCTGCCTCGCTTCTTGGAATGATGGGATTACAGATATGAAAATTCATGCCAACTTTTTTCTATCTTTCCTTTCTTTTTGAGACAGTTTCACATGTAGCTCTGACTAGCCCAGAACGCACTCACGTGTAGCTCTGAGTAGCCCAGAACGCACTATGTAGACCAGACTGACTTCAAACTCAGCAGAGATCATCTACCTCTGCCTCTTGAGAGATGGGATTAAAGGTGAACAACACCACACCTAGTTCTTTCCTTCCCCCCTCTCATTTTTCAAGACAGGGTTTCTCCACGTAGTCCTGGCTGTCCTAGAACTCACTCTATAGACCAGGCTAACCTCAAACTTCTTAGAGATCCACCCGCCTCTGCCACCCGAGTTTTGGGATTAAAGATGAGCGCCATTACCACCTGTTTTGTTTTGTCTTAATTTACAATAAAACACACATAAAGTTTCCCATTTTTTACCTTTTTTCAGTGTGTCTATCTGTTTTTGTTTATATATATTGTGTGCCAGTGCTTTGCGTGCATGTATATATGTGAACCACATGCATGCCTGGTGCCAGTGGAGGCCAGAAGTAGATTCCCTGAGACTAGAGTTACAGTAGTTGTGAGCTGATATGTGGGTGCTGGGAACCAAAGTGGGATCCTCTGCAGAAGCAGTGTGTGCTCTCAACTACTGAACCATCTCTCCAGCCCACCCTGGCCCCATTCTTCATGTGCACAGTACAGGGAATTCAGTCCATTCGTAGTGCTTTAGAAACCAAAGCTACCACCTGCTTCCAGAACTTTTATCCTCTGAATCCAAATTCTGTATCCCTTAACCTGCGAGTCGGGATTAATCCAAATTCTGTATCCTTTAACCTATGAGTCAGGATTAATCTAAATTCTGTATCTCTTAACCTGCGACTTAGGATTAATCCAAATTCTGTATCTGTTAACCCGCAAGTCAGGATTAATCAGCTCTTCACCCACTTCTTTCTTCTGCGTGTGCCTCTAAGAACTGACCTTATCTGAGCATTCCAAAGACACCATAGGAGTTCGTCACATTGATGCCGCTTCCTGATTGGACCTGTTTAGCCGGAAGTGTTGTGACAGCCTGTTGCCATCTGTGGATCCATCTTGCTTTATGCCTGTTCCTTTTCCCTCCCAGGATATGGCTTTGGTCCGCATTCCTGAATCTCCTACTGTCAAGATAAGACTAGGAGGTCACTAGGCAAGCATCACTTCCGGCCAGTGTCAAAACACCAGACATTCCAGTTCAAACTCCAGGGAAAACCGCCTTCTGCACTCAGCCCCAACCTGATCCTCTCAGGCCATTAGTGCTTCCTCACTCAGTCTTGGGAGCAGTGGGTATGGGCATTAGTCTACCTCATTTCTGGGTCGCCGGCCTCCTTAATAAAACCCGTCCTTCTCCCCTGGTTTCTGGAGCATTGATTTTTACAGGTGACAACACTCTTACCCATCAATCTAAAGGACAAAGTTCTGTGGGGCTCAGTATGAAAGGCCTGAGTTTGCTGTAACAGAGCACCACGAATATGTGGCTTCAGTGATGGAGTTTATTGTCTCATAGTTCTGGAGGCTAGAAGCCTAGGATAAAGCATGCATGCATGCACACGAGCACACATGTGCGTGCACACACACGTCTGACACTGTGAAGGAGATACATTCCACACTCCTCTTGGCTTTGGGTGGGTTACCAATAGTCTTTGAACTTCGTGGGACTGTAGAGACCTCCCCCTGTCTGTCGCCAGCTTCCTGTGATGTTTTCCTTCTGTCCACACCTCTCCTTTTGCTCAGGTCACTGGATGAGGGCTCACCCTACTGAGCTCATCCTAGGCAATTGTTATGTCCAAATAAGGTCACATTCTGAAGGGCCAAGAGTCAGGCCATCAGGGTGAATGTGGAGACACAATTTCCCAGATATTCCAGTGTTTTGCAGAACCATGTTTGCTGTGGTGATCTGATGAAACCTGTGCCTTGGCTCAGTGCCATGGGGGAGTGTCCCAGACTGATCTGGTTTGGCAGGGACTAGTACATGGCCCCTGGTGGCACCATTTCCATAAGGCAGCCAATCACATATGTCAGACCACACCTATTGGAAGGGCAACCATGTTCTCCTCCTTGAGCAAAAACATGTTGGGAATGGATTGGCCTTCCCTTCCCATAATGCTTTTGCTGATCCCTGGGTTTGCAGATTCACCAAATAGCAAACTACTCTCTTGCTGTTCCATGGACCATTGCTTTTGACTAAGGAATTCATTCCACTGTGAAGCAAGTGCAGCAGGGGCTGCTGACCTGCAGTTCACTGTCTCACTACCTACCCCTCACCTGGGAGCACATGGTCTCACTGGAAGGCTGAGTGACTCTGAGGATGGGGCCACTCAGGCAGCACACCCAGCAAGGGTGGGGCCCCACTTTATAGGATTTCACACATGCCTTGGAGCAGCGATCACTGCGGTTGCATTTCCACACCCAAAAATGCAGTAGGCCAGGGACAGGGGTGAGGTGGGACCACAACCCCCACACCACACCCTCACCATCCCCACACCCCCACTGTCCCCACACCTTCACTGCCCCCACACCCTCACCATCCCCATATGCCTCATACCCCCATCTCCTTGTGCCCCTCCATCCCCACGCCCCCACTCCTATGGGCAGGATGTTGACTTCTTGTCTCAGAGCCTTGAATTTTGCCACTCTGAAGGGTTGTGTCTCCACAAGGAGTACACTTCAACTATCAACACAAGGACAGCCCCATTCAGTTGAGGGATGACATTACCACATGGCTGTTGAGGGCTCATGATGCCACTGAACCAAGAATCTAGGATGAGATTGCCCTACTGGCTTGAAACGTTTCTGCAAAAATTGTCAAAGTCAAGATGAATTTGCTATCAACCCTAACAAAATCCAAGAGGTGACAAGGGAAAGGTTCCCACAGGCATCTGCCTGAGTAAGATCCTAAAAGTCTCACATGAAGGTCACTGAATCCTGAGACAAGGACACTTCTGCAAGAACATCTGCCCAGCGATTCCAGCTGATGACACTTTTATACTAATCCTGTGCTAAAGATAATTATTTCAAAATATCTTGTTTTGCCTTCTTTTAACACTTTGCTTTAGAGCTGACAAGATGACTTAGTAGGTAAAGGGGCTTACACCAAGCCCCATGGCCTACCTGAGTTTGAACTCTGGAACCTACACGGCAGATGTGGAGAAAAGTTATACTTAGTGGCCCACTCTTTTAATCTCAGCACTTGGGGGGGGCAGAGACAGGGGAATGATGCTGAGAGGGAGAGGGAGAGAGAGAGAGAGAGAGAGAGAGAGAGAGAGAGAGAGAGAGAGAGAGAGAGAGAGAAGAGAGTAGATTAACCCTAGTTTGTCCTGGACCTCCACACATGCACATCTCTCTCTCTCTCTCTCTCTCTCTCTCTCTCTCTCTCTCTCTCTCTCTCTCACACACACACACACACACACACACACACACAAATAAAATATATTTTAAAATACCCCACAGTCCTTGACTGCCCCAAACAGTTCCTTTGCCTCCGTCTTCTGAAAATGCCTGTAGTTTACTATGGCTGTCTAAATTGTGGTGTCACTAATGAAGACTTGATTTGTTTCCATTTTACTTCCTTGCATCTTACCCCATGAACCACTTTTGGGGAGCCAGGCATGAGACATCACTAAGGGAAAGTGAGGTGCTTCTTCCTAACTGGCTACATTTGGAAGAAGGATGTACAGCTTGTGTAGACATACTAAGACAGGTCACAGCTGGGTTGGAAGGGTGCTTGCCCCTGAGCTGATCCCCAGCACCACACAAACGGGGAGCAGCAGTCACACCTGTCATCCCAGCACTCAGGAGGCTGACAGGAAGATAGGGAGTTCAAGGTCATCCTGGGCTACACAGAGGCCTTGATGCCAGATGGGTCATTATAAGCTACGATAATAAAAAGACCTAAATGTTGGATGTGAGCGAAAGGATGCAGAGGGAGCCTGCTGCCTCTCGGCTCTGCTCCCTCTGCTAATTGGTGGTATTCAGCTGCAGTAGAGGGCACTGGAAGGACCACAAAGAAGAAAGGGTTTTTGTTTTGTTTTGTTGTTTTGTTGTAACTGGGATGCGGCCTGTTCAGGGCATAGCTTCCCACTGCTTCCCTCAGGACTTTGCAACAAGCTTTCGAGCCCAGCCACTGCCTGTGCATGACTCAAGCAGGAGCCAGAAGAGCGCAACAGGCTTGACAGAGTTGAAGGACTGACTTCCCTGGGGCTGCAGCTCGGGCTCCCTGTGGTTGTTGGCCATTGCCTAACTCTGCTATTCCTGTGGGTTTTTTTTGTAGCTCTATCTTAAATTTAATTAATTTATATATCTATTTTTGAGACAGTGTCTCATCATGTAGTCGTAGAGACCTGGAAATCACTATGTATTGGATAGCCTTGAACTCAAAGAGCTCTGCCCGTCCCTGACTCTCAAATGCACTAAAGGTGCATGCCACAGTACCCACACATTTAGAGATACCTTTATTCTTCAGTAGCCAACACCTTTGCTTCCAACCCCATGTCAGAACCTTATGTTAGATGTCCCCGGTCAGACCACTGTCCTGGCACATCTTGGTTGGCCCTAGATGGCACAAAGACAGGAAAGCCACAGACTTGAGCCACTTGTTAAGGCAGAGCCCTCTGCACAGCTGAGTGTCATAAGAAGGCTAAAGAGACCCCAGGGGGCAGCACTAGGCTTAGGCTTGTCCTCCCCTGGGCTGGGGACAAGGTCTGGTAAGGAGTCTGTCGGCCCTTCTTCATGACATTACGAAAAGCAGCTGTCCTGTCCTGTCCTGTCCTGTCCCATGTCAAGACTCCAGTCATCTCTGCGAGTTTGAGGCCAACCTGGTCTACAAAGAGAGTTCCAGAACAGTCAGTACTGTTACATAGAGAAATCCTGCCTCCAAAAAACCAAAAATCCAAAGAGAGAGGGGGAGATGCAGAGGAGTATCATGAGTTCCAGACCAGCCAGGGTCGTCAGTGAGTCTTAGGGTTAAAATACTGTTTTTAAAAGGGTGTAGGAGTGTAGCCCAGGTAGAGTGCTGCAGAGGACTGAGGCCCTGGTCTCCAACCCAGCGATGAGCAGATGGAAGGGCTGCCTCACTAATGGAGCCATGCTGAGACTCAGCACTCAGTCCCAAGGAAATCACAGTCCCGTGATCCCTATTGCAGGGAACTTTGGGGAACTAGGCAGGGGGAGACATTTTGTTCCTGAAAGGAATACGCACAGCTGTAGTCAAGATGGACTGTGATAAACCCAGAGGGATGGCCTCGAGCACTTGGATGCCTCCCCTCGAATACCAGTCCATTCCTCCAGCTCCTCCATATGGACTTGACATCAATTAATGTGGCTCAGGCAGGAAGTAGAAGAGTGCAGTTGGCTTGCTCTTTCTTGCCATGGATAAAATTGGCCTACTATCATGTGTCCAAGCCAGGACATATCATCATCTCTAGGACCCTCTGAGGCACCCGAAGACAGGAGGCTGTGAGCCCAGCCTCTTAGATGCATGCAATCCCAGACATCTTCTAACACTCTTCCATCCCACAGGAGGGCTGTCCCACTAGTGTGGGTCTTGACGGCCAGTGCCCCTGCCTCCTCCTGATACTAGACTCTACAGTTACAGCTGCTGGCTATACAGCAGTGTGGCCCTGACTCATGTAGTCTTTAGCATAGGTTTAGTGTCTGCACCCCATCCCAAGCTCAGACTCAGGGAACTGGGACCCCAGGTATTCATCATTCCCAGGGGAGACTCCAGAGTAGACCAAGACTAGTCTTGCTGATAAACTGAGAACTAACTCCTTGCCTCAGTTCAGGGAAGGCCTTGTTGAGGTCTGTGCCCACCCACTCACTTTGTGCTCTCGCTCTGAATTTGGGCTGCTGTCATCCTCTCCTGTCTCTCTGGGCCTCAACCTGGATTCTCCAAGGACAGCATCTGATGCTCCCACCAGCACCCATGTGATGCTGACCAGTTCCTTGAGTTCTCAACTCCCAGTGATGACAGCCACACTGCTGGGTGACACTCCAACCCTGTCCTGATCTGCACCTATAACAGCTCCAGTCTCCATCACGAGGGTCCACTGTGACACAGGAGTCCCATCTCTGCCCTTCCTTACTCCTGTGACTGACTCCTCCACCTGTTGGGGTTCCTTCCTTCCACACAGCACTGTCAGAGCTCCTTACCCCTTGATGCATGCCCCATTCTCCCTGCATCGCTCTCAGATAGGAGCCCAACTGTCACTCCTGGTCTGCACTTGAGTGCTGAGGAAGCTCAGGCTATGCTGTACCTGCTCCAACCAGATGCTATGTCTGGACCATCCTACACTGGGAATGTCGCGGCTCCTTTCCATTCCTGAATCTCCAGCAACACCTACTTTCAGTCCCTCAGCTGAGTGTGTAAGTATAAAACACTAATATCTACACCATCATGAAATCACCACAGCTACACTCGGAAGCAAATTCAAATGTACATTGATGTTCCAATTGCATTTATTTGAAGGTAGAATATGGTGCGTTGTATACTGCGCTCTCCCATAACATTATACGATCTGATTTTTCTAGTCAGCACAAAGAGACCTTTCTCCTTTTCTTTACAGCCGCACAGGCCTCCATTGTTGGGTGTGCTGAGATTATTCCCATGCCCACTGATGGGCACTTTGGGAGTTTCCAGTATTTTGCTGGGACAATGGAAGTGACTGGCCCAATACCCCTGTCACTTTGCATAATTGCTGAATTACAGATCAGATAAAGTCAGAAAGGGCATAATTGGCTCCCAGTTATGAGATGTGCTAGTTTCACACCCCCCTCCACAGTGCTGTGCACAGATGTCCTCAGAACTGGTGCCACCTTACCCAGGATGCTGTCATTACTTGCGTCTTGTAAAGAGCCCAGCCCCTTTCTGCAGACCTTTCAAACTGAGCTTGGCTCAGTTTCTCCCTGAGTCCCCTAGACTCCCAGCCCTCCAGCCCCCCAAGGCCTTCCTCACCTCTGGGAGTAGTGCCTCTGACCACAGGATGATGAATTGCTTTTAGCTCAGAGCTAACCCATCTCTGTCCACAGTCAGCACCCTCCCTACCCCACCTCTCTCGCCTGGGGAACTCAGTGGGTCTTCTCTGTCTCCCATTCTCAAGGCAGCAGCCTGAGTTATCTCTTCAGGTCCTAAATCACTAAATCTTCTCTTTGAAACTCTCTACTAGCTGGAATGAACTTGGCCTGGCTGTCTCTCACTGCTTTCTGGCCTGTTCTGACCTCTTCCTGGGCCTGCTTTCACCCCCCAAGACTCCCCACCTTCTCCCTACAGCCTGACTCTTTCCAGCTCCCATCTGCCGGCTTTTGTCCAAGTGGTGCTTAGTCCAGGTCTGTGCTGGGGCTCCTCAAATCTGGGATCTCAGCCAGCTGTCTTCTCTTTTAGCCAGTTCCCCATAAAACCACAGCTAGAGTCGCCCTTGGTCCCTCCTGCGTCACCTTCACGGCAACCTGCTGCATTTAGCTGTCATCTACTTTCTCACTTGGTGTTTGTGGGGCCTCTGAAAACAGTGGGCATCAAGGAAATGAGCCCTTCCGTGCAAACCCTGGTGGATGAATAACTCTGCTTCCAGTGGCAGAGATGACATCAGGCAGTGACCTCTCCCCTGTGTCAGAGTTCTGGAGTCTGCTGACCTGCTGGCCTGCTGTACAGAGCTTCTGCCCCCAAGCCCGGTGACTCACTTCCCCTCTCTGGGACAAATCCTTCTTTTTGTGAGATTTTCCTGGAGAAGTGACTGGGGTAGAACTCAGGTTGGTAATAAGGTGGGCCTTATCCTCACCAAGTGCCAGGAACCACTGTGGTCACGCAGGCACAGTTATCCTTCACTCGGAACCCCGGCACTTTGGGGCTCAGTGTTGTACTCTGTGTGACTCTCTGACCCAGTTAATGTCCCCTTATCTTCATCCTAGCAGGGAAGTCCCAGGTAAGGTAGGAATGTCCTGACCCCAATTCCCTGGGCTCTGTGAAGGAGACTCATACCAGCACAAGATGGCAGCCAGTGGCAAGCAGTGAGGGGTCCTGCCCCAGCTGTCCTGTCCTTTGGGTTTCCTGTCAGCCTGTCTTCCCCACTTTATGGTGGGATTCATCCCATCCCCATCCCATGAAATTCTGCAGCAACACACGCACACACACACACACACACACACACCCCTCCACGCCCCTCTCTGGGGGGAACCAACTTATCACTACCCCCTAAATAGTTCCTGAACTTTGTGGAGTGGGTTTGTTATGCCCCTTTTTTCCCCTTAGAGACTCAGCTCTGCCCCAAATCCTAGACCAGAACTGGGGTGCAGAGGAGGTGGCCATCATGTCCTTCCAGCTGTACACAAACCAGGACCTTCTTGTTCACTCGAGTCCAAGCATGGAGTTAACATGATAGCAGTTCACACCTCACCTTTCCAATGACCCTCCATACCCCCCATCCTCAAGGTGACCAGTTCCAACTTACAGACGAAGAGACAGGGAGGGGTGAAGGACTAGGCCTAGGTTCACGCAAGGGTGCAGGCATTCTCCAGGTTGGACCACAAGAGCTGGGAAGCCAGGACTATAACTATGAACTAGAACTAGAGAAGAGAGGGTTTGCAGCTAACAGGAGGGAGAAGAAGCTAGCTATTAGAGCTACCCCAACCCCTACCCCAACTTTGCAATTCTCCAAATAAATCACTCTACAGTCACTTTTGAAAACAGTTTTATATCAAGCTATATATATAAAAAAAACCAACCACCCTAAATTCTGTCCTGAGTACATGCATACAAAATCAATACTATAAATATAATATTAAAAATAGTAATGTCATCAAACAAGCTAACATCTACAAAAATATGAAGGCCTTTGTTCATTGCTTATACCAGCCAGTTCCTGGCCAGTTTTATCAGGCAAGTACCTGGGAAAGGTGATAAATCTGGAGGAAGGGCTTCAAATCCTAGCCTTAAACCATGAGGAATAATCAAGGCTGGCTCAGTGCTGAGAAGGGCTTTCATGACCAAAGAGGAGAAGGGTCTATGGAGTAGCAGGTGCTTGATGGGAAATGGAGTTCTCGTTTTTCAGGGGTCAACCCTGTGGGACCCACTGGTCCCCAAAGCCAATGACTATTGGATGACATGGCAAACAGGAATTAAATTTGCAGCTTGACTCAAGTCTGCTAATAGGTCTCCAGGCAGATTCAGTGCAATCACAGGGTCCTAAACACAGCAGGATTGGAAGCAGGAGACACCGCAGTGGCATGAAGGACATAGAAACTTCTCCTGGTTCTGAAGGTACAGGGTCTCAGATAAGAGATGTGGGTAGCCTCTAAAACCTGGGAAAGCCCAGGAAATGATTCTTCCCTGGGGCCTCTAGAAGCAATGGGCCCTGACCACACTTAGATTACAATCCTGTGTCACACCTGTTTGAAGAACTGGTTCAAACCCACTCTATGTGTGAAAATGTGGTACAGCATCAACATGTACTTGCAGACCCCATGTTCCCGTCCAGACTTCAGAGGGTGGGCCTACAGAGATACTTGTTCCTGCGTGGGGAACAGCACAACCTGAGAGAACCCAGGAGGTCCTGGGCTCTACCAAAACCATCTGGGTCACTCCCCCAAACATATACAGATATGGGCAGCCTATGGGGAGTGAAGAAGCGGGTCCTCCTGGCTGAGTGGCACCAGGAGCTACCTGCAGGGTCAGGGGCCACTAGTGGTTCTGATGCTGGCTCTGCCATGGCATTTCACGAGTCTCCTTCCAGGCCCCAGATGCAGAGATTATCTTTTCCTTTTTCCTGTGTTTTCAGCTCTATCTCACTGCAGCCCACAGGCTGAAGGAAGCAGGATGAGGCTTTATCACTGGTCCTAGGGAGCTGGAGGGAGCTACTCGGAGCCACCCAAGGGGGGACCATTAGGAGACAGACTGTAATGTAAAAGGCAACGGGCACTCTGCCCAAGATGAATCACCATTTACAAGAAATTTCTTGTGTGCTCACAGGTCAATTTCCCACAGTGGGTTTTGGGCCCCACTGGACAGGGGTCTGCTCAATCCTGGCTGCCAGGTCTTGTTCCAGAGTCAGGGCTAGGCAGGAGCAGCAGAAGAACATGGAAGGTCAGTGGTGGGTCACAGTGCTGGTGCCATGGATCATCCCCAAATGGGGTGGTGTCCAATGTTCACTGTGTGCTCGTTAGCACATCAGACATTTGGAAAACCTAACCAACTTTTATAAGTGAAAATAGGGGCCTGGAAGGCTCCTGCACCTCTGTGTGGATATCCAGTATGTTCCGGATGCTCTTGACTTCACTGCTTAGTAGATTTCCTTTGATGGCCAGGATGGCGTTCAGATGGCCTTTGCTGGCAAAGAGAGCACCTTGTCAGCCCCACTGGTCATAAACAACCCTGATCACAGTCCTTGCTGGCCCCGCTAACTCCAGGCCCTGATATAGGACCTGCAGTCAGTTACTCTGCCCAGTGGGTGACCTGTCCTCTCTATCTCCTCCACTCTCCAGCCCATCAGACCTTTGTATCTCTCCTCACACCCTTGAGGTCGCTGACTTCTTCCCATCTAAAGTAAACGGTACCTCTCTAGATAGCTTTGTCCTCTCTGATCAGCACCCCCTGTAATTCAAGATGATTCAACTCTACAACTTGGAATTTACTCTTTCTGCCTCATTACCTCACCATGGTTAACCCTCGCCAGACTGTAAGCTATAGGAAGAGGACTGAGACCCAGCTCGCCCTCTGCTTTGCTGTATCCCAGAACAAGGCACAGCATAGATAGAGTCCAGTGTCTGGAATGCTGATAAATGACTGTTGGTGGGATCCTGGGAGAGAAGGATAAGTGATGGGGTCATGCACAGCTGGTTAAGCAGACAGGTGGGTTGGTGAGGAAGTAGAAGGATGGATGGGTAGCTGCATGGATGGTTGGATGAATGACAAGTGGATGAGTCGGTGAACAAATGGACAAATAACTGGAATGATGGACAGATGGGTCAATAGAAGAGTGGAGAGGTGGGTAAACATAAGGACAGATGGATAACTACATGGGAAGGTGGGTAGACAGGTAGATAAATAGATATGTGATGGACAGAAGAGTGGGTAAATAAAAAGAATAGGTGGATCAGTAGAGGTGGATGGCGGCTTATATGTATATAGGCCAAAATATGTAGATAGATGATTGAATAGGTGGAGTGGGTCAGCCACAGACTAGACTAGGCTAAGCTACATCAACCCCAGTCAAGACCAATTCAAACTTTCCCATCAGAGGACACTGTCCATGGTTGACTAGGTCCTCAGATAGGTCCTTAACAGGAACAAGAGGGTGCCAGACACAAGCTCATGTTCCCAAGTAATCCCCATGCTGAGTGTAAGACATTATGACCTCACCTTGGTGGAACCTTAGCAGTTGAGGGGGTCACAAGGGGACTCTCGTCCCAGCATGCTCAGAGCATAGTGGGACCTGGCAGGGACAAACCAACTACTCAGTTCCTGAGGGCCTCTAGTGCTCACCTGAAGTCAGGGTACAAGGTGGCATATGTGGCCACCTCAATCTTAATGGCGTTGGGATCTTGCAGGTGAATAATTTCAGCGATCTTAGGGAGGGCCTGGTTCAGCCAGGTTGCGGTGGAGCCCTGGAGGCAGAGGGATGGTTGGAGGATGATAGATATTCCTTTTCACCAGGGGTACTAAGAAAGCAGTAGCACCGGGCGGTGGTGGTGCACGCCTTTAATCCCAGCACTTGGGAGGCAGAGGCAGGCGGATCTCTGTGAGTTCAAGACCAGCCTGGTCTACAAGAGCTAGTTCCAGTGCAGGCTCCAAAGCTACAGGAGAAACCCTGTCTCGAAAAACCAAAAAAGAAAGAAAGCAAGAAAGAAAGAAAGCAAGAAAGAAAGAAAGCAGTAGCTGGCCAGGCTTGGGGAGGCTGCAGGGCCATTCAAGGGTCTCAGGGTGGGGGTAAGATGTGCTCACATTCTGAGTGCAGAAATGCTGGATGACGTCAGCGTTGGCCAGGATGTGCCTTGCCAGCTGCTGCTGCTGCTCCTCAGTCTTGAGGATCAGGCGCCGTTTGCTGAGCCGGATGATGTACTCCTTCACTAGGTGCAGGTGCACGGCCTCCATGAGCTCCTGGGCAGGCAGAAGCCAGGGGAGATGAGCCATCCACTGGCACCTACCCATAGGGCTAAAGCTTCCAAGGCAAAAAAACCCAGGGATGCATAGAGACAAAAGTGTGAGCATGGGTGCCTGCATTTCCCGTGTGCATGTGTAAACACAAGTGCGTGTGGGATATAAACACTGCTAGTTAATGTGGGTGTCCAGACTGCACCAATCCCCAGGTCCATTTCTGAGGATTTCCTCACCTCCCGGAAACAGTCCTTCAGTTCTGAGAACTCAGGCAGCCTGACGCCCACAGCAGAGATGATTTCCTCCATGGTCTCAACTGGCGTTGCCCAGCGGGTCTGTGTGAACTTCTTGAAAAGTGGCTGGGGCAGGCAAGAGGCAGGATGTCTGGTCACGCACAGAAAGGAAGGGCAGCCGGGCGCAGACACCCTCACATAGACACTCATGACCACAGGGTCCCAAGGGCTTTCCAGGAGCTGGCTAACTTTGAGGTCCCTGCTCCAGATCGGAAGCAGAGGTAGTTTGTGTGTACCTTTCTTCCAAGGTCATGCAGCTGTGACTGGGGAGAGCCAGGACAGCCTGTCTGCAGCCCTGCGCTCTTTTCCACTGCCTCTCTCTTAAACAAATAAATTCCTGCATAAACAAGGCCTTGTGCTTTGTGGAGCTGAGCTCTGTGGCAGGTCATCCAGGGTCACCCCACGGCCTTTCCATACCCAGTGGCTGCCCTTTATACCTCCAGTCCTGAAGTTGAGCAGGGAACCTCTCCCCTGCTTTCTGAGGGGCACCCAGGCCATAGAATTTAGTTATCAAGGGTCCTGAGCCCCAGGAACTGGGAGCCAGGAATGGTGGAGGCGGGAGTGGAAGATGAATCTTCTCTAGATGTTCCTAGCTCTGTGGCCCTTCCAGGCCAAGGCAAAGCCAGGATGTGGGGTGGGTCAGCTGGAGAGCATATTAGGGCCCCACCACTTGGCTATCTCCAGAAACACTGCACCTCCCCATCTGTACCGCCCACAGGTCTGAGGTGGGGTCTTCTATTCCCCCTTCCCTGATTTCCCTCCTGTACCAGGCTTCAGGATGTGCCCTAGAATGAACCTCCTGATACCTTCAGGTCTAAAAACAGGCTCTGGAGCAGGGTGTCGAAGCCATGAGCCTTAAGATCTTTCAAGGGATCCATCAGGTACCTCAGGGAATCTTGAGGTATCTGCCAAGTCTGTTCCATAGATGTCCTGGAGAGTGAACGGAAGGGGGTCATGACAGCCTGCCCAGCCTCCAACACCGTGATCCTTGGCCTAGTTTTCCTGAATTAGGTCCTTGCTCTAGGACCCGAGTAGCTCTCCACTCCCTGTGGGATCTAGTTCAAGCTTTCCCATGTTTCCCCAGGCACATCCCTTCCGCCTTTGGCAAGTCTCTAGCTCTCCAGTCTTAGTTTGTCTTCTGCTTCACAATTTTATTATAAAGCATCCTACTGACTCCACCCCTCAGCTGTGGCTGCTCCAGGCCCCGTCATTTCCTCACAGCCTTGTGACCCTTAATTCCCCTTCTGGCTCCACCTCCCATCTGCCCTCTTTCCATCAGGCAGATCTGCCCAACACTCTCACCAGAAGGACAAGCAGTTGTTGATGTTGGCGATGATGTTGGCCCTATAATTTCTCAACAGTTTGCTTTTCTCTAAAAATTCATCAAAGGTGCGCTGGTAACTGACAAAACCAGAAGGGGCACATTTAGGACTAGTTCAAACACTGGGACAATAGAAGCCACTCCTCTCTGTCTGTGGGTTGCAGATCTCCCCAGGATCAAGGGAGGGACCATAAGCTCCTAACCGTCATATTACAAGCTGTAAAAACTGAGGCCAGAGGGGCAGAGCCCCATTTGGGCTCCAGAAAAAGTGCTGCCTGACTCTGGGGTCCCCATTCTTTCCCCAGGCCCCTTCTCTTCCCCAGCCCCCTCTATAACTGGGACGCGTAAGGGTGGGGAGGAAATGAAGTTGATTCAGAGGACGTCATGGGAAGGAGCAGCAGGCTCTCCATGCCTCATGGCGTATCTTCTTCTAAGCCACAAACTGCTCTGTTAGGAAGCTCTGCTGATGACACTCCCTGTGGAGGTCACCCCACCCGAGGTTCTTGTTGCTCTGGATTGGGGCAGGGCAGAAGATAGCTGACATCCTAAGCATAAAGAGAGCCATGGCTTCCAGCGGTGCTGGGGTCCTGTGTGCTGCAGACACACATGTACCTCCTCAGCAGTGCAGCCAGCTCCACCAGTAGCAACTGCTTTATCTGTAGCCCCACATCGAAGGTGATGTTCTCAGCCTTGACCTGGCTTTGTGAGACGATCTGCAGGGGACAGAGGGTAAGTATAGCAAGTACAGGGGCAGAGTACGGAAGGGAGGTGCATGCTGGAACACGGGGCCCATCAGAGGTGAGCTGTGGCTGTTCTGTGGGTCTGAGGGGCAGTTAGAGGTACCTGGATGATGTCGATTGCCAGTTCACTGTGGTAGTGGCCATCCAGGCTCTGGGGAGCCACATCCTGGGCCCAGCGCTGAGACTCTAGCTCTAAAGCTCGGGTCATCAGTAACTTCACGTTGGTCTAGGAGAAAAGACACAGGTCACAGTGGCACTAAACCTGTCACTAAGCTCATGCAGAAGTGTGTTTCCATTCTGCCCTCTCAGGCCCCACCTCCAGCATTTGAACTCACCACCTCATTGGACAGGAACACAGCCTCCAACAACCTGATCTGCTTAGGGGGCAGGAGGCTCCCAAGCCTGATATCTTGTAGATCCTTTGCCAACTTAGGGCTGTTCAGAACATCACTGTAGGCAGAGAGACACGGGCATGAGTGTGACAGTGGCAGCCCAGCAGCTTAGTCCACCGACTTGGCAGCTGCAGACATTGTTGCATCTCCTGCCCCTCCCCCTCCCCATGTCAGACTGTCAGGCTGGAGTCATACTGCCTCTTCTTACCACCCCCACCCACTCCTCCTGCTCTCAACCAGTTCCCCAGTCCTTGTGTCCTGAACCCCTGCCCGGCCCCATACTCTCCTGCCCAGCTCACTGAGAGATCTTCCTTTCCCATGCTTCTGCCCTGGCCACCAACAGTGTCTTCACTCCTGGAGCCAGCTTTCAAGTCTGATCTGTCTACCAGCTTGCACAGATGAGACACAGCTTCTGGCCCCACTGCCTGTCAAGCCAGCCCCAGCACTCCCATCAGGTCAGCCTTGTGGCTGAACAGGAAGGGCTGCCCTGGAACTGCTCTATAGAACTCTCTTGGTGCCTCGAGTGGCTGCAGAGTTTCCAGGGGACCTGCCCAGCCCTGGCATCGCCTAAGGCCCTTTGTTTGCCTGGAACATCAAGAATGACCCTCTGCATGCTTCACCTAGTTTGCCTGCATGGTTAGGGTTAGAGTTAGGCCTTAACATGTTTGGGCTCCATGTTCAGGCTAGCCTTAGCTTTCTGCCTTGCTCTGCCTTAGCTGTGCCCAAGTCAGGAGACCCCAAAGAATCACAGGGGCAGGAAGGTGACCAGGCAGAGGGTGTGAGTGCCTGGCATTTCCTGGTGAGTCAGGACAAGCCAGCAGGAACTAGATCAGGGCCCAGCTGTCTGTGAACATCCCTGCCTGTTTTCCCTGTGTCCTGCTGGCTCTTCACCTACCACCCTGCTGTGTCCTTTCTCTGGCCCTCCCACAGGAGGCTGGCTCAGCACCTAGCAAGCTGCTCACACACTGCTCACACTGTTAGTACCCCCAGTCTTCCCTCCTGTAGACTATACTCAGGTCTGAGGAGTCAGTACGAATCCCTGGTCTCTAATGCTATGGACATTTCCACCCTGTATCACAAGTCTCTCCCCTAGCTGACATGATTGACAGGCACATTCTGGGATCCAAGGAGTCTGGGCCAATAAAAGGATACTGAGGCTGGCCCCAGCTGAGTACCAGTTGTGCCCACCTTTGGCACAGTCAGCCTCTCATCTGAGGTGCTCCAGAAGTCAATGGCCTCCCATTGAGATCTCTGTCTATCTGACAGGGAGTCCCCAAGAGGGACACCTAGTGCCACTCTACTGTTGCTAGCTCTCTTGCTTGGGGTTGTTGAGACACAACAGCTCAGTTCCCAGAATGTTACTTCTCTTGCCTGGAAAACCACCCTCCCTACCACTTCTTCTTTGTATGTTCTGTCCCCTCCCTGCCTGACAGTACAACCATTAAAGTATGAACTGACTCAATACATAAGACTCCCTGACTCCCCCACATCTGTTCTCCTCTCAAGCCTTGTGCTCTGGCCTCCTCCGTGTCCAGCTGCGTCTGCCACAGTCCCTCCCTGCTTCATCCCTGTTCAGATCAGGAACCTCCTTGAGAACAAATGATGAAGTCCCCTTTTCTGTGCTTCCCTTTCCCCGACTGCAGAAGTGGCAAAGGTCCAGGAAACAAGTGCAAAGCCAACCCGCTCAGTACAAGTCCCAACTCTCTCCCTTCACCCCAACACTGGCTTTCAGATAACAATGCCCACCTCTGGTGTCTCAGCACCCCTTCCCGCAGAGGAGACCCATCCCATCCACTAGCAAAGCTCACTTGGGGTAGAAGTTCTGCACCCAGAGCAGCAGCAAGTAGGTGTCCCTCTCACACAGCTCGAATTGCGCCAAGGTGCACAGGTGGGCCGCAAAGTGCTCGTGGTAGCTCTTGGCATAGGTGTGCACAACGTTGAACTCAGCGGGAAACAGCGGTTTCAGCCTCTCTACCACCACCTCCAGATCCTCCTTCATGGTGCGGCCCATGTGCAAGAACCTGTTCTCGGCCTCTGAGCGGCCCTCTGGCACTACGGTTGGTTGCGCGTCCAAACGCTCCGCCGCCACCTCCGCCACGCAACCCCTCCACAGTTGCAGCCAGCGCCGTGGGCGCGTAGCCGCCAGCACTGCCACAGCGGGAGCCCTGGCTGCCCGAAGGTCCTCCAGCTCCTGCTGTGATACCTCTGCCAGTGCCTGGCGCAGCCGCTCGGGCGGCACCTCCAGCGGCCGCCGCAGCACCCCGAGCACCTGGTCACGCAGCAGCAAGTACAGCGCCTCCACCTTGCTCTGCTGGCGCACCAGCTCCTCGTCGCTTGTGCCACCCGCAGTTGCCTCAGCCTCCAGCTCCCGCTCCAATGCCAGCACCCTCCACGCGGTCTCCAGTCGCCCACTCTCCAGGGCCTCCTTAACCTCCTCCACTGCAGTGTAGAAACCCGCATTTAGGCCGAAAAACCCACCGGAGACAAGAGGAGACTGAGATCCCAGGGAGGAGGCCAAGGTCCCTGACAAGACAGAGAATCCCATCTCCTAGACTGGTGACTCGCCTAGCTGTCTCACTGGCCTACCGTCTTGGCTGAGTAGCCTATGATCCCCTACCCTTCCCAAATCTGCTCCCAGCTCTTTCGTGCTACTCCAGCCCCAGCTACCCCCACAGCCTACCTGTGGGCGGTGGACCATCTAGCTCGAGCATGGACTTGGGTTGGACCTCAGGATCTGATAATCTGGGCTGGCTCTTTTTCTTCTTCTTCCTTTTGGTGAAGACACTGAACATGTTGGCCAGTCCTTTGGACTTCTTCTTCTCCTTCTTTGCAGACTCTTCTTCCTCCCCATCCGGAGCCATCCCAGAATACTGGGATGGCATCAGGTCCTCAGAGGAAGCCTCTGACATGGAGGCCTCTGATTCTGCCTCAGATGTGGAGCGGGACTTTTGGGGGCTTCCAGGGAAGTCCAGGATCCCCGGAACAAACTTTTGACCAGGAAGCCCTTGGAAGAAAGTCACCATTTTCAGCATTGCCCTGGCTCCAGGCCTGCAGATTGGAAAACAAAGCCTTCAGAGATCACGGTGAATGGTTCCCGGGCCTGAGTGCACAGCCAGTTCACAGACTGGACACTCCTCCACCTATTTCACCTATACAGCCACCAGAAACCCTGCTTCCTCCTTGGCCATGGTGCTGTAGTGCCCACAGCTTGTCTCCCCGGGCAAGGAGGATGCTGGAGGCCCCAGACCTCCCAGACTGAGGGGGCAGTCTCTGCACTGGGGGAAATCCTCCCTTGACAGTGCAGCTGCTTGGAGGGAAAGGGGACATGAGAAGTGAGTACCTTTCTGACTCCATCAGACTCTGGTGAGGAGCCAGGACACAGGTCGCTATTCCTTGGGACAGCAAGAATGGGTCTAAAAATTTCACAGCCACACCGTGGGCACCCTTCCTTCTGAGACCAGCCTCCACCTCCTCCCTGTGCCTCCTTGCACAGTTCTTATCTAGCTTTGGAGTCACAGATGTATACCACCAGCAAAAGCTGGGGTCACAGCTGTTGTACTGGGACCACAAGAAGAAAAGAGCCTGTCCCCTATCCTTGCTTAGGATTGGGGACTTCAGACCCTGAGCAAAGGACCCCAGGAAGGCACAGGGATGCCAGGGGAAGGGAGTGTCACAGCAACTTAAGTGTGGGACCCACACAGCCTGGTTTCCACCTTACACTGCTTGTTTCCAAGTGTGTTGACACAGTCTTCACAGAGGCTTGTTTCTATGCCCATCCTGGGTGCCCATCCCATCTCTTCTCTCCTCAGCAAGGGTGTTATTTAGCTTAAAATAACCTTGTGGTTGATAGCTTGAGCTTGCAAGCCACAGCATCTGGCTCAATGACTGGCTTTTCCCAGGTCTCCACATCCCCTACTGTATCTGGGTTGTCAGAGCAAGGAAGACCACGAGAAGAAGCATGGCTAGCTCAGAGAGAGAAGCAGACAGGAGCAGGGCCTCTGTGCTAACGGTGTGGCTCATTACCAGGAGGTGGCCTGCCTGCCCCATCCCCAAGAATACATAACCCAAGCTGTAGCTTCAATTCACCAAAATGACCTGGAGTGGTCCTGAAACAGCCATAGACAGCAAATGGGAAGACCCACCATCACGAAGAAGCAGCTGAAGCTGTCAATAGGAGGTGCTTGCCCCAAGCACCGCCAGCTCTACAGGCTCAGATAAGGCCACTTTCCCACAGCCTCTCTGCCTCCACCAGCTCGACTGCCCAGTCCATTTCCTGAGGGGCTTGTCCCATAACTGGGGCATGGGTAGAGCACCCTGATTAGACAGGAAGCCTGGGCTCCTCCACCCCAGCTCTTGCCATCCTCACTAGGTGACCTAAACAGAGAGACCCCACTTTTTTAAACCTCATGAGGCCTGACAATTCCACTTAGGACCATGCAGTATTTAAGGCCTGTGCCAACCTATTTGCCTATTTGCATGGCAAACACCCAAAAAGGCTGGTCTAGCTGATGGAGCTACCCAGCAACAACCTGAATATCTGGTCGCACTTGTCCTTCACTGTTAGTCTGTTGGTACAGGAAGAAGGACCAGCTGTGGGCTCAGCCATAGTGTATCTCACCAGTGTTAGGGCTTAACAACCCCCATCCTCAGTCGGCCTCAGTGTTGCCATTTGTAAAATGAGGATGAGCCCAGCTCCTCACAGTGCTGCTCAGAAGATGTGGCAAAATCTCAGGCCAGGAACTTGGCGCCAGATGAACCTCATAGAGTGAGTCCCCTGTGTCCCTGTGACCGCAGGCTCCCCAGGGAGCAGGAGGAGTAATGAGGTGATGGCTCCAGCTAGACCCACTGAGACAGGAAGGGGCCTGCTCAGAGATACGTGGAATGGCTGCAGCTGGTGTCACCTACCTTCATTCTAGATGTCCCTGGTCCACAGAGAGCCTCACTGGTTTGCAACCTACTGTCTCTTTCACCGGGTGACAAGAGAGCGTGTCTATGTCTCACTAGAGACAACCCAGGCAGAGAATCCCGCGGGTGCTGGAATCTTCCCATTATGAACCTGAGATTCCCTAAGCTTTTGTCCCCGTCCCTACACCCTGCCTTTCTCCGGAGAGAGTCCTGTGCTGCACGCCGGGAACCCGGTCCCTGGCTCGAGGGGTTCAGAGTAAAACTTCTAAGGCCCTACCAGTGAATATGCTGGAGGTCACGGGACCTCCCGCGTCTTCTTGGCCATTCAGGGCCATTCCCTCGGGGAGTCCTGCCGGAGATTCTGGGTAAGAACCGGAGAGGAAGCTACACAGAGCGGTAGGGACAGGGGCACGCCGGTGGAGGTCACTTACTGTGTCCGGGACAGGACGCCTTAGTCCTGGCCCTGGCCAGGGCACAGCCTGAAATAATCTCAGGCTCCGCCCGGGCTCCGCCTACCCCACGAGCCGCAACCGCGGAAAATCCGCGGGCGGAGGCCAAGGACCCCGGCAAGTCCAGAGCTGGGGGCGGGGCCGGGACGGTAGAGAGAGGGGCGGGGTCGCTTCGTTGTTCCCAACAGCCTAGAAAAGCGTGGCAGAGCTGGCTGAGAGTGGCCAGGGATGCAGGGACGGGTATCAGGGGAACCACAAGTTCCGCTAAGCGCGGACCATTGTCCCACGACGGTCTCTGATTGGCTGCCAAGCAGAGGCGCACGCCCAGAGTCGCTGTTCCGCGTCACACAGTCAGCACCTACTTAGGTCTGGGGAGCGCCCTGTACCACTCAACGCCTCGGCCACGTGCTGTTACCCCTCTGAGCACCACTGAGTCCATGGAAGTCTGGAAGACAAGCTTCCTGAAGGAAGCGTCCTGAAGCAGCGGGGCACACCGCCCCCGTTCTGGGACCTCTCAAGACATCTCCTTACCAAACCTTGAGTGTTAGGAGAGACTTCATCTTTACTCAGAGGTCACACAGGCAGAGATGACAGACACCCTCACTGAGCCTCCTGCGGGGCTCCCAAACTGGCAAACTTTCAGGCTGGGTTTGGGCCAGATCCTCAGAATTCCTTCCTGCAGGGTTTTTCTCAGGATCTGCCTTGGGAGAGTGGGGTTGTAGGCTAGTGTAGGAAGGGGGGTGCTTCACCCCTTAAGAATTTCTGCCCCCTGGAAGATGGGCTCACTCAGGAATTTCCCCCTGCTAGACACGTTTCTTTTTTTGCCTCTACTTGGAGTTGGGCTCCTCCCGATCTTTTGTTTGGGCCCTCTCTTTTTACCCCTGACAGCCTAAGCAGGACTTTGAAGGGAGAAGAAGGGCAGCTGAGTAGGAGTTATGTTTAGGGGTTGTCCCTGGACACTCAGAACTTCCTCTTCCTCCTGGGGGTAGTGGCCAAGTGCCAGGTTTAAGACGCTCCTCCATCCTATCCCTAGGCAGATTGTAGAAGGTGAGTACAGAAAGTTGCTGGGCAGTGGTGGCGCACACCTTTAGTCACAGCACTAGGGAGGCAGAGCAGACAGACCTCTATGAGTTTGAGGCCAGCCTGGTCTACATAGCAAGTCCCAGGTAGGCAAAGACTACCCAGTGAGACCCTGTCTCAAAAAACACACATAAAAGTCAGGTGCCACCTCTTCTCCCAAGGTCCTAATGGGTGACATTTTCAAATGAGCCACAGAGCTCAAACTGGGGTTTATTGTCTCTGCTCCACAGGACACCCAAAGAAGACCAAGAACTTAGGGTTCCGCCACACACTTATTTAAAGACAAAAGAGGACAGAAAGCCAGGAGTCCTAGCCTACCACCTCCTGGCTGCTTCTTGACACAACGTGCAACCTCATGAGAGTCTCCCCAGCCTCTGTTGTATCCATCCAATTTCTAATTTCAAATAGGTTAGGGAATGGCTGGAAACTCCACAGGTAGGGTTGAGAGAGGGAAGTCAAGCCTTCAAAAACCCGCATCTGCTCAGAGCCTCTGGGCTCTGGGGGACGGATGTTGGACTGACAATTTTGTCCAAGATTGCCCACAGTAACTTCCTCAGAGCACAGCCAGGGTTGGCAGAAGCTGGTGCCACCCATCTTGTGTGGGCACACTTAGCACTTCTCTGTCTAAGTTCAGGGTGAGGGCCAAAGGTCCTATGTGAAGTTTCCAACAGAAAAGAAATGTGGAAATTGGGCTGTGTGGATAGCCAAGGGCCACAAATCATGTGGTCCTCAGGGACCTAGATAGTTTAACGTCTCTCCATAGTCCACCAAAGGTCAGCCGAGATGAATCCCACAGGAGAGAAGCAACTAGAACAATTTTCTTGAAAAGCTGCTGTCCCGGCTCCAGTTCCTCCTGGCACCTTGAGAGTCAGAGCAACAAAGTCGGCACAGAAGTCCTCGTGGCCAGTGCCTGGCTAGGAGCCATGGCACACTACCTGCACACAGCTCCCCAAGTAGCAACTGTTGGTTCTTTATCTCTTGGGTGCTTTTTGTTGTGTTTGTTTGTTTGTTTGAGGCAAGAGCTTTATAGCCCAGGCTGGTCTGGAACTCAAAATCTCTCTATTCTCTATCCTGGGCACTGGGATAACACCATCATGGGCTCTCCCTTCTATGTGTTCAATGCTGGGCATTCTAACAACTATCAGCATTCAGTGCAGTGTCTGTGTGTTTCTGTGAGTATGTACATGTGTGAGTGCAGATGCTCAGTAGTACAGGAGAGGGCATAAGGTCCCCGGATCTGGAGTTACAGGCAATTGTGCAGCTGCTCAATATGTGTGCTGAGAACTAAACCTGGGTGCTCCTCAAGAGCAGCAGGTGCTCTTAACAACTGTACCATCTCTTCAGCTCCATAGAACTCTTTTTTTTTTTTTGCCCTCCAAAACTGAACCATGGTCCCTATTATACAACAATTGCCCATTTCCTTCTATCCCCTCAGTCCTTGGCAACCCCATTCTATGGCTGTGTGTGCCGCATGGATCCCGCAAGTGGATGAATATGGCCGGCCCTTGTCCTTTTGAGATTGTGTGGTGGACTGCATGAAGGGAAAAAGACTAACTCTTGCCTTTACCCAAGAGTGGACCTGATGTATCCAAGAGTCTGGGTCTCTCCTATTCTAGGAGTCCAATCTAGAATAGGTCCAGTCCAAAAGAAGACCAATTTAAGAGTCCTAATCTTAAAAAGAGAGTCCTGTATCGAGGCTGTTCTTGCTATTTACTGAACAACACAGCAATTGTAACAAACAGGAATGAGCATCTTTTGTCCTAATCTTTTACAGGAATATTATAAAGGAGAAAAAGAAAATTTTCCTGGCCCTACCTATTCAGACTAGCACACAAAACCACAGCGAGGTATTATTAAACTGTAACCACAAGTTGCTTCCAAAATATTTTGTAAGGGGTTGGGTGGGCTTGGTGGAGGGGTAGGGGATTGTTTACAGTGCCTCACTGCTTCTGGCACGTGGTCCTAGACCTGGTCACCTCAACCAGTGCACACATGTTGTCTTGAGTCAAGGGCATGAATGGGTTTGTTGTGTAGCAGTTTCCTCAATATTAAAAACTTCAGCTGTGGGCTGGGCGGTGGTGGTGCACGCCTTTAATCCCAGCACTTGGGAGGCAGAGGCAGGCGGATCTCTGTGAGTTCGAGACCAGCCTGGTCTACAAGAGCTAGTTCCAGCGCAGGCTCCAAAGCTACAGAGAAACCCTGTCTCGAAAAACAAAAACAAACAAACAAAAAAAAACTTCAGCTGTGGACTGAAGCCCCAGGGACACACACAATATGTTTCCAGGGAGGTAAAATAACAAGGTGGTCTAAGGAGGTGAAGCACTCCATCTAGCATCTAGCAGCAAAGTTGATTAAGACAGGGAGTAAATATCCCAGAATAGCATTAGGAAGTCCCTGAAACTGACCAGATTCACTAGGTTTCTCTTTTTTTGTTTGTTTTTCAAGACAGGGTTTCTCTCTGTAACAGCCCTGACTGTCCTGGAACTAGTTCTTGTAGACCAGGCAGGCCTCAAACTCACAGAGATCTGCCTGCCTCTGCCTCCGAGTGCTGGGATTAAAGGCGTGCGCCACCACCACCCAGCTGGTTTTTCCTTCTTTAAGCATTCATATTAGCTGTAAGAACTGCTAAGTGAGGTTCTCAGATAAGCTGAGCAACCTAGAAGATGCTTACAGTTGGGCCTCTTGGGGAAATCAGACCAGTCAAGTGGCCTGGAAGAAACAAATCAGCCAGACCTGCTTCAAAGAGTCTCAGACCACCTGAGCTACCTATAAATGACACTCTCCAGCCTTTAGTGACCTGCCTGTAAGTTGCTCAGTAAGAGCTCCAGGTCCCACTGTTATGAACCAACCATCAGCCATGCTGGTGATGGCTTCTGGTGAAAAGAGCTACCCTGAGTCATTTTTTCTCCTCTAAGTAACCCTTCACCCATACACCTGTATGTAACCCCAATAAAACTCATTGGTTCACCAAGTTGGACTTCATCTGTACTTTGGTCTGTTCACTGGTAGAGTGGGTGGACATTGTCCCCAGGAATAGTGTCCTGCAGCAATTACAAAGGAGAAGTAGGAGAGGAAAGATAGTATGGCCAAAGCTTCACATTCAGCTGAGCTTGCGAGACTTAGTTATGTTGGCAGTCCAAAGTATAGTAAGATGGACTGTACGATTTTTCTTAGAGGCCGGTGGATCCTGAGCAGGTTGGATGTGCAGTGTGGAAGCAGGAAGATTACACTGTAGTAAACGATCTCGAAGCACAGCGTAACTTGGTTACAGGTTGGGTGACTCTGATGTGTAAAGGCAAACTTCAAACTGCATTTCTCCAAGAAGCCGCTCTCACATGATCGTCTTAGTTACATGATGTACTAGAGGCCTAGCAACGTGCTGATAGGGTTGGGATTTTCTGCCTGTTCACGTCCTAATTACATTCGGTCCTATGGATGGACCATATTTTGCTGGATACATTGGCTGCTGTGTATAGTGATTCACGGACACTGAACTCAAAAGCTCCATTTGGGTCCCAGCTTCCAGTTCATGTGGCTGAAGAGTTGACTTTCTGACCTCCAGAGCTGCTAGGCCAGGCTCTGAGTGTTTTGTGGTTGATAAATTTCATCACAACCATATGAATTAGGTGCTGTCTAACATCCCTTTGCACGATAAAACTGAGGCATAGATGTGCCCTGCCATCTGTTAGGATGGAGTGGTCCTCTACTGTCCTGCTCCTCCAGGGTTACTCCTTATTTGAAATACAACTTAATATATTTAGGCCAGGCACAGGAAAGCCAAGAGTTTCCCTGGGGAAACAGGAGGCACTGTTGTTCATTCTGTCACGGGGTGGAGGGACACCCCTCAATTACCTTATCCAGTCAACTGATTAAACTATCATGAGCAGCACAAAGGACCAGCCCAGCTCTGGGCAGAGAATAAGGTGGTGCATTATTGGCTTTCTCTCTATTCATTCCCTGGTTGGCTGAGAAAGTAGCTGAAGGAAGCTCTTAAAAGGAGAAGCTAAAAGCAGAAGGGCCAGTATTGTGGGGCAGAGTTCAGCAGGTACAAATGCCAGGCAGGGGGGTCAGGTAGGTGTGGAAAACCTGGCCCAGGGGAGAGGCTGCACCAGCTGGTGTGACTGGCCACCTTGATCACAAGGGCCATGCTGGTGTGAAGTGCACTCTCTGGGAGGAAGACTAAGGCATTCAGGGTGTCTTCCTGTCCTCCCCTGTCACTGGACCCACTTCCCCCTCTGTGATGACTTGCATTTCCCACTGGCCTGACCTTGGCTATCAGGACAATGGTTTCTTCCTTTCACTAGCCAGGCCATCAACTGACCTAAGACCTTGGTTGTACTGTCTTGTTTCCTAGGGATACCCCATGCATTCATAACACTGACCAGAGCCACCATATTTCTTGTGGACAGATGAGGAAAGTTAAGTCTCAGAGAAGAGCACCAAGATGGGGGTCACTGTTGCCACCTCTCTTTTCCCAGCCTTCTCGGGAGAGGAAGTAACTTGCTCAGGACATCAGCTGCAAGGGACTGGGGTCTGCTGACATCCTCGGGATTATAGGGTGACCAGAACAGGCCAGTCAAGAAGCCACCTTAAGGGCTGAAGAGATGGCTCAGCGGTTAAGAGCACTGACTGCTCTTCCAGAGGACCTGGGTTCAATTTCCAGCACCCACATGGCAGCTCACAGCGGTCTGAAAATGCAGTTCCATGAGATCTGACACCTTCATACCAATGCACATAAAATAAAGTTGAATAAATCGTTAAAAAAAAAACCTGTCTCTCAGAAGGGACCTAAAATAGTTTTAATAAAAAAAAAAAAGAAGCCACCTTAATGACATGCCCAATCACCAAAGGCCACTCATCAGCCAGCAATGCCCCACCCTAATTCTGCTAGAAGCCGCTCACAGTTGCTGCGTCTCCCTCCCCTTCCCAGGACATGATGGTGGTGTTCTTGCAAGAAAGCAGGGCTTATGACTAGGAGGTCTTCCAGAAGAGTGCGGGGCCACAAGCCCAGCTGTTGCATTGAAGACTGGCCAGCCTTTCTCAACAGCTCTCAGGCAGTGATGTACGCAAAGTTTCCATCCCTTCAAGTCCTCCCTGCCATGGGCCTTCTCTGAAGCGGTGTGACTTACAGGAATTAGCTGGGGAGTGTGCTCCTCTCAAGTTTCTCTCAATAGCACAGGCGGGCCACATGGCAGGAGCTCTCCTGGCAATCCCAGGCTTTACAAAGATGGCTAGGATGCTGAAGTCTGTGGATAATCTGGGCCCTAGGGAGCTCCATCACCCGCATCTGTGGCTTATTAGTGACCTTTAATGGTCCTGGGAATGGAGCTACTCTGCTCAGAGAGCTGGCAGTATGGATTGAAGGAGACATTGTAGAGAAATAACTGCTGCTGCCTGGAAACTGTTTCAAATGGGCCAAGCCCTCCTCAGCAACACTCTCCCTGTGCTTTCTTTGTGATGTGTCACACCGCTAGGCAGGTCTTCCCCATACTATCTGCATCCAGAGTCAGATTTAACCACAGAGTGATTCCATGGGGAGCAACCAGGCCATATCATGGCACAAATGAGCACCCCCCCAAAAAAAAACCCCTCTTGTTCTTTTCTCTTCCCAGAATTCCAGCTTTGTTTTCTGGTGACTTCCATCCCTCAGAAAGCCTGGGTCCTCAAGGCTTGATGTTTGGATCATCTTAGCCTCCAACTCAGTCACCCTAAGCAGAATCAGAGTTCTCAGCAATGACAGACATGTCACCTTTCATAAGCATCACTTTTGTGAGTCCCCAGTGATTGTGAGTTGTTGTTTTAGGCAGGTTGTCATATTCCAGGCTAGCCAGGAACTCTCTCCCAAGGATGACCTACCTGATTTTCTCTTGATCCTCTTCCTTGAGTGTTCATTTTACAGGCATGTGCTACCACATCTGATTTATGGGGTGTTGAGGACTGCATCCAGGGATTTATGGATGTTAGCCAAGTGCTCTCCCAGTTGAGCTACACTCCCAGCCCTGATATTAGACTTTTAAATCTTGTGTCTTTTACCTACATTTAAAATTTAGGCCTAGGGGAATATGTTGCTACCTGTAACGTTGCTAAAACTAAAAATGAAAACCCCTGTGGGCATGGTGACACATACCTTTATTCCCAGCACTTGGAAAGTAGAGGTAGGCAGATCTCTGTGAGATTAAGGTCAGCCTGTCTTACATACAGTTCTAGGTCATCTGGGGCTATATAGTGAAAGCCTGTCTCAAAAAAACAAAAGCAAACTAGACACGATAAATGTTTTTTGTTTTTTGATTTTTTGAGACAGGGTTTCTGTCTGTTACAGTCCTGACTATCATGGAACTTGCTTTGTATTAGCTAGCTTCAAACTCACAGAGATCCTCCTGCCTCTGCCTCCCAAGTGCTGGGATTAAAGGTGGGTGCCACCACCACACGGCAATGATAAATGTTTTGAGTGGTGAGTAGATGGTGTGTTTATCTACACACAGACAAAAGGATCTTGACTGGTCCAGGCTTCACAGGTCCAGAAGTGATGAAGGGATATGTAGACTGGGATAAGAGTGGTGTATGCATTTCAGTTCCCATCACGAGTTGGGACACAGAAGTCTGGGCTGAGCCTCTGGCCATTCTTACACAGGAGTGATTGCCTCCCACCCAGACACCTTTAGCGGCTACAAAGCCAGGCTACCCTTGGAGCACTGTGGAATCCATTATCAGCACCTCCAGTCCCTTTGCTTTATCTAGGTGGCCAGGCTCCTGCTCAGATTGACAATGTCACAAGACAGGCCAGCCTTGCCCCTCCCCATGACTAATGATGGATGGTGGGAGACTGTGCTGGCCTGCTGTAGTTCCCAAGGGTTTTTTTGTTTTTGTGGTTTTTCTTTTCTTCTGTGTGTGTGTGTGTGTGTGTGTGTGTGTGTGTGTGTGTGGTAGCAAAGGAAGGAAATGAGAATGGGAATAGAGTATGGTGCTGCCTCCTGCCCCCACCCCCTGCAGCCTGGTCAGTGATGAGAAGTTCTGCAGGAAACACCTCAAAGTCACCGAGGGTGTTCCCCCATGAATGTGGCTTGCTGAGGTCTGGGGCCAGGAAGGAAGGAGCCAGGACTAGCAGACAAGGAAGGAAGAGGGGGAGGCTGGGAAGGCACGAAGGTGACAGACTGACTGCCACCTACAGTACCCACAAACCAGGACCTCTGTGGACAGCCTGATTTGTCCCTAAGTTCCCTCCCTATGAGCTACTCCATTCTATGGGACTAAACCTCAGAAAGGAAAGGGACCAGAAGTTGCTAGCTGCAGAGGACAGGGTTGAGACAACTGGTCCATGTCCCCAGTCTTGTGGCTGTTTCAGCCTGGCACACTGAGCCCAGGGGACAAGGAGAGGGATCATCACAGAAGGCCTTGTGAGAAATCAGCTGAGTTCTAAGGAGAGAAGAGAGGGCCAGGCAGAGGTTGGGGACCAAGGGATAGCTGACAGGAGCTAGGCGTGGAGGTTGAGAGGCAAAGAGGTGGTTCCAGGCTCCCCTGCATGTGAGAAGAGCAAAGAGGCTGGGGACAGGCTCCATCCTGTGGGACAGTTTGGCTGTGCTGACAAGGGCTAACAGATCCCATAAACACACACACACACATATACAGACACAACTTACTGGCCAGACAATCAGTGAGTCCCAAATATCTTTGAGAGACAGTTCATGTACCCTCAAGCTTGACCTGGATAGCAGGATGGTCAAGAAGATGCCCTAAGCAGTATCTCTGGGTAGTAGGGGTAGGAGGTTCCCAAATCACACCACTCTTAGGACTGAAGAGCCACCAGCTAGAACCAGCAGAGTCTCTCATTGTCCCTCTTGTCCTCAGTCTCCCTGACTCTACCCTTTGGTCTCTGGCTACCCGTGACTGAGACTTAGAAAGGTCTTCAGGCCCTAGTCACTGTCAGGCTCATAGGAACACATGACGAAGCTCCTTGCACAAGGTACACTTCCAGTCAGGAAACCCAGATTCCCTGTTTCCAGGTCTAGGGACCCTCAGGAAGACAGTCTGGAGGCTCTAAGAAGGACTAGACCCAAGTCTTTCCCCATGCCATGGAAGCTGCTCAGCCTTGGGCACACCCTCCGAATCGCTTTCTCCTAACCAGACATGCCCACCCACATCTTGTTCTATTAAACAAACACTCAAGGTCCCATTCCACTTCCACCTGGCCCCATCTCTGCACTCAGGATCATCTTCCAACATTGTCTCGCAGATTATGGCCTGGCTGGGTCATGCCAGGGGCCTGACTTTATGGTTATCTTCTGTTCCATCCTCCTCAGCTAGCTCTGTATTAGCTCCTCCGGCTGGAAGGTACTGACAGCATGCCTGTTTCACAGCTGGAACTCTTGAGGCACAGACAGGTACAGAGACTTGCCTATATGGTCAGGTGGGGCAGGACAACCAGGATGGGGCCCTGCTTGACATGGTGAGGGAGGGGCCTTCGACTCACAAGTAGGGTGGGGGGAGGTCGAGGGCTCTCTGGGGAGAACTCATCTAAGATCAGGTTTTCTATTAGCCCAGAACCCTGTCTGCACTGCCAGCAGGACTCCGATGATCTCCGAGGGGAATGTGTGGCATAAATCAGGGTCTCCTGGCCAGTGAATCACTCATTTCCCCTCCTCTGTGATAGAGGTGCCTCTCACACCCTGAACTTTAGGTTATGAGGTTTGAAGGCCACTTGCCTTCCACAGGCCTCAGTTTCCCTTCTAGCAGGAAGGACTGCTTATCAAGTGTCAACAGTTCCAGGCCTTCACCTCTGGCTTTGGAGCCTGGGAACCTCAACAACTTCACTTCCTCATTCCTGCCCTGCCTACCCTTCTCCACAGAGATCTGGATCTCCCCCACTGGGCTGACCTGCCCCTGGCATCCAGCCCTGATAAACCTGTAGTGGGGGGGTCATAATTCTCCCCCCCACACACACCTGCTCCGGGAAGGAGCTAAGAATTCTGGATCTCCACCCCAGGACTCCCAGCAGACTCAGACATGCTCTGTGCACAGGGAGAAGGGCCAGATTGTCCTGGGCATTAAGTACCCTCTGGCTGTTTACAGCACAGGGAGAGGGGGGTTGGGAGAATGGGGAGAGATGTGTTGCCCGCCCACCTCATACTGCAGTGTTTTAGAACCCTGATCTTACACGTGAGGAAGGAAACCACTAGGTTTTGGGACCCCAGGCCATCGGCAGGTACCTGACCCCACACAAGCTAGTGTTAGAATCAGGCCCAGAGCTACAGGGGGAGCCTGCTGGGAACAGTAGGGCTAAGAAAACCATCCCAACCTATGCCATTAAGTCCCTGTCAATCCCATTTTGGCTCTCAGGCTCCCTGGAAATTGGAGCCATCAATGCAAATAGGTACCCAACCTTGCCCCTCAGACTACAGATACATTTCAGCAGTTATCTAGAGCGCAGGTGCAGTGCCTCCCGGAACTGTATCCACGGCTGAATCCCACCCATCCACCACCACCACCACCCACATGTGCACAGTAACCTGGCAACTTTTATCCTTGGAAAGTCCCTTTTATGTAAAACCAGAATTCATCAAGCCACAGAACCGGTGGTCACAAGGGCTCAGGTAGAATGGGGCAGAGTACTGGTCACCCCTTCTGGGCAAGACCAGCTTGGTATCTGAGGTTATTGAACCCAGAGTCCTGGTGAAGGGCTGGCTTTGTTAATTTATTTGTTTTTAGTTTATGTTCAGGTGTTTTACCCACATGTATGTCTGTGCACCACACACGTGAATGCTCACAGAGGCCAGAAGAATGCACTGGATCCTCTGGAATTGGAGCCAATGATTGCTTATTGTCATGTGGGTGCTGGGAACCTAACCAGGGTCCTCCGGAGAGGGAACTGGTGTTCTTTAGCTCTGAGCCATCTCTCCAGCCCCTAGAAGCCTGTATCTGCAGCTACAGGCAGGAGCTTTTCCAGCTCAGGACTTGCATCAGTCATCCAGTTCATTCAGTGGTCAGCAAAGGGCGGACCTACCAGCTAGTCACCAACCACAGTCTGCCAGCACCAACCAGCTAGTCTCCACAGTCTGCCAGCACCAGCCAGATAGTCACCACAGTCTGCCAACACCAACCAGCTAGTCTCCACAGTCTGCTAGCACCAACCAGATAGTCACCACAGTCTGCCAGCACCAACCAGATAGTCACCACAGTCTGCCAACACCAATCAGATAGTCACCACAGTCTGCCAGCACCAACCAGATAGTCACCACAGTCTGCCAACACCAACCAACTAGTCTCCACAGTCTGCCAGCACCAACCAGATAGTCACCACAGTCGGCCAGCACCAACCAGATAGTCACCACAGTCGGCCAGCACCAACCAGATAGTCACCACAGTCTGCCAGCATCACCCCTTCCAACTAGCTAGTTACCACAGTCTGCCAGCATCACACCTCCCAATCAGCTAGTCTGCCAGCACCACGCCTACCGAGGAGCTTAGTTTACCCAACTGTAGGCACTATTTTAATTCACATTTATTTTTAGAATACTCAGCTACTTACTATAGCGGGGATACAGCGGGCAGTTAGAAAAGGAAACCCTCCTGGCCTGAAGTCCTGGAAGGAGCCTCAGCCGCCCCAAAAGACTCCCCCACAAATGCCTGGAATGCCTCCACTCTTGACTCCCCCTAACTGAGCAGCCAAGCAACTGAGACCAAAAATTCCATGGCTCCAGGCTTCAGAGCTGCGGTTAGGGCCAGAGTGACTCACTGGGCTTCCTTCTTGGGGTCAGTCAGGGGAGGGTTACAGACCCTCCGCCTACCCGTCTTCTGCCTGCCATTCAGACTTAGATGCATGTGATCAGCACATCCACAGAGGTGGGCACTTCGATCTCTTCAAAGAGCACACGGCGTGGGGAGGGCCTGATCCCAGGCGCTGCTCTCAGCAAGTCTTGGGTGTGTTGCAACAGATTATGATTCCTACGGCGACCGAGTCTACGCAGCGCCAGAATGGCCAGTACGTGGTCACGCCTGTAGAGACATGGGGGTCCTTACTGCAGAGTGGTGACCCTGGTAACCTCCAGCCCCGCCCTGCTCCTAGAGAGGACAGGAACCAGGCTTGGGAGGAAGTATGATTCAGCCAGCATTCCTGGAGCTGGGTCAAAGAGGTTGAAAGGCTGGGATCATCAGAGGCCGGGAGGGAATGAGGGCTCTAAAAGGAGTCAGGATTGTGGAGCTGGGGGTGCACAGCAACTGAACCTAGAAGCACACAGGCATGAGACAGGGGAGGGAGCAGGCACACAGCCGAAAGTAGCTTTGAGCAGAGGCAAAGCAAGGAATCTGACCTAGGGAAGGTTCCAGAAACAGACAGTGAGCTAGAGAGGTGGAGGTGGAGGCCAGGGGAATGTCCTCGCAGTGTGCAAGACAGAGCAGCGGCAGGGGTGGGGGATCGGGAGACTGGAGAGGGACAGTAAGTAGGGGAGAGGCAGGTACAAAGTGACACCCTGAGTCACTGTTCCCTACTGGTTCCCCACAGCCGTCCAGGGCTTGGAGCTAGGAAGGGAGGGCCAAACCCGAGCTGGGGAACCCCCAAAGTGCGGTAGGGAAACTGCAAACTTAGAAGTGATCGTCAGCCAGATCCAAAATCTGGCAGAGCAAACCAGCTGCTCCCGGGAGCAGCTTTCCATTCTGGAATCTCTGAGCATATTGGAAAGAACCGAACCGAGATTCCTACGGGTTCCCATGACTCAGTACCCGGCACAACCCGGGGTCCGGGTCCGAGACTCCTTCCTGTCGAAGCCTCAGAGGGATTTCAGAAAGGGTTTGCGCCTGGGGGGTGGAAGCCGCGTTGTCCACGGGTGATAGAGAACACAGGGAGAGATGGCCCTTTTGCCTACGGTCCCTATGCCCTTTCCTCGTGCACATGCGCACACGGGTCCGTCGAGGTTTGCTCCGCTGAGGCATTGAGTTCTCTCAGCCGAGATAAGGGGATAAGCTGGCTCTTCCCTGTCCTACTTGGCCGCATTCAGAGCCAACAGGAATTTGCTGAAGGCACGAGTGCCAGGTCCCAGTTACTCCTGACTCTCGGCCAGAAGCTAGTGAGGGAGGAGGGCCTGCAAACCTGATGTCTGGGTAGCTGCGTATAAGTGTCTCCAGGTGCCGCTGGATGTCATCTTTGTAGGTCTCTCCCAGGATCTCAGCCACACACAGGATGGCTTGGTCCAACCACTTGGCTTCAGAGCCCTGAGGAGACAGGGAGATGTGTGTTGCGGTCCACCTCCCCATGGAGCTCCTTACGTACAACCCCTTCTTTAGTTCCCTGCTACACCCATCCCATGTATCTCCCGCGGGTGGTTTGCCCATAATAAGATGCCCCTGGGGCAAGGGACAGAGGGAGCATCTGCAAAGATTCTGTAGAGATGGCTTCTTGTCTGCACAGATGGGAAATCGTCGCCCTGACCAGGGACGCACTACTTGGAACCTGTCAACAGTAGGAGACCAGCTGCCCAGATAAGGGATTTGGGTATGGCTCAGAGTGTCCCGGGTCCGAGTGGGGAGAGACCTCCCACAGATCTTGCCGATCATAACCCTCATCCCTTCTTCCCCTTCGTCCACACTGTGTGCAAATATAGTGACATCCCCATCTGGGCCTGTACCTCTTGAGTACAGCGCCGCCCCCATCTTCCCAGCGGAGTCTGAAGAACTAACAGCCTAGGGTAAGCTCTCTTCTCCACTACCCGTTCCGACACCCGCTCTGGGTTTTGTTTTTTTACAGGATGAGAATAGGAAGTGCCTGACTGGCCAGAGACTGAGCCTGCTTGACATTCAGATGTTGCTCCTACCAAGTCCTGGAAAGCGCTGCTAATGGCCTGGGCGTCCAGGCTCATCTTATGGGAGCCGTTCACACGATCCAGGCCACTGAACCTCTCATGGGGCCTCAGCACCTGCCCCAGGTACTCGCGGACCACAAAACGGTGAACCTCCTGCAGAGTCTCCTGGAAGAGTGAGGGTTTAGGGTCAGGATAAAAGGCTTGGGCTCTGCACACGCATGCCAACCACCCCACTTCCTGGTACCTGTGCCAGTAGTGGGGTCACATGCTCAAGATGATGTGCAAAGTCCACCACCTTGTCCATGAGGGGACGCAGTGTGTCCTGTGTGAGCCAGCTCTTGGTATATAGCATCTTGAATAGTGGCTGGGGACAAAGGGACATGGGAGTAAGCTCTGTTTGCCATTCCTAACCCCCTTCACCGCTGGGTTCCCTTGTACCATCTTCTTTCCTAGGCACAAATTTTATCACTGGGCCTTTTTCAGAATGCCTCCTTCGGTGGGCATGGTTTGGGTTTAGGGTCTTGTTGGGCCCTGCTTTAGGATGTGTGCTGAAGAACTCTTATTTCCTGGCCCACCATCCCAGAGCTTGAGTGTTGGTCACTGAGAGGAAGGGATTACAGTGGGGTGGTAGGTGTTTCCCAACTGCCCTTGCTCAGCTTGGAACTCACTTAGGGCGAAGGAATGCTGGGAACTAGGCCTGGAACTAGGAAGGAATGGAGGGCACTGCTGGGCATGGAAAACCTCCACTTCACCTGCATGTCTTGCTGTGCCATCTGGAGCAGGTGCTTCTGGAAGCTATTGGTGGCAGCCACGAGGGGTTTCTCCAGTTCCTTTACGGTTTCCGGGAACCTGGCCAGAAGGCTGGTTCTGGGGAAGGGCCAAGACAAGTAATAAGCTAGGCAGGGGGAAGCAGGTTGGGGAATAAGACCCAGCTAGCATAACCCTGCAGCCTGGGCACTGCGCAGACTTCATTCATTTACCAGTGGCTCTCAACCTTCTTAACGCTGTGACCCTTTAATATAATTCCTCATGTTGTGGTGACCCCAACCATAAAATTATTTTCATTGCTTCTTCATAACTGTAAGAATTTTTGCTACTGTTATGAATTGTAATGTAAATATCTGATACCCAAGACATCTGACATGGACTTCTGTTGAAACGGTTCTTCGAGTCCCACCAAGGGGGTCTCAACCCACAGCTTGAGAACCGCTGACTCAGACTGCTGTGAAGGGCAGACCCTGGAAGGGTTCAGAATAGCAGCCATGGGAGCAGAACTGAATGAGGGGACAATTTTAAAATCATGGGAGCCAATCAAACTCTGGCAGCAGAATGGAAGCTCAACTCCATGACAGAGGTCCTATCTGACAGCTTTGAGACAGCCTCCATGCCTCTTGAGGATGGGACATTGTCACCCAGACATGTCTGGCACAAGCTCCTCACTGAGCTTCATCACTGCCTCTGAGGATGACAATATCCCTTTTCACTGTTGAGAAAACCAGGCTATATCCAGTGCACAGCGCTATCTAACAAGAGATGGAGAATGCTTCCTGGGGCTGAGTGGTCATTGTTGTTGTGTAGTCCATGTCCCCCCTCCCCTGCCTTCTCTCCCACCCCGTCACCATTCCCCACCTCCACTGCTGAAGACTAGCCTGGTACAGTTAGTCAAGAGCATACTGGGAAGCAGAGCATCATTGTAGCCACCCTTGGGACACAGGCAGACCTGGTTTAAGTTCTAGCTGTGTGACTTCCTGGTTGTATCCACTTGTCCATCTGTATCTGGGTACCCTGGCCTCGGGAAGTCACCGTGAGGTGGATGAAGCAGGCACATAGTGCCTGGTATATCGCAAGCGCTCATAAAGAGCTCGTATGGATTGAGTGCCCACAGTCTGAGGAAGCAGGCTCTGACTTTGTCAGAAGAAGAGAAGAGGCACAGAGATGAAGTGATGTCCCGGGGCACACAGCCAACAATGGGCAACACTGGAATTAGAACCAACCAGGAGACCCAGATCTCATGCCTTCTGTTAATGGCTGTATTCCCCAGACTACCACATTTGTGGAGAAGAGTGCACCCACTGTGGCTGGGGGTCAGGGCAAGGTAGCAGTGTCTCCTAAACAGAAAGGGAGGGCCTTGCATTCTGAGGGTAGAGGCGCCCGAGCTTGTCCAGGATGGGGTTCAAGGAGGAAGCTTCTCCGAGGAGGAGGAAGTTAAAAAAAAAAAAGAACGGAATGGGATGGAGGAAATAAACGGGGAGCCCTGGGATCAGGGGATCCCGATCTCCTCAGCCTCTGGACAGCCTTGAAACTCCACATTCCCCAATCGTTCCGTGGCCCTAGCTCTGTTGAACACTTTAGGGTCAGGGCGGAGAAGGGGCAATCCGGGAAGGCCTTGGGGGAACCCACAAGAATCCACACTCAGGAGGTACTATCCCGAACCCTCCCTCCCGTCCCCCATCCCTCCCACCCATGCCTGCCCCAGCCTCTGCTGCTTCGGATCTTTTTGTCCTGTGCTCGCGCGCCTCCTGCTGGCAGTGCTCAGCAACGCCCTGGAACTGGGGCGACCTACCTCATCTCCACGCAAGCGTTAATGTAAGCGCCCAGGTAGCACTCGCTCACCGCCTTTGACGCCAGAAATGCCTTTTCAAACCTGGGGACCGAAAAGGATCATTTCTCTGACCTCGGGTCTCCGCCCTCTTAGGTCCTCACCAGTCGTAAGGGTCTCACACTCAGACCGGTGGGCCCCGCCCACTCCTGACCGTGTCACCTCCCACCCTTCCGGGGCTGAGAATGCCACCCGCACCTGGGCACAAAGAGGCAGAGCGCACGTGCGCAGATCTGCAGGGTGGTGGCCTCCAGCTCCGAGGAGATAGCGCCGGCCGCCTTCACGTGCTCAGCCACGAGCTGTCAGGGACGACGTACGCTGAGCGCAGTAAAGTCCCGAACCCAGCCCACCTCTCCCTGTAGTTTTTAGTTGCCCCAGTGTGAGGGTCACCCCCACCCCAATCCCAGAGTCCACCGGCAGACCTGAGAGCTGTAACCTAGACTGGCCATCTGCTTCAGGGGCCTAGATCACCCCCACAGGTGCCCCTCTCAGTATAACTTAGCTCTGAGGGATCTCTGCCACGTGCCTGAGGCCAGAACCAAGCCCCTCCTCAGCCCTCTCCCGTGCGCACCATATGCACATCGATGGACAGGGGCGCATGGTAGAGGCCCTGTAGCACTTCCAGCTCCTCGCCGGCTTCCCAACGACTCTGCTCCAGCTGCAAGATGCTATCAAAACAGCTTGTGATCTTTGTCTGTGGGATTAGGAGTGGGCTGCAATTAGAAGCCACCCAGGAGGAAGGTAAGAGCTCCCCCTGCCTTCCAAATCCCCACTTTGCGCCTTCAAGGACTAGCTTCACTGGACCCCACCCACAGACCACGCCTACAGGTACCTCCAGCACAACCCCAATTCTGGGAGTCAAGCCGCCTGTCCCAGTCTCTGGAGCCCGGAGCCTCCTCAGTCTCACCTCTAGGAAGTGAGTGTAGTCACTTTCCAGTCGGGCCCACAAAGCAGGCTCTAGGAGTGGGGGCAGCGGTTCGGTGGGCAGTGCCAAGTCTGGGGCGCCTAGGAAGTCAGGACTGAAAAGCAAGATGGGGTGGAAGAGTTGCTGAGGACCGGGGAGGAGCTCTGGTGCTCCACCAGCTGCCTCCTCTCCCTAATCAGGCTCAAAGTCCAAAGTCATCATTAGGGCCCTGAACTCCATTTCTGTTGACACATTCCATTCCTCTACCCTCCAGAGGTCTATGCCATCACTTCCCTTCCCTCCCTTCCCGGAAGCCTCTGACGGGCTGTGTTGAACTTCTTGGCACTCAAGCATCCAGCTGGGCCTGCTCAGAATGCTTAAAGAGCTGTTTGGATGGACCTCTGCCAGACTGCCTCAATGTGACCTCTACCCTCGTGGTTGGCCTACATTAAAGACTGAGCTCTAAGCAACCCCCCCCTCCGCCGCCCCCGACACACACACACATCACCATGAAACCCAAATCAGGGTGCCTGAGAATGACGGCCTGACAACAGCAATGTAAAGAGGCCAGGATTTGGGCAGCTTTCTCCCTCGTGTATTCTTCTCCCTTTGGCCTGAGGCAAAGTTGGGGCCCATTCATCTGGGAAATTAAAGCACCCTTGTTACACAGCACCCTTCTTGTTACACAGTACCAGGGATGGAAGCCCCTAGCAGGCTGCACTCTGCATATGGATGCTCATCCAGACGGAAAGAAGGCTGAACCCACACTCCGAGTGGTGCCCTGCCTGGAAAGACGCTCTTTTCTAATGCATTTGCTGTCGATTTAAGGACTAGCAGGGCTCCTGGCTCTGGTGTGAAGCGCCCACAAAAGACTCTCTAGCTTTGGGAACCTGTAGCTGCGTGGTCCTTTAGGAAAACCTGGGATGGGAGCACACAGCCTAGCACAAAAGAAATAATGACAAAATCCCCAGTCTTTCTGGCGCCCCATTGCCTTTGCCAGAGAAGGAATGGGGAAGAAAGGTGCCCTGTGTTCTCGCAGCTGTTTCCCAATGTCTCCTGGTGGGTAGTGGTTCCCGCTTCTGCCGTAAATACTGTATTTCAGGTCTCACCTGCCGTACACATTGGCGGCCCAGTCTAACAGCACGTAGAGTTGCTCACAGCCGCGGGCATCTCGCGCCAGCTCCTGCAAACGCTGAGCCACAGCGCTGTGAAACGCACGCAAGTAGGTCTCCCACACCGGGAAATCGGTGGCTTCGTAAGCGGGCTGTATCTCTAATCGCACCTTCTGCAGGTCACGGCGAACCACGCCACCGAGTTCAGCCAGAAGCTGGGCTAGGTCGGAAGAGCCCTCCGCAGCCCCTGGGGTGACTTTGATGCCAGCCTGCTGCACGCGCTCCTGGGCGCTGCGCCGCACCGCGTCCTTCCAGTGCTGACGCCAGTGGCGGGGCGTACTCAAGAAGTCACCGTCAGCTTGGGGGGCCTGATGGGCCTCCTCTTCCAAGTTCACCACTTGGACCAGTTCGGCTAGAGCCTCTCCATCCACGCCTTCGGAACCCAGCGCCTCGCGCACAATAACTCCAATCTCTGCGGCTATTCCGTCGTAATGCAGGCAAACGTCCATAGCGCGCCGTGCATAGGCGGTGGGGTCCTGAGCAAAGGTGCGTGAGGTTTTGTCTGCTACCAGCCGCGTCTCCAGGTACCGCAACTGTTCGAAGGCCTTCACTAATTGCCTCTCAGTGATGAGGTCTGTCACGGATTTGCTTTCTGCAAGCGCAGGTGAGAAAGGGATCAATGGAGGGACCAGCATAGGGTTTTGGTACCAACTTAGACATCAAGGCTGCACCCAGAGCCTTGAGCTGGGCTGCTTGGCCATTACCCAGATGTTCTGTGAGCAATTGAACTGCTCCACCTGCCAGAAGACCTTGCTTACTTAGAATCACGTTAGAGGGAGCAGAGCCAGGATCCCAAACCTGGCTGAAAACAACAATTTGGGTCATCTCCTGTCTGTATGGCTATATGGGACCCGGTACCTTCTATCTTGCACACACACACACACACACACACACACACACACACACACACTCCATCCTCACTCCCATCTCTGCTGAACTGGTCCTGGTGACCTCATGTGTGGCTGTAATTGCAGGCCTAATAGGTTCAGAGCTCAACTGGGTGTGTCCTGTCCTAATGTCCAGAGTCAGCCTTTCTGCTGGGCTGCTCTTTGCCTGCCCCTTGTTCGAGGAGTTTCTCTACTTCTGATGGATCCTTGTTGAGAGTTCAAGTCCACTGTGTGCTCACCTGAGCAGTCCCTCTAGCTGCCTCTCCAAGTGACAGTGGCCCTATGAACCTCTGGGACCCCATGATCTGAGAGAATCAGTGCCTAATAATTAGGATGAGTTCGCTCAAGGGACCAAGTGGTGAAAGGCCATGTAGATCTGGGTTCAAATCCCACTTCTCTTATAGTTAGCTGTAAGACACCAAGCAAGTCACTTAGCTGAGCCTGATTTTTCTGTTTGCCCAGCGGGTATATTGAATTTCCCTTGCTAGATACTGGAAGAATTGGTGCAGAAGGCAGAATTTGGGTGTGTCAGGATACCTTGGCTCAGCTCCCACCCTCTGTGTCCTCAGTTTCCTCTCACACTATTGTATGAGACCCTACCTTCCTGGGGTTCCAGATCCTCAGGTCCTATCCCTGTGGATGCCTGCTGACTGACATCATCTGTGACCCTGGAAGGTTTCTCTGTCACTGCAGGGACTTGAGGGTGCTCATCCAGGGCCCGTCTCAAGGACCGGAGCAGGGAGCGGGAACTTCGCCTGATTAGGCCCTGGTCCTCCTTACGTTTGTGGGTGGAAGCTGGCAGGCTGGTCCGGAAGAAGGTCCGCTTCAGGGTGCTCAGGCTGGGTTTCAGAGTGTCCCCGTGGTGAATGCTTGGCTCTTTCATACTGTTGGACTTCCGGGTGCCCTGAGATAGGGTCTGTGGCTTCCCAGGCTCCTTGGGGCTTTGGAGCTCTGGCCTAGTGGTCACTGTCCATGGCAATGGCATCTTGGCAGCAGGAAGCTGGGGGATGAGAAAGCAGCTCAAGAGGCCTGGAGGCTGCCCAGCCCAGGAAGAAGACACAGAAGCCTGGGTAAGCTCTCTGGGGCTCAGTAGGACCCAGGAGTGCAGGAAGGCTTGATTTCTTCTATGGAAAATGAAATGTCTTCCAGCTCCTGGGCTGGCCAGAGCCTTCTGCACACCAGAGCACAGCTGGTGCTAAGATGTAAACAGCTACTGCCAGTAGAATGCCTCCCTGGTGCCATCCCCAAAGGCTCTCTCCCAGGTGTCCACTTTTACTGAGCCCGAGCGATAATTAGGAATGTTGACCACTCATATTCTGGGAAACCCACAACCCACAACCCACACAGCAGGGTCCAGTACCCACATCCCAAACATCTAGGATTTTAGATTCTAAAGCCAAAACCTCCTCTCCCCATCCCTTCCTCCCCCAGCCCCACTTTAGCCCCCCTCCGGAGACGTGGGCTCACCTCTGTCAGCACAAAACGCAGGAGGATCACTTCTGCTCAAACAGGAACCTCCTTAAGAAGCATTCCCTTCCAAGACTGTGGAGCTGGAGAAGGGTACGATGGTGCCCTAGGGCCCTAGCCGCAGGCACCCAACCACTTATCTTCACCACACAGCCTGAAGGGAAGGTGGTGGGAGGGGCTTCAGGTCTATATTTAACCTGGAGCTGAGGAATCCCAAAATATTTCCTACCTGCTGCTCTTCCCCCTCTTGCAAACCCCCCAGCCTTCACCACATGGAGTGAGGTAGTGGGCTCAAGAGCATAGGAGATACACTGCTCAGGCTGCTGGCAGGCACCATCACCATATTCCCTTCCAGCTAGCAAAGCCTAACTGTTTGCTTTCTGAGTGTGTGTTTAGCTAGGGGTGGGAGAAAAGAGACAGCCTTTCTGGCCACTGGAACCTTCTGCCCACCACATTGTGCAATCTAGACATGGGTGGGGGATGGTATTGGGCCAGTAAGCTCCCCGTATGCCTTTGGAGAAGCTGAACCAAAAGAAGGCTGGACTGGGCTGAAAAGATGGCCCATGGCTGAGAGTATTGGTTCCTCTTACAGAGGACCCAGGTTCAATTTCCAACACCCATACAGTGGCTCACAACCATGTGTAGCTCCAGTTCCAGGGCAACCAGTGTGCTCTTCTGACCTCCAAGGGCACCAGGCGTGCACATGGTATGCAAGCAAAACACACACACATAATATAACGCAAATAAATCTTTAAGAAAAGAAGCAAGGAAAGAAGGAAGGAAAGAAGAAGGGAGGGAGGGAGGGAGGGAGGGAGGGAAGAAGAAAAAGAAAGGCTAGCCCGAGCAGAAGCATAGCTCCCAGCCCTCTTCAGGACTCCCCATCATACCAGGACAAATCCAAGTAGGAGCTAGAGCCAGATCCCTGGGTGAGTCAGGAAGGAACTGCGCTTTCCTGGGACTTAAGGCATGCTGGACAGGGGCCAGCCCTTACGCTCTAGCCCTCCAGCAAGGTATCTGACAGAGTCAGCTGAGGCCTACATTTCTGGAGCTCCAGAGGCCACCAGTAGCTTCAAGGAAGGAGAGAGGCTCAAGTGATTGGTTGTGGCCTTATCAGCCCCACCCTGGTCACAGGTCATTATCCTGCCCTGGCACCCAGTTCAAGGACCCAGCTCCACACAGACCTGACCCATACACAGCAAACTCTGGCCTCCTTCCTCAATGGAGCCCTTCAGTACCTAGTGTGGGAGATGGCACCTGCCCCTGTTGTGTTCTCCCAGGGGTACTGGGAAAAGACAAGGTGGGTCCTGCCTTGACTGGGGAGAGTTCACCTTTGTTTACTAAGCACTGCCTGTGTGTTCAGTTCAGCGCTGACAAAGGTCTGATCCCCATGACAACAAAGTTGGGGAGTTTTATCTGCCCCATTTGAGAAACCAGGTGCTTAGAAAGGGAAGGGTCTAGCCTCAAGCCATTCAGCCTGGCCCAACCAGGTCTCTCCAGAAGCTAGGGACAAAGGGTGATTAGTGTGTGTTCATGAGCACTAGAAGACTGGGTGCTACCGAAAGAGCTCTTTTCCCTGGGAGGACCCCAAGACAGGAGTCGGACTTGGCAGTCCTTGCAGGGGAGTCTGGGGACAGATTCTGGATAAGGAGGGACAGCTGGACACGTGAATTTCATGGCAGGTTATAAGGAGTCTTTGGACTCACTCAGACTGCTCAATCACCCTCATATAAAACCAGGTCTGCACTATAGGGCCACCAAGGCCACCAATCAGCCTCTCTGGCTGCAGTCATGCCATTTTTGGCTCTGCAGCTCTCAGTAGCTACCCAAACCATTCTTGACCTCCCCCAATCCAAATGGGTCACTCCCCTGTTTTAAAACCTTTTCTGATTCCCTGGTACCCTCAAGCCATCCTGAGCCCCATAGCTGGGCATTCAAATTCCCCCCACCTTCTGGATTGCTCTTTCTTTGCCTCACTCCTGGTCTGCACGCTACAGCCTCCATCCTGCTGAATGTGCAGTTTTCGACCCCCCCCCAAGCTGTGTCCCCTTCTGATCCCCTCTCTCTTTGGTCTCCAAATTGGACCTAGCTTTCAGGCCCCAGCGAGTCCCCTGCCTCCAAGTAATTCTCAGCTTTGTGCCATCTGCTCAGTGGCCTCTCAGGACTGTCCCTACTGAGATGTAGTTTCTTCCAGGCTTGAGAGTCTGTCTGTTTGTCTCCCTTCTCTTTCATCCCAGAGCACTCACTATTCAGAAGTATGGACTATGCAGTGTGAGTGGGTGCCCCACATGAGGCTGGCCTGGGTAGGTGTAATTCTGGTGCCCACTGGGCTGATCTGTGGATTTCACCACCTTGCCTTCCCTCTGTTGGCCACAAGGCCCATCCCTGGCTCTCTATCTCCTCTCTTCACTGCTGCCACTCCCTGACTGAAGCTTGGTCCTCAGCTCCAAGATCCTGCAGATCTAGGCCAGTCCGAGCCCTGGGCTCATCACTTTCCAGGACAAGCTACAGTCCCAACTTCAGGACCAGTGGCAGGGGCAGGGAAAATCACCATGGGCAACTCCAGCTGTAACCATGAGGTTAGGTCTAGACTCTCCAGTTTCCCAGACTTGCTTCTACCCTTTGCTACCCTAGTAGGGCTGTACCAGCCCCTACTGTCTCAGTTTTTCTCCAGAACAAACCACATCCTTCCTCCCCACTTGCTAGGACTGGGTCATCCCCTAGCCATCAAAGCCCCAGGAATAACGAAGGCAGGGAGGCTGTGACGCTCTTGCCTTGAAATGTTCCCTGCAAGGTAGGAGGCCTTTCCTGAAAGCATGGAACAGGATGAGAATAGATGGTTTCGGTCCTCAGTGTCACCCGCGGGATCCGGTTAAGCCAACAAGACAAGTCTGCAAATGTCCGAGAGGAACAGCTCAGGTTGCTGTTTTAGTTGTTTATATCTGTCTGACTAGAAATCCCAAGGTTGGCTATTATGGGCAGACAAAAGAGTTTGGTAAATTTCATATGTTGATTTTGCAAACACAACCAGGAGCTATCTTACATGCCAGCCAAACTTTTTAAAAAATATACAGGCTTCCCTCATGGCTACCAAAATATAAACACCCCTAGGTTGCCATTGCCCACAGAAGTGCAGACTTCTTAACTTGGCACACAAGGTCCTTTCTAAGGTTGTCATGGGTTACCCATCACGCTGTCACTCTCTTGCCCTTCTGCCCACTCAGAATCACCCCTCCTCCATGCTTTTGTGTGAGTTGCCCTTGTTTCTAGCAGTGACCTGAGCTCTTCCAGCTGCCAATCCCTCAGAGCTCTTCCTCTGAGAAGCCTCCCCTCACCAGCTGTCCCAGCGCATCCTTTTCTGGGTCTAACTCCGGCCCTAGATAGTTATGTGGTCTGAGATCTTGGCCACTTCACCAAGGGTCCCAGGGAGTGTGGAATGAGCCTGGCTAAGATCCATGAAGGGCTAAGTTAAATGTCAGCTGGGCTAAGGAAAACGAAGTGGCTCTGACGTGGTACATCCACACGTAGGTGAGCTTCTGTTTTGCACATTTTCATGCTTGCCTGAGAGTGTGTGTGGTGTATGTGTGTGTATGATTATTCTGTAATATATGTGTGTGTGTCCTATGTCTTTGTGCATATCTGCATGCCTCATGTGTGGCTCTGCTTTCTGTAACCACGTGTGGCTGTCTACACACTCGGATATGTGCATACCTTCTGTGACTGAGCTAACACTGTGGCTCAGCTGGCCCAGGGCTTGGAAGCCAGACCCTTAGCCAGAAAGGACACTGACAGAGCCAGAGTAGTTTCCACCCACTGCCCAAACGCCCTCTACCCTCCTGCCCCACCTGCCTGGGTCATACCTGGTATGCGAGCAGATAACTAACTGCCCAGGCAGTTAGGTCCTGGGGAAGGCAGCCACGCAGGATCCTGAGACCAGGTCTCGGCAGGAGGCCTTCAGAAGAGTCCACTTGATTACCAACAGCTGGGACTTCCCAGCCACAGGACCGCCCACGCCCACTTTCTACTCAGACCCCATGCTTTCGCTTTCAGAAAAGTTCCGCCCCTTCCATTCCAGAGGCAACCGCTCCAACCTTTGCTCTGGAGCCAGCCTGAGCCGGACCCTGAGCTCCTGGAGGGGTTAGGGAAGCTAAGGAGGTGGAGATTAGTGAAGGAGAGGTCAGGGAGGTGGAAGTTAGGGGAGGGTGGCCCTCTGTCACAGCAGTGAGGGTAGGAGCGGTTGGGGACCACTGAGGACCGCCAGACCCTCCCACTGACAGAGGCAGCCTAAATGGGGGGCGGGGTTGGGGAACACTCAGCCCCCTAGTGCCCAGAAACATTCCTCTGTCCAACTCCAGTCTAGGAAGTTCACACCAGTCCCACCTATGTTTGCCAGAGCTACAAGGCAGAGGGCAGATAGGAAGTTTCCGGTCATGCCTGGAGGAGCAGGTACAAGCCATATACTGTTCCAGAGTGCTGGAAGGAGAGGGCCCTAGGATCCCAGAGGGTCACACTCAGGAGTGAGAAGCACCTTCAAGACAGGCAGTACAAGCAGTCACAGCGTCTGGGAGAGGCCAATTGTGATGCCTTTTGAATTCAGGGGAAATCCAAGGACACATTCAGGCCTGTCCCATCCTGCGCTGGTTGTAGTATGGATGCTTCAGAGTTACAGTATTGGGTGTTGAGGACACAGCACCACACAGTCCGGGGCCTGAGGGCTGAGGGCTTGATTCTTTTGCGGCTTTTCTTCCTGGTCTGCAGGCTATCCTTTTTTTTTTTTCCTTCCTTTTTTTGACCTGGAGACTGGGTCTCACTGTACATCCCTCAATGGCCTATAGTTCACTGTGTAGGCAAGGCTGGCTTTGAATTCACAAAAATTGGATTAAAAGCATGTGCCATCACAGCTGGCCCTTCCTGGCTTTGTGTGTTCCTCTGTATGTGTGTATTTGTCTGTGTTTTGCATGTGAGGCCACCTAGTAAGTCCAGGCTGGCCTCAGACTCAGAGATCTGTCTCTGTCTCTGCCTCCTGAGTGCTAGCTAGGATTAAAGACTTTCTTTTTTCTTTTACTTCTTTCTTTCCTTCTTTTTTTTTTGTGAGACAGGATATTATGTTGCTGGGACTATGTAGCTTAAGATGACCTTGAATTTTTCCTCCTCCAGCCTCCACTTCCAGTTCTGGGGTTACCTGTGTGAACCTCCTCAGTTCTGGGGTTATCTGTGTAAGTCTCCTCAGATCTGGGGTTATCTTGTGTGAGCCTCCTCAGTTCTAGGGTTACCTGTGTGAGCCTCCTCAGTGCTGGGGTTACCTGTGTGAACCTCCTCAGATCTGGGGTTACTTGTGTGAGCCTCCTCAGTGCTAGGGTTATCTGTGTGAACCTCCTCAGATCTGGGGTTACCTGTGTGAACTTCCTCAGTGCTGGGGTTACCTGTGTAAGCCTCCTCAGTTCTAGGGTTACCTTGTGAGCCTCCTCAGTTCTGGGGTTACCTGTGTGAACCTCGTCAGTGCTGGGATTACCTGTGTGAGCTTCCTCAGTTCTGGGATTACCTTTGTGAGCCTCCTCAGTTCTGGGGTTACCTGTGTGAACCTCCTCAGTTCTGGGGTTACCTGTGTGAACCTCCTCAGTGCTGGGGTTACCTGTGTGAGCCTCCTCAGATCTGGGGATCCAATCCAGTTAAGAATACTAGGTAAGCTTTCTCTCTACCTGAGGCAGAGTAGAAGAGGAAAATTGTGGGACATGAGAAATAAAAGGAGCTCCTGACCCAGGAATCTGGTGGAAGCGTCTCACCAACACAGAGGCAGAGATCCTGGCAAATCAACATCTGTTTAAGTCCTTTCTCCCTTTTAGCTATAAACCTTTGATTTCCTAAGAATTTCACCAGAAACTTCACTTACAGAGAAAGGACATATACTAAACTCCTTGAGAAACTTCCTCAAATTATAGTTCCATATAAGACATCTCTATCATCACCACTCATCTATCAGAAGAGAGAGAAGGGAGGGGATAGCATTCTTAGTAATGTCTGAGATGTAACTTGAGAGTCACCAAAATGGTATACATGGCTAACAGCTAAGGCAGCTCACTGTGGATTCCCTTGAGGAGGCTGCACCCTCACTCAGGCGTGTCTTACTTTCTGCTCTCCCTACATGTCCTCACTTCGTAAGACCTGCTCTCTCTGGATCCTCATGTGTAATCCTATATTAAAGTACCTTTAATAAAAATGCCCAACTTTTCTTCAGACTGGCTAGTCCTGAAATTCTTTTCCTCGTTAAAGCCACAAATCTCAGTTTGGCATACTGACCTGATTTTAACTATCTTTTCAAAGACTATGTCTCCAATAAGGTCACATTCTCAGGTTCTGGGGCTAAGAGGTCAACATATGAGTAACAGATCCGAAGATACCAGACATGCTACAGACCAAGCCTGACAGAAGCCATTGCCACCTCCTCCAGGATGCCTTTCGGTGATGAGAAGCCCTAGGCTCCCTAGACAGATGGTGTTACAGAATATCAGTTTAAGATGTGTTACATGTGTTTGTGCTGTGGAATGTAAGGGGACTTTTCTGTCTTTCCTGTCAGTTCCCAAATAACCACATGAAGACTTCTTATTAATTAGGAAAGCTTGGCTGATAGCTTAGGCTTGTTTCTAACTAGCTCCTATAACTTAATTAACCCCATTTCCATTAATTTACTTTCTGCCTCATGGCTTTATCACCTCTACTCTGCCATGTTGTTTTCCTGCTTCCTCTGTGTCTGGCTGGCAACTCCTCATGACTCTGCCTTTCTTCCCAGTGTTCTCTCTGCCCTGAAAATCCTACCTAGCTATGGGCTGTTTAGTTTTTTACTAAACCAATCACAGTGAAATATCGTCACACAGTGTAAAGGAATATTTCACAACAGTGGAATATTTGTTTAATAATATAAAGATGTATTACATTCTTTTATGCTGCATTTGTTTAACCCCTGTGAAACTGTGTTACTTTGCCTGTCTAAAACACCTGATTGGTCTAATAAAGAACTGAACATCCCATAGCAAGGCAGGAGAGAAATAGATGGGCTGGCAGGCAGAGAGAATCGATAGAAGAAGACCATGAGAAAAGGAGGAGAGGAGGATGCCAGGGGCCAGCCACCCAGCCACCCAGCCAGCCATGCAGTAAGAAGTAAAGTATATAGAATAGAGCAAGAGAAAAGCCCAGATGTAAAAGGTAAACAGGATAATTTAAATTAAGAAAAACAAGCTAGAAACAAGCCAAGCTAAGGCTGGGAATTTATAAGAAAGAATAAGTATCTGTGTATTTATTTGGGAGCAGGGTGGTGGGCCCCTAAAGAGCCAAGTGTTAAAAGTAATAAAAAAAAACAAACAACAACTACAGAATGGGGTAGTGGAAATCCCAGTCCAAGGCCAAGAGCTGCCCAGCCACTGTACCTTTCCTCTCAGTTAGCTTGGTCTGCCTATTGGCTCCCTGTAAGGGGACTGCCCCAGGCTCAGGAACCTACTGACCACCAGAGAGACCAGGTCTGTGTCCAAGTCACATGAGAGCCCTGGGATCTCCAGGTTCAGTTTACCTGAAGATGTCTGAGCAGCCAAAGTCTGGCTTTTTTTTCTTCTTTTTTGCCTTCTGTCTCTTTGTACAACCTCAAAATATAATACCCGGGACCAGGAAGATTGTTCCTGGGCCTCCCCCAAGGTCTCACTGAACCCCAGACTTCCCATACCCACTTTTTTAGTATGAGGCTATAAGGTTTTCTTCTTTGATTTTGTTGTTGTTGGTTGGTTGGTATTTTTGTTTTTTAAACATTCTTTTCAACAAAGTAGAATTTTAAATATTTTTTAAAATTTATTAGATGTATTTATTTTATGTGAGTGTTTTGACTGCAGAGGTCAGAAGAGGGAACAGATCCTCTGGAACTGGAGTTAAGGATGGTTGTGAACCATCATGTGGGTGCTGGGGATCAAACCCAGGACCTCTGGGAGAGCAGTGTGTGCTCTTAACTGGCTGAGCTGGCCTCTCCAGCCCCAACCTGTTTGCTTTTTATGTATATGGGTGTTCTGCCTACATGTATGTCTGCGCATTCCTGATGCCATATTCTCTGGAACAGGTGCTAAGATTGAGAGTCACCATGTGGGTGCTGGGAACCAGGCTGAGTCCTCCGGCAGAGCAGAGCCAAGTCTTGAGTTCCAAGTCGGTTGGTTTTTTGAAACAAGGTCCAGTTTGTTGGGTACTTGAGGATGACCTTTAATTCCTACTCCTGTTTTCACCTCTCCAGTGATGAGATTACAGGATGTGCCATCACATCAAGACATGTGTGATGTTTCCTTTACTTTTCCATGCTGCTTTCCCCTGGAAAAGTTAGTAAAATCCCAGTGAAAAAGTCCCAGCCTAGTCTCAGAGAAGCTCTGGGCAGTCAAACTGAGGTCAGAAGAAGGTCGTGGAGGGGGCAGTCGGGAGGGAGAGGCAAAGCTAGGACACTAACCGAAATTCAACCCAGCTCCCTACGACCTTGGGAGAGAGATCTCTGTGCTTGAGCCTTAATTTACTCTTTGGTAAAATGGGATTATTGCTGGGATGAAGTGAATTCTAGGTAGGTAAGACCAGGAAGCCCCCCTCCCCATGTTTGCTTGTCTCTGGGTTAGTTTTGCCCAGAATGCTAAGGGGCCCAGACTGGAGACTAAGATTAGGGGTGCCGAGTTCACCTTCTGCCCCTGATATGGCAAGGGCGGGGGTGGAGGGTGGATTGTACCACACTCTCTCTGAGGCCAATTAGAGACCACTGTGCTGTGGCGTCGGCGATCTGAACGCACCAGAAGGTGGCGACTGTTGTTTCCATAGTGACCCCGGCGGGCGCTAGGGGGAGTTCCAGGACGATTTCATGCCTCCAGCGAGCTGAGGAGGGGCTGGACTGGGCTTCTGAGTGGGTGTGGCGTCCGTTCTGGCCCCACCCAGGCTCTTTCCCACAGCTTGGAGAGGGTTGGGCGGAGACCCGACCCTCCACGCCACCTCTAGCTCTGGAACCTCCAGAATGGCTTATCATTACTAGGGCACTACCCTGGTAGATCGCGGAGACAGCTTTGGCTGGGATCTCAGGAGACCCTCTCTAAGGGCTCTGGACTTGTCTTCTGTGGGACCCTATTTAATTGGGCATACTCCTCCCCTGGAGAGAGGTGGCCTCATCCCATGGCTCCATTCTGCTTTGCTTCCCGAAGTGGGCAGCACTTCCTCCCAAAGGTCAGCAACCCCTGACTGTCCCCATACTCCCTCCCTATTTCCTATCTCATTGCCTGTGCTCAAAACTGGCTCTGGGACCCACAGGAAAGGGTGGGGACAGAAAGGTTCTAGAAGAACAGCCACACTTCTAAACTGTGAAACTGGGTAGGACCCAGAGAGCCCACGGTTTTAAATTTAAAGCAGACTCCCAGGCAGACTTCCACACCTCCCCTCCCACCTCTGGCGTTTGGGGGCCAGGCTATATTTAGAAGGCAGGCGGGCTGGAGAAATTGCTTTATTCATCCTGGAGGTTAGCAAGGAGGCCAGGAGAGAACAGAAGGCCTATGTCTCCTGCAGCCCTTTCATTCACTCAGGGTGAGGCCTGGGCCTGGGGGCTTTGTTAAGCTAACATTTATGGGAACTTCCTAGTGGCTTGGCCAAGGAAGGGCAACACACTCAGTGAGGGGGCCGTAGGCCTGGTCAGCTTTCTGCTCCCCAAGCCAGCCCTGACTAGGCACCATAGATCCCCTCCTGCCGTGAGATAGCCAAGATAGTCTGTCCATGTAAGGTTGTGGAGGGCCAAAACCATCCTTCAAGGCAGGAGGAGGTGCTTGCCCACCAAAGGTCCCACATGGGTACTATGTATGGCCAGCTTGGTGAATTACCAACCTGAGGGTCCCTACATAGCCCTTGCCAAAACTAGTCCATGGCACCTCATTTTGCTCCTAAATTTCCTCGCCTGTGAAATAGGACTTTTGCTGGAATTCATGAGGTCCAGAGTGGAAGACCTCTCACCCTAGAAACCATCCTTGTGCCCTAATGCACGAGGACGAAAGGCACAAGAGGGTGTCTAGCCCCCAGGAAATCTCCAGCAGGGGTAGGAGGCCACCAGGAAGAGCGGCCATAGGCAGTCTAGCTGAGGAAGAAGAGAGAGAGCCAGTAGAAGAGCCTACTCTGCAGCTCTGAAGAGAGCCTCTGGCTCTCTCTGCTCAGCTTGCTGTTCCCCCTCCCAGACCAAGTGCCAAGCACTTACCCATCCAACACTCTGACTTGCTCTTAGAGAGGTTAGAATGCCACTGGTCCTCAGCACCTCAAGTACCCACCAAGGGTGCCCATGGCCACCAGGAAGGGTGCCTTTATTTCTGTTTCAAGCCACTGAACAAAGAGGGGTATACTCCAGATCTGAGCCATGGAGCACAAAGGCAGGGGCTGAGGTCCTGGCCACACCTAGCCAGACAGGAAGCTTGGTGAGCTGGGTGTCCTGGTGGGCCAAGCCTTTCTGTGAATCAGTCAGTTGTCCTGGGGTTGAGGGTCTCTCAGTGGTCAGCGAGCAGAGCCTTCCATGTCTGCTGCCCAGAGTTGGCACTCTCGATGCCATCATGATCTGCTGTCTTCCCTGGTGCTCCTGGTGGACTCGAAGAAGGAACTGCAATATATATACACATATATGTATATGTATATATACATATATGTATATATATATATATATACACACACACCACACACAGGCCTCTATATTGGTGATGAGTTGCAGCTGGATTGGTCCTAGGGATATAAGGTAAGCCTTTGGCAGACATCTGGGTGGGGCAGCCCCTTCTTCCCAAGGGCTGATGGGAAGGAAGGGGTAATGATACACTTGTTTTAGAGAGAGAGAAGAGGATGAAGTTCAGCTCTGGGAGCAGAAGCAACCCTACCCCCACCCTGCCCTGTACTTCAGGACAGGGTATGGCCAAGAGAAGGGTGATAGATCCAGGGCCTCTCCAGAGCCCAAGCCTTAGTGCTCATCTAAGGACCAGTCCCTGCTGCCACTATCTCTGATGCTGCTCTGACAGAGGGTGAAGGAGCTTTGCATAAAAGTGAAGGCTATGGGCACGGACCCCTTCAGGGCCCAAGCTACATAAGTGCTATGATGGCTACTCCCAGGGAGAGGAGGAGTGTTTGTGGGGTCTGAGCACCCTTCATGGGAGCTGAGCTCACTTCCTCACAGGAGATCCTCCAGAGGCTTCCAGACATAAACATCACCAGGGTACAGCTTAGCCACATGCCTGCAGCTTTCAGTGACCTAAGAGCCACTCCAGAGGCCTCCACAGCCTGCTTGCTGGCCCTGAGGACTGAGCCCCTCTTGTCCTGCCCTCCTCTAGAAGCTCTAGGCTTTCACCAGGACCTCTGCTGCCAAGACATGAGGAACAAATCCATGTTCCCAATGTGCCCCCTTTACCCTGGCCCCTCCGGGTCCTTGTGAGCAATGTGCACTGTTCCAAAGGTCTTGAATCAAGAGGAAAGGAAGAAGAGAAAGCAGGCTGAATGATAGGAGAGGGTGCCCCTCTCAGGTGATGGAGCCACAGGCATGTACAGGGGATAGACACAGACAGGAGGAAGCATGGTAACAGGAGGAGCAGGTGAAGACAAAGCAGTGCTCCAGCGCTGGGCAGACGATATTGGGGTGTGAGCTAGTGCAGGGGTCCCACACCTACTGCAAACAAGTGGGTGTGGTTTCTGAGACAAGTCAAATGTTTTCTTACTCACCAGCAGCAGCCTGGATCTGAGGGGAACCTTTCTGGGTGCCCTCAGGTGGCCAACGCAGCTCCCCACTTTCCACAGCACCCACCTCAGTGGATTCCACCACAATAGAGGGCAGTCGCTGGCAGAGCCGAGGACCCTTCTCCTGGACACCTACTGCAGCCTATAGGGAGAGTGGAGAAGGCTCAGGGCAATACTGGGCCATGGACTCCTGGCCCCCTGCCTCTTCTGCCCTCCACTCTGACCTAAGAGGAAGGCCAAGAATAGGCAGGATGAATTGCCCCTACCTCTTCCCAACCCTAGGGAATAGGCACCCATTGCACTCACCTGGGCTCAGACCCAGAGAAGCCCATTTCACAGACAGACCCTAAGACCATAGAAACCAAGTCACTCAGAAGGGAGCTCAGGACTGAGCACCCCAGCTGCTTTCAGTACCTGGAACCCAGCACAACTCTTTTCTGGGGGCTTCCCTGCTGGGTCCTTGGCCTCCTCCCTCCATGTGGCAGGCTGAGGAGCTAGGAAGATGGTTACCATGGCAATCAGAGCTGGCTCTCGTTCACTGTTCAATGCCCACAAGCCCTCTGGGTGTCCCCAGCACCTCCACACCCTATTCAAGGCTTTTCAAGGTCAAGGCTGTCTCACACAGCTCCATCCCTTGGTGCCCCAAGGTCCTGACTCACCCGTGTTGTCCCACCTCTGTGCCCTCCTGGAGTTCTGGCAAAGACAGCCACCTGGTGTATTTGCACCTTCCCACAGAGGCATGCTGGCCTCCAGGAAGGCAGGCACAGAGCAGACAGGCTGTTACACTGCCCCCAGGTGGCTACTTAGAATCACTGGACACTGGTTTCCCACACACACTTCCATGCTCTCTCCATCCAGGGCCCTTTTGGCCAAGTACAGCAGGTGACCCTGTGGCCTGAGAACAGATGTCACCAGGCTGGGTCATCTGTGGAACGAAAGAACAAAGGCTGGACCCTCCTGGGGCTGACCCTAAGCTGCCATTGCTAAGCCAGGCCTCCTTCCCCATCCTGGATCCCTCCTCACATGCCGTTTTACTTCCTGCCCCTTAGTCAGGGGTTCTGCCTGGAGGGTAGCCACTATGGGAAGGTGGCCAGGCTATTTGGACCTTCGGGGTAGCTGAGCACAGAATCGAGGCTGCTTCTCCCTTACTGGCTCCACTGACCTAAGTCAGCTCTGGAACCAGAAGAAAATCCAGTTGCTTCTTTGTGAAGGGATTAGATTCCCATTTTATTTTACTTCTGAAATAGGGTATCACAGCCCAGACCAGCTTGAAACTCACTATGTAGCCAAGGCTGGTCTTGATCTTTTTGACTTACTCTCTGGACCACTAGGATTACCGGAGTGCATCAGTGCACCCCAGTATAGACTTAAAACATTTTGCAGCATCAACATCCCTGACACCCTGAGGTGTCAGATCTGAGGGCACCTTAAAATGGTGTCTACCATACCATGTGGTGTTGGTGCACGCCTTTAATCCCAACTCTTGGGAGGCAGAGACAGGAGGATCTCTGCGAGTTCGAGGTCAGCCTGTTCTACAGAATGAGTTCCAGAACAGCCTGGGCTATATTACACAGAGAAAACCTGTCTCAAAACAAAACAAGCAAAGAAACAAAAAGCTGCATCACCCTGCAGAGAGCGAAGTGTGGTCATGTGCTTGGGCAACAAGCCTTGGTATCCCTAGGTCTAGAAGGGGTGCTAAGTAAGCCAGGGTAGCTTGCTTTCAATGGCTTTATCCCCAATTTTCTATAAAGATAGCAGTGGCCTCCCCACATGGAAGGGTAGACTGAGGCTGGTTCCCTCTGGCCTCCTGCCCCTGTCCCCACTTACTGTCCCTGCTGGGCCTCCTCCGGTGCCCTCCATAGGACTCTCTGGTGCAGCTGGCTGTGGAATGCTCATGCTGCTGTCAACACTGGGTGACACAAAGACACGAGCAGAAATGAGGTGTCCACCGCAGTTAGTGTGAGCTGTCCTTCTTAGGAAGAGCACCAGACAGTTAGCATCCAGTGCCCAGGCTGTGGAGAAGTGAGGCAAGAGGGGGAGAGACTGACTGAGCCTTGAGAGCCAGGAAGGCTTTCCAGAGGCAGATCAGCTGACCTGCGGCCTCCATAAGGGATGAACAGCAGACAGGCAGGGCAGCAGAAGGAGAAATTCGGTGTGGTGAGGAGCAGCAGAGAACACAGGGAGACCCAAACAGGGGTCAGAGTCAGAAGGCTGGGAGCACCCGCGACTGAGTCTGAGCCAGCCGGAGGCCAAGGTGTCCAGTCCTCTCCAAGAACACCCCTTCACCCACAGACCCCTGGGCCATGCCCTGAGGGTCTACCACCAGAGGGAAGCGGACATCTTGCCTGAACATGGCCATGCCTACCCAGGCCAGGCACAGGTTGTGGAGACTGGGTCAGAGCCTCCACACTGAGACTTTGGAAAGTCAGAAATCACAGGCCCACCCTCAGACACCCCCCCCCACACAGTCACTGCAGCATAGTAGATTCCTGGGGCCCAGCCTAGGCCAGAGGAAGAAATTAGGGTGGGGGTCTAACAGACATTGGTCAGATTTTGGACAGGCAGCACAGGTCCACAGGCAAGAGGCCTGGGAGCTGGAAGGAGCTGTCAAGGCAAAAGAGTGACCAGCAGGATGGAATGGTTGAGACACCCTGCCGTGAGGCAGGTACTTGGGGGGGGGGGCGCTCTAGCAAGGTCAGCTGCTGGCCTGGAAAATGAGGTCCCTTTTACCAAAAGTCCACCTCTGTCAGCTCAAGTTGCATGGAGTTCTAGAGAAGTCTGGAAGGGGGACATACGCCTTTGACGGGCATCCCTGGGCAGTAAGCGGCTACATAATAGCCACTAGCGCCTCGGCCCAGCGCCCATGGGATGTCCTGTGGACTGCTGCTTCCAGCTCTGAGGACCCCCCACCACTACTTAGGATCCTGCATACCTCCTAGTTCTGGGAACCTAGGCTAAGCCCAGAACAGAGACCCAAGGATGTCTCAGATACATTCGAAAAAGAGAGAGGGAGAGTGGCCTTAGAGGTTATGCAAAGAGATAGCCACTCTCACTCACTGAAGAGTGAGAGGAGAAAGAGGCAGAAAGAAAGAAAATAGTTCCAGGGGAGAATCTGGGGAGTCAACATAACAGCAAGGGTGGATCTACAATGGGGTGGCGAGCGGAGGGCAAGTGCCCACAGGCTGCCTTGCTCTTGCCCAGTGCCTGGTGTCCTAAGCTGAGTGCCACCCACACCTCCATCCGCTCTGGGGTGCGGGAGTGCCAGGTGTGGTGGACCGCTGGCAGTAGGGAGCCTCTTGGTCCAGAGTGCGGTGTTAGGTTGCTAAGGGGGACCGTGGGACCCATGTCCGTCCCTTCCCCGGAGCGCTCCCACTAACTCCTTACTGTACTCGTCCTCCTCCCCACGCACCCTCCCCTGACTGCCAAGGTGAACCTTGGACTGAACCCGGAAGGTGAGGGTGGGGAGGGGGCTTTGCGCCTCCCGTACACTCACCGACACTCGCCGCTGGCGCTTGCTGGGTCTCCAGGTTGGCTAGGGAGCTCGCCTCCCTCGATCCTCCTCCGAGTTCTCCGCCCACACAAGCGCTGGCAGCCCTTCCCTCGTTCACACTCCCGCCCTCCGCTCTGCAGGGCTACCGGAAGGACCTGGCCTCCACCTCCCTAGACAACACCCTATCGCCAGAACTGGGTCCTGGCCACTTCAAATCTCCTCCCCCAATCTCAAGATTCGAATGTGAGGTGTAGCGTCACGTGGAGCCAGATAGGTAAGGAGAGAATTTTCTCCAACCGTGCACCTGAAGAGGAAATGAAACGGAAAGGAAGTGGGGCAGCTTGGGGTTGTTTCCCATTCCCTCTCACATTCATCCCCAGTCCCATTCCCCCAGAAGGTTCTAAAGAGCCGGGACAATTGGTTTGGTGAGCTACTCTGCCACCCAAGGCCATAGTGCATCATCCCTATACAAGTAATCCACAACATTCCCCTTCTAGGATCCACTGTGGACTCTCTAACGTCCCAGTTCTCTCACAGATCTACAACCCACTTCCATGTCTACTTAACCAAATCAACTCTTGCCTACCATCATCTACTGTCAACAGCCCAGCATCCGTTCTATGGTCAATTCACCACCATTATCTTCCAACTACCGCCAGTCCTTTCTCCATCCATCGCCCAACCCAATCTCTGCTGCTTAGCAGCTAACATCCACTCACTGTTACCTGTCACACAGCTCTTCTGCTCCATCCCTCACACACTCATCCTACTACTGCATTCACCATCCATCCCTCACAAGTCACCCAACCACCTAGTAGTTCATCCATCTTCTTTCCATGTAATTATTCGTCTACCACGATCCATCAACCAGTACCACACACCAACGACTGTACACACACAATTTACTAAACATCAACATACTATGAAATACCCATCTAACAGACATTCATTTGCCATCCACTTATTACCTCTCCAGAATTGTTCAATGTCACAGGTTTCCATCAAATAACTTCGTGCTTCCATGTACCACTTCCAAGCTTCAACCATCCGTCTCTTCCGTGCTTACTATCCATGTATCCTGAGCTTTCTGCTAGCTTCTATCCAATCAGTCACAACTTGTCACTATAATCAGTCATCAGTTATCATCCACTTTTTTTTTTTTTCTGAGACAGGGTTTCTCTGAGGCTTTGGAGCCTACTCTGGAACTAGCTCTTGTAGACCAGGCTGGTCTCGAACTCACAAAGATCCGCCTGCCTCTGCCTCCCAAGTGCTGGGATTAAAGGTGTGCGCCACCACTGCCCGGCAAAGGAAAGTAAATTCTTTTTTTTTTTTTTTTTTGAGACAGGGTTTCTCTGTAGCTTTGGAGCCTGTCCTGGAACTAGCTCTTGTAGACCAGGTTGGCCTCAAACTCACAGAGATCCGCCTGCCTCTGCCTCCCGAGTGCTGGGATTACAGGCATGCGCCACCACTGCCCAGTTTATCATCCACTTTTATATGAACAGCATTCCATCTCATCCATCCCCCCACTGACCTTATCCTCGTCGATCGCCTGTCTACCTGTCCAATGTCCATCTCACACTATCCACCCATCTGCTATCTGCCATAGTTCACTATTAATCCCAAATCTACCTAAGTATCCTTGACCATCCATCCACTCTGCATTGTTCTGTCCACTGAGGAGAGACTAGAGAAGCACCTACCATTGTTCCTCCCAGCTAGCCATCTAGGCACTACCCCCTCATCTCTCATCTAGCCAACTTTTACTGTCACTTCATATTTATCTTCAGGGATCTCTCATTATCCACTTGCCATTGACCCATCTGTACACCAAATTATCCACTTACTACATACCGCTTGCTGCCTTCCAGTCAGCCACCATCTCCTCACCACCCATCCACCATTCAGGTTTCATGAATCAGTTTTCCAAGATGTAGTCACCAACTACTTAGCCTTTCTCCATTTACACATGGCCACCATCTGCCTCCCCTAAGTCCACCCATTCATTATTTATTCTCCATCATCTGCCTCCACTCTGCCTGGTATCCTTCAGTTAGCAACCATGTATTTGCCGTTTATGATGGTTACTCTTGGCTATGAACAGGCTCCGGAATCAACCAAGAGGCACGTTTCTTCTGGGCACAACTGTGGGGGTTTTCTTGATTAGGTTGAAAGACCCACCCTAAGTGTAGACAGTAGTTTATGGTGGAGGCCCAACTATAAGGAGGTTTTAGGGGTAGCTTAGCCTGGTTGTCTTCACAGCCCACTGGTGAACTCATCCACTTTGTTGTTGCTGTCTTCACCAACATCAGCACCCGGCTTCTTCAGCCTCTCAGAGTGGATTGAAGCCCATTGACTCTGCAGGTCTTCAGAACCAGATTAGGACTGCTGGAGCATGCAGCCGCAGGGAGTGAGCAGCCACAGTTTTCAGCCTCTCTTGTGTGAAGAGGACTACCGCTGGACTTCCCAGACTGTGTCAGGTAAGCTATTTATCGGATAAATCCCGCTTTAATATATATTCATCCTCTTGTTCTGCTCCTCTAGAGAACTCTAATCCACCATCCATGCCCCATCCACCTTCTGTCTGACATGCTCTTGTCTGTCACAGTCTACCTACTATCTATACATTCATCCACTCTCGACAGATTAACTCTTCATCCATATCCAGCCAATCTTCTATCAATCCACAATTTATCTGTTCATCACCACTCAGCCACCTACCTTATACAGATACTTCTTCCCTCTTCCATCCACCCACCACGGTAGAACGACCAATGACCTTGCTTCCAGTGCCTGCTTAACCCCTGTGCATACATCCCACTTACATCATTGTACTGTTGTGTGCAACATTCGTGCCTCAACTAGCCATCCAGCCACATAGTAATCCATCCTCCCCAGCACACTTCCATGTAGTCATCTATGATCCTGACATCATTGATAATGCATATCAGTCAACTATTTTCTTCTCTTTCTTTAGACCTATTTCCATAATTTATCCTTTTTCTTCTTTTCCTCACTCAGTCATAAGCCAGGCATTCACTTATTGATAACTATTAAAATTGTTGTGTAGAGCTGACTGGAGAGATGGCTCAGCAACTAAGAACATTTGTTGCTCTTGCAGAGGACCTGGGTTCAGTTTCCAGCACCTGAGGACACCACTCATACACACGGTACACAGACATACATTCAAGCAAAACAATCATACACATAAAGTAAAACAAATTAATCTCTAAGGAAAATTCAATATAAATTATTAATAAGCATTCATTGTTCAGCACTGGGTTCTGAAATCATCAAGACATATAAGAAACAATCTAAATTCATGGTCCAGTGATCCACAAAGAGTCAACAAGCCAGTGAGTGTTGGCATAAAAACATGCATTTTAGGGGCTGGAGAGATGGCTCAGTGGAAGCATGTACTGCTCTTGCAAAGGACCCCACTTCTGGTACCAAAACCCACATTAGGTGGCTCATGACCACTTGAATTCCAGCCCCGTGGGATCTGACACCTTCTTCTGACCTCCATGGGAACACGCACTCATGTGCACACAGCCACACCTTCATACATGTAATTAAAAATAAAAGTAAATCTTTAAAAATGTGCTTTGCCCTGAAATTTCAGTGCCTCCATCTCTTGGGTAGGGAGTAGATGAAGCTTGTTGCCTAAGTTCCCAGGGAGAAGAAGTGGGAGGAAAGAGTCACAAAGGGGCTTACAGAGGTCTGGCCTGTGCCTGTGGCTGCAGCCTGAGAGACCTGATGGTGTGATTCAGAAGTGTAAGACTGGATAATATGGTGACAGAGTTCCTGCTGAGTGGATCAGCCTCCGATTTGGGGACAATGAAGCGCTCCAACAGGACCTTAGGGGGGTATGTTCTTAGAAAGGACCACCTACATACATGTAGCCCTCCACTCCGGGCACAGAAGCCCAAAGGTCAGACCAAAGCATCACATGCTAGTTGATCAGATGCCAGGACCACTGCCCATTGTGGCTTCAGCTGAACCATAACCTTACAGCAGAAAGTGCTCTGTGCGGACATACCCCTACCTCTGCACCATCCTCTCCCGCTTCCTTCCTACCTGGGCAGGTGTTAACTGCCATCAGAAGTGTTAGCTAAGGAGAGGCTCCAGCACAAGGGTTTGGTCCTGAGAGAGCTCTCTGGAAGTGCTAGGCTGTAATGGATAGGGGTAGGGAGTGTCTGTAAAGACAGGGTGGGCCCAGAGCTTCCTACAGAGTCACATTGGGGCCTCACTTTGCTTCTGTCTCCATTCTAGGTCTTTCCCACCTTCGTGGCCCCACCTGGTGACTTCTCCACAGAAAAGGGCAAAGTTGATAGCAGGAGCTTTGTGTCTGATCATCTGAGGAAACCCGTCTCACTCCCTGGGGCTCCCTGTCGGTGCCAATGGAGTGAGGGATGGTGGACTGAATGAAGGTAAAAATTGAATACTTCTGATATAGGAAGACAGCTGCGGGCAGGTGCCGGCTTTGGGCCTGATGGTTTGCTCTTGTTGCCCTCTGGTGGCTACTCGAAGCATTGGTAAGTCTCAGCATGAAATGTTTTTTACAGGATGCTATAAACTCTATAGTCCAGCATTTTGTCCTCATGTACTGGTCATCTGTGAGAAGACAAATTCAGGACTGACCATTGTCCTTGATGGGCTTGAAGGCAGACTTTAAAAATATATTTAAAAGGATTTATTGTTTTAAAAACATATGCAGATGCTTTGCCTGGTTTTATGTCTGTGCACTCTGGGCATGCCTGGTGTCAGTTTCCCTGAGATTGGAATTATAAATGGTTTTGAGCTGCTACATGATTGCTGGGGATTGAACCTGGGTCTTCTGGAAAAGCAGCCAGCGTTCTTAACTGCTGAGCCATTTCTCCAGCCTCAGGAATTTTGTTTGTTCGTTTTGTTTTGTTTTTAAGATTTATTTGTGTGTGTGTGTGTGTGTGTGTTCGTGTGTTCGTGTGTTTGGGAAGAGGGTGTTGGATCCCTTGGAGCTGGAGTTATAAGTGTTTGCAGGATGTCTGGTTTACGATTTGTTAGACATATGCTGGGATTTGAACTATGGTTCCCATGGTCGTGCTTCAGGTGCTTTTAAACTACCGAGTGGTCTTTCCAGTCCCACAGTGCTTTCTGAGGACTCTGCCTTGGGCACTGGCTGCCATCCTGCAGCTGGGAAGTTCCCCACGAGCGCCCCACTCCTATCCTACTAAATGGCAGCTCATGTCCACAATGGTGAAGACAGCCCTTTGGTAAGTAAATGGACAGTAGTCATCATGAGAACGTGAATGACAGTTTGAAATGTATGCAGTTTATGCAAGTTTGTATAACACGAGAATATTCTGGAAAGATGCTCTGAAATTCTGGCCAACCAAGCAGCACTTCCTGTGTGCAGGCTTTGTCTGTAACTAAAACCTGCAGATAGTTTCCCTTAATCATGAAATCCCGGTGATGATGACATGCTACTCCAGGTATCATGAAAGAAATTAAGCCCAGAGAGACTAAGAAAGCTGTGTGGGGTCCCAGAGCTGAACGAGAGGTGGAGCTTGGATTGGAGGGAGTGAGTGTCTTGCTCCGTTAGGCTTGAGGCTACCTGTAAAGAACGGGCATGCACATCCTTTTTAGTAACTGGAAATTGTCCAGTCACACCTCAGTGGAGGTGGGAGGACCCTCCTCCTCCCAGCAGTGCTCAGGATGGGAGCTCTTAACTCTCTGAGAGGGTGAGTGGTTTGCCTCAGGATGAATAGATGGAAATACTGAACTTGAATTTTGCAGGCCTTATCTGCCTATCAAGACCAGGAGAACTAAGGCATTCTCCCTTTCAGGAGTTAAAGCAGACATTAGCCACTGCCCACCATCACAGCCTGGAGTCTAACAGATTCTTCCGGTTGAGAGTCTGCACTGTAAAAGCCCCCATTTGAAATTCCCTGCATACCTAGAGGCAGAGGCTATGACCAAAGCCAGTCAGGTAGGGAGTACTACCACTCCCTGCTCCAGCAGGGACTGCAGGTGGGGGCAGACCACTTCTACCTTGGTCTTGCTTCATGCCAAAGGGAGAGGCCCTCCAGGCCCCTGCACCCACAAGCAGCCATGAAGAGTGGGTGCCCACTATATGGCTGACATGACTATCTGGATGTGCTCTGCAGAGGCCTGGGCACACATTCCTTAACAAGGCCAGCCCTGCTACCTTGCAGGTGACCCAGTGGCACAAGCCAGCATCTCCTCCAGTAGTACATTCTGGAATGCACTGCAGCACCACTGGATAGCACCCCTATATAGCATCTACCCCAGGCATGGACATTCTGGGCAGGTAAGGGTGAAGAAAGGTCCAGAGTCAAGGTGGGAGGGGCAGCCTGCTCAGTCTCAGACTCCCCATGGTGGTAAAATGAAGAGGTGGCTGCCTGCATAGCCCTAAAAGACTGGTTTAGGGAACTGGTCTTCTGAGCTCTACTGAGGGGAATGAGAGTCACTCTGATGGTAATAATAATGTTGACATGGATGTGGCCACCACACCCACTCCATCATCTCATTTCTCTTCAAGCATGCTGACGTGTCCTGATTAGTTTTGTTGTCAACTTGATGCACCTGGAAAGAGAGAACCTCAACTGAAAGATCGCTTCTGCTGGACTGGTGTGCGGGCATGTCTGTGGGGGCATTTTCTTTCTTTCTTTCTTTTTTTTTTTTTTTTGGTTTTTCGAGACAGGGTTTCTCTGTGGCTTTGGAGCCTGTTCTGGAACTAGCTCTTGTAGACCAGGCTGGTCTCGAACTCACAAAGATACACCTGCCTCTGCCTCCCAAGTGCTGGGATTAAAGGCGTGCGCCACCACCGCCCGGCTGGCATTTTCTTTCTGTCTCTCTGTGTAGCCCTGGCTGCCATGGAGCTTGCTATGTGGACCATGGGAGCCTCAAACTCATAGAGATCCATCTGCCTTTGCCTCTTGGTTGCTGGGATTAAAGATATGTACTACCGTGTCTGGCTCCTATAGGGCATTTTCTTGTGATTAATATGGGAGGGCCCGACCCACTGCGAGTGGTGCCACCCTGGGCAAGTGGTTGTAGGTTGTTTGTATAAGCAAGCTGCTCCAGTAAGCAGCGTGCTCCCGTTCCTGCCCTGAGCTCCTGCCCTGACTTCCCTCAGTGAGAAACTGTGGCCTGGGAGTTGTAAGATGGAGAAAACCCTTTCCGTTCCTAAGTGGGTTTTAGTCAGTATTTTTTTTTCTTTTTAGACTTTTTATTTTTACTTTATATGCATGGGTGCTTTACCTGCATGTATATCTGTGCATTACATACCTGCCTGGTGCACACTTAAGGACAAGAGGGTGTCAAATCCCCTAGAACCCAAGTTATAGAGTGTTGTGAACTTCCTTGTGGGTCCTCTGGAAGAGAAGCAAGTGTTCCTTACTGCTGAGCATCTCTCCAGCCCCGGTCAATGTTTATACAGCAGCATAGAAAACAAACTAGGGCAGATGGCAACTGACCCACTCACCAGCAGATGAGGGACAACTTGCTGATCCTCTCCCCTGAAGAGCAATGTTCAGGCTAGCCCTGAGATGTTGACTCTCTCTGTTCTCACTTAGGACTGGGGTGCTGTTATGGTTAGGGTCTTGGAGTCTGATGAAAAGCTGTTAGGCCATCAGGGGTGTGCTTTCAAAGAAGATATAGGGTTCTGGCCCTTTCCTGTCACTCTCTTTGATACCTGGATCTCTTGAAGTGAGGATGCCTCCTCTCCTCCTCTCCTGTGTATCACATACCACCACCGTGATATGTTGTGCAGCCACAGGCCTAAATCAGTAGCACCAAGTAACCTTAACTGAGCCTCTGAAGTCAGGAGCTAAGATGAAACTCTCCCCCTCTGGAATCAGCTATCTCAGGTACTTGTCACACCAAGACCTGCTGGATATGAGAACTGTGCCACCACCAGCTTCTTCCCACACCATCCTTGTGGTCCCTCCCTCTTTCCCTCTGTTGTAGGGCTCTTTGTAAACTCAGCTTTCTAAAGTGATCCTCACCTGATGGTGCCAGTTGTTCCCTGCTGGGCCCTTGGCCTGACAGGGATGTTCAGTGCTCTGTGAAGGCTCACTGGCAAACTCTCCTCAGAGGCTGTCCCCTGCTTGGCTCCCTTACCCCAGCAGACTGGTGGGGGTTTCCACATAGACTTTTTCCTTTGTGGTCTACGTGTTTGGTCCTAGCTACTTTGGCCTTCATGCCAGTGGCTCCCTGGTTCCACTCTCTCAGCTCCTCTGTCCATACCACATTGCTGAACAAAGAGGAGGTGTTCAGAGGTCCCCATTTCTCAACTTGACATGCCAAGCAACATCATAGGTTCTCCAGGGCCCTCTCTCCCCCTGTATCCCTCCCGCAGCTCCCTGCCTCTTTCCTTCACATTAATGTTATCGGACATTTCTTTGTGTCTGATCATGACAAGACCTGTGATCCTAAACTTCACAGCCTTCAATGTGGTCAGCAGGGGTGTTGAATAGGAGAACGTGTGCCTTTGGGAAGAACTGTGAACCAGAGAGTCTGGCTAAGGGATGCTTGGGAGTCGTTGCCAGGATCTCAGGAATTTTGGGACCCAGCAGGTATAGGGGGAGGGAAGGGGTCCTTCTCGTTAGGCAATGGCTATCTGTGCTTGTCGGGCCTTTGAGGGTTGGCCTGCCCACTCTGTCATTCACACTTCTGCATGTGCCCTGTGTGGGATTCTTTTACATCTCCTATAAAGTGTCACTGTAGGAGAAAGTCCTCCTTCCTGTTTGCAAGGCACACCATCCACTTACATACACCTCTGCATGTCCCCAGGCCCATCATCCACTTCCTGCAGAACCAGCACTACCTTAGATCCACCATCTTTACTTCTTTATGCCCTGGTCTGTGGTCTGGTCCCATGGTTGGAATGAACCTTATATCCAGAAAGGGTTTCAAGGAGCTGATGGTTCATACCCTTGTTTTGGTTGAAAGAATTATTTTGCACTATTTTTAGGGACTACATAGAGTTCTACTGTCTGGTGTGGTGTGTGTATGTGTTTTGTTATTCTTTCATTTTTATTTTCTGAGTCAGAGGGTTTTGTTGTTTTGTTTTTGTTCTCTCTCTCTCTCTCTCTCTCTCTCTCTCTCTCTCTGAGACAGGGTTGTGTAGCCCTACCTGTCTTGGAACTTGCTCTGAAGACAAGTTTGACCTTGAACTCACAGAGATCCGCCAGCCTCTGCCTCCTGAGTGCTGGTATTAAAGACATGAGCCACGGGCTGGAGAGATGGCTCAGTGGTTAAGAGCATTGCCTGCTCTTCCAAAGGTCCTGAGTTCAATTCCTGGCAACCACATGGTGGCTCACAACCATCTGTAATGAGGCCTGGTGCCCTCTTCTGGCCTGCAGACATACACACAGACAGAATGTTGTATACATAATAAATAAATAAATAAATATTAAAAAAAGACATGAGCCACTAATGCCCAACTTCACAGATAAATTTTTGTAACCCAGGCTGTCCTGGAACTTGCTATGTAGGCAAGAATAGCCATGAACTTCTGATGCTCCTACTTCTGCCTCCCAAACTGAATTAGCTACTTTTTTGCTGCTGGGATAAAACACCATGACCAAGGCAACTTATAGAAGAAAGAGTTTATTTGGGCTTAAGTCTCCAGAAAGTTAAGACTCAACCAGGGGACTCATATGGTGCGGCAGAGCCCTTGTGACATACTTCCTCCTGCAAGGCCACAAATTCCTAAGCCTCCCCAACAACAGTGCCACCATCTGGGGACCAAGCATTCAAATGCCCAAGACTATGGGGGGCATTTCTCATCCAAATCAGCATAATAGTGCTAGGATTACAAGTGTGTTCCACCAGGTCTGGCTGGAATTCCACCTTCAAGTGTTCCAGACTTACCTATTCTCCTGCCTGTATAGACATTTAGGCTTTCATTTTTCCACAGGTGGTAACATGCTGTGACTGTCACTGTACAAGTGACTGGATCAGCCTGGCGAGATCACAGCCTGCAGGAGAACTGAGGAGGCCATACAGTTCTGCTTACCAGGGTCCGGCAGGATCTGGTCAGAAAGAAAGAGATGGATCAACTGTTGTGTCCTGCTACAGGTGCTCATGGGGTGGCTGGAAGGAGGAGTGTCACATTCTGAGAGCAGGGGGGCCCCCAAGGAAGGGCCTAGATGGGAGCTGTTCTGTCAGCGATGGGGTAAAAATCATCCCTTACGCTCTTACTAGACACCCACCACATCCAGAGTCTCCCTGGATAGTCCACTCTGGGGTACAGAGTAAGATGGTTGAGGCTGAGCACCTTAGGTTTAGTGGGGTGAGGCAGGCAGGGCTGATGGAGGAGGGGCAGCTTCAGCAGAAACCCTGCAATCCGTCTGAACTGTGACGTGCTGTGACTGTGTTTCCTGAAGGAAGCATTCCTTTCTTGGAAGTTTGCCCAAGGTCACAGGAAGGAAAGCAGAATTCCTGTGTGTGAGCTGGTGTTAGGCGGGAGGGCCTCCTCTGTGGCTTGGTTCCTGGACTCATCATCATGTGCTGTACTGGGGCATGGCACCATACAGAGCCTGCTGGGGAAGGACTGCTACCACACCCTCCAGGGTGGGCCTGACAGTGAGGCATGTGGTAGTCAGGGGATTTCATGGGTATCAGCTCTCTACCAAACTTCCTTCTCCATAAAATGAATCCTACAGTTCTCAGTGATGTTGTTTGAGTTGCTATGGTGATGAATAAATAAAGCATTCTCAAAGCCCAAAAATGGTGGTGCTGGTAGAAGTGCTGTGGCTGGGAAAGCCAGCCCTCACCCACTGCGATGGAAGGAGTGTCATGTCAGTAACTGGGGATGCCACCAGATGAACAGCACAGCATGGGTCCCTGCTGATGGAGTCTGGGCTGTGTGCTGTGCTGGAAGCCCTGTTAGTCTGGGTGGAGGGAGTCTGTGGCCTCTATCCCTCCCTCTTTCGTCAGTTGTACCTGGGTCCTTTGAACAAGCACTGTGACAGGGAATGAGCTGATATCTTCAGAAGGGTCACTCTGTTCGTGTGAATTCTGAGAGCTTCCTCCCCATGGAACTTTTCTTGGTGAATCTTCATTCTCACAGACTGGCATGTTATGCCTAACCTGAGACCTATATCCAAATTGCCACCCCTACCAGGGGTGTACCTTTCAAAGCCTCTGATTGGCTGAATAACACATTAGTTATGGTTCAACAAGGAGTTTTGCCTTCTGGGAGAGTTTCTCTTCAATGTTGTCTCTTAGGAACTTTCCTCACTGAGTCCAACCACGACTGGCTGAAGCCATCATCACGCCCTGGAGAGCAGCCCCATTATGTATTGGCTGACTCTGAGGCTGCAGCTGTGGGGTGAGAAGAGTTTGCAAAACAGTAGGAGCGAGTACCATGGGCACCATGCTACCTACTCAAGACGCTCACTCACTTCTCCCAGATATATCTGGGTCTGGTGTCATTTTACAACGGAATGCTGTTGTGCATACCTGGTTTTGTGGTATCGTGGATAACATCGACTTTTTGATGGGCAGATAAATTGGGTTGAATAGTTTCTTGGTATCCATGGCCAAGCAGTCACCCTTACAAAGCCAGTACTAACCCAGCAGCAAGCCAGTAGGAACCTTTGAAATGGAGAACAGTCATTGAAAGAAGAAATGGATTTACTCCACAGCCCTGGAGTGTCCAGTGTAATGGTTCTTCTACCAGGACTGACTCTGCAGGCCTCTGACTGCCCGGCATGCATGTGTGAACTTGCACGTGGAAGCCAGAGGAAACCTGTGTCCTTGAGTGTCATTCCTTGGGAACCATCCACTTTTTTCTTTTAAAGACATGGTCTATCACAGAGCTGGTTGGCTATAGACTCTGCCTCCCCAACTTTGTTGCCACTCTTGCTGATGTGAGTTCTGGGAACCAAATGGATGTCTTTGTGTTTGCGAGCACTTTACTAACTAAGCTTTCTGCATAATCTCTCATTTTCAAAGCTTGTTGGTTTATGAGGCTGAAGAGGCAGGCAGCCTTCATGAAGCTTGCGCCTGGCCACCCACCTGGCATTGTTCTGGTTTCCACCCAAAACTGGCAGTCTTCAAGGACGCCCAGCAAATGAGAAAACCATGCAAGGCAGTGATTGTTACCTAGGAAATTCCAACATGCACAACCCCAAGCCGAAGGTCCTTCATCTTTCTTTTTCATAATGGGTTTTCATGTATCTGAAATATTTTCCCCTCTTTTGGGAAAGATGTTTTAGCTGGGTATAAAATATTAGATCGGAATTTTTCCCCTTTTGATACTTCAATGTGGTGCTGCAAAATGAGATATTTGCTGTCATCCTTTTTTCTTTATATTTGTCCCTAAAAAGATTAAAATATTTTTTATTTGTGTGTGTGTGTGTGTGTGTGTGTGTGTGTGTGTAAGGGGTGTCTGAAGAGACCAGAAGAGGGTATCAGATCTCTCCAGGAGTGAAAGATAGTTGTGAGCTGCCACATGGGGTCTAGGAACCAAACTCCGATCCTCTGCAAGAGCAGTATGAATTCTTAGCTTCTGAACCACTCTCTGGCCCTCAAATGATGCATTTTTCTCTAGCTGTTTATCTTTTCTTTTCCCTTTATCATTGGCTAGAAGCAATTCATGACATGTCTTGGCTCAGCAGTCACAGCACCTGGTTCTGTGTTTCCTGTGCTTGTGTATCGCTAAGTGTCTTCAATTTGTGGTTTATCGTTTTTGACAAATTTGGAAATGACTGTCATTTCTTTCTTAAAAGTTATTCCTTTGGTCAGGTGTGATGGTGCATGCCTTTAATCCTAGCACTCAGAAGGCATAGGCAAGTGGATCTCTGAGTTCAAGGCCAGCCTGATCTACAGAGTGAGTTCCAGGACAGCCAAAGCTACAAGAGAAATCCTATCAAAAAACAAACAAACAAAAACACACACCAAAAATTATTACTTTTATTTTTTGAGGTTATACTATAATTGCACCATTTTCTTCTTTCCTTTCTCCCTCTAAAACCCTTCCATATATCCCTTTTTGCTCTCTTTCAAATTCATGGCCTTCTTAAAATTAATTGTTGTTACATATATAAATATATATATATATGTTACATACATATATATCTAAATACATAGATAAAGCCTGCTTAGTCTGAATAATGTTATCTATGTGTATGCTTGCAGGGCTGACCACTTGGTATTAGATAATCAATTGGTATGCTTTTCTTTGGCGAAGACCATGTCTCCTGCTCTCAGCATTTCTTAGTTGTTTGTAGTTCTTTGTGTAGGGTTCAAGCCTAGTGGGCTCTCCACTACACCACCCACCCCCATCTACTTTAGGTGTTTATTATTGCTGTCTTGTTCAGATCACATTTGGGCAGTCATGTTGGTGAGACTTTATGGGTGTACCTTCTGAAATTACTAGGAGATACAGTCTCACAGAAAATTTCCAATTTCTCTGGCTCTTACAGCCTTTCTGCCCTCTCTTCTGCAATGGCCCCTGGGTTTAGGAGTTGTTTGGTAAATGCATCCATTAGGACTAGGCTCCACATTCTCCATTTTGACTGGTGTGGTTTTCTGTAATGGTCTCTTTCTACTGCAAAGAGAAGATGGGTGAGAACATTTATTATAGCTGAAAATTTAGAGCTAAAAGCCTCAGATGAGAGCAAACTTGTGATGTTTGTCTTTCTGGGTCTGGGTTCCCTTCCTCACTATGACCTTTTCAAGTTTCATTTGTCTGCAAAGCTCATGGTTTCCTTTTTCTTTACAGCTGGGTAGTATTCTGTAGTGTTTAGTATCATGTTCTCATTAGTCACTCATCAGTTAAAGGATCTTGAGGCTGCTTCCATTTCCTAGCTATTGGTTCATCGCCCACTGTTGTCCCAGAGTTCACAGGTGCTCAATTCATGTGTGTGTGTGCTCCTGCACATGCACATATGTGTGGGAAGAGGTCAGAGGACCATTGGGGGGGGTCACTGCTCTCCTTTCACCCTTGTGGGTCCAAGGGATCAAGGCTATCAGGTTGTGAGCCTGGGTGGCAAGCCCCTTATCAGCTGATCCACCTCCCTGGCCCCTGGATAGTTCCAATTTTAAGAATTTCACAAATCTTAAGTAATATCTAATCTGTTACTAGTAACACACATTCTTTTTTCTTCATGGGCTGTAGTTTTCATCATTCGATGTTAAATTAAAAATTAAAATGATTTTGTTGACTTTTTGAACATAGGGAATATAACTCCAAAAACTGTTTTTACTGTCTTCTGCTAGTTTTCTTATGGTGTAAACTGTAGGCTGGCTTTGACTCTGAGTCCCCTTGTTGTGGGCTGTACTTTCCTCCTGACTCGTTTGAGAGCTTGGCTCTCCTTGGCTGGACTTCAGGCATTGTGATGATGCCATTTGGGATGTTCGCTATTTTGCCTCCAATAAATGTTTTGTAGCTTTGTTCTGGGATGAAGTTAAATTATTTGTAAAGATTTTGATATTACTTTGTCTTGTTTTGATGATTTATTAGGTAGACATGGAAGCATGCTCTGTCTAGTGCCCTCTCTTTCCCCCACCCTCTCCCCTCCTCTGTTGGACTGAACTCAGGGCCTCACATTTGCTAGAACAGAGCTCTACATGAAGCCAAATCCCAAATATTCAGTCTAGGCCTTTATCTAGGAGGTCTACTAGTGGTGATCCCACCTTAAGGCACAACTGTTTGTCATTTTGTTGACATCTGAAGGTTCCCTCAAGGCCCATATGTTGAATGCCTGCTCCTCAGCTGGTAGCATTAGTGGGAGGGAGGTGATGGGAACCTAAGGAAATGGGCCTAGTTGATGGAAATAAGTCACTGTGGGCATGCTCATGGAGGGTATACTGGGCACCTGCTCTTTCCCTTTCTCTGTTTTCTGGTTGCCATGATGTAAAGATGCTTTTCCCCAACTATGACAGAAAGCTGCTGAACTCAGCAACCTTCCTGAGCATTCTATCCAGTGTCTGTGAATTATGAGGTTTTCTAGTCTGGCACGTGGGAAACAACATTATCTTTTTGTCTGTTTGTGCACCAGATACTAGTCCTCTAATCTTTTAGAAGCCTCTTTCCCTGGCACTGGATGTTTTCTTGCCCTGTGAGCATTGGTAGGCCTTTCCGGGTCTGGGTTCCCGCTGGATTCCTGAGGGCGCCCTGGTGCTCTGTGGAGTACCATCCTGAGAGCTGTGGCTGTCTCCTTGGCCCCATTCATCTTCAAGCTTCAGGGTCACCAGGCTCCACCCCAATTTTCCTAGGTGGTTCAGAACATTTATCTCTGGCCAATTATATCTCAGGGAGAAGGATCACAGCTATCTGTAGAAAGACATCTGTTTTTCATGGTCACAGAATTCCTTATGTCATGTATCCTGTCTATATTTTTCTTATGTAAAAGGATAATTCTAATTTCTGTCACCCCTTGGATTTTTAAGACAGAGTCTCACATGTTCTGTCTTTGAACTTGATGTAGCCAAGGAGGACCTTGAACTTCTGATCCTACTGCCTTCACCTCTAGAATGTTGGGATTGTGGAATGGCAGGTGGGTTCCACCATGTCTGGTTACACACAGTGCCTTGGACAGAACCCTGGAACTGGCACATGCTAAGCAAACACTCCACAGACTAAACCATATCTCCCTTCCCTCGGACCTTCTGAGACAGGGTCTCGCTCTGCAGTCCTAGCTGGCCTAGAGCTCCCAGTCGTTTTCTTGCCTCAGTTTCACGAGTGCTGGAATTAAGGCCTGCACCTCTATGGCCTGTTCCATCTTACCTGGAAGCAGAAGTTTGGGAGGTTTTTTTGTTTATTTTTAAACACTAGTTAGATCAAGCAAATTCTCATCTGTCTATTGATTCTTTGTGTTTGCTTCCTGCATAGTTCATTGTTCCTGCTATCTGTTCCTTTCTCTTTGGGGTTATCTCCTGTTCTTTGTGATCTGAAAGGATACTTTCAGGTACAAACTACAAGTCCCTTTCTCACACTGATTTACAGAGAAAAGGAAACTTAGTTGCTTGTAGTCAGATCCCTCTTCCCAAACAAGGGTTGTCTCTGGGCCGGAATCCCACTGTCAAAGCTGGTATTATGAAACAAGAGTCAGCAAACTTAGCCCCACAAACCACCAGCTTCTGGAAATAAAGTTTCACTGGCACAGATCCACCTTCATTTGTTTAGACATCATCTATGTGGATGTGGAATTCTCAAGATCTCAGAGTTAGCCGGGCGGTGGTGGCGCACGCCTTTAATCCCAGCACTCGGGAGGCAGAGGCAGGCGGATCTTTGTGAGTTCGAGACCAGCCTGGTCTACAAGAGCTAGTTCCAGGACAGGCTCCAAAGCCACAGAGAAACCCTGTCTCGAAAAACCAAAAAAAAAAAAAAAAAAAAGAAAAAGAAAAGAAAAAAAGATCTCAGAGTTAATCCTCCAGATTGCCTATGTAGATTATCAAGGGAACCGCTTGGGAACCTTTCCCTCACTCTGGACCAAGTCTTTGTTTGTGGCTTGAAGTTACTACGGTTGCGTTGCGTACATTTTGAGATGCTGGGATGGGCTAGCTTGGAATAGGGTAGGTGTGTTGATCTAAAAGCTCAGAAATGCACTGGCAAGTCCACACAGTTTACTGTGTGTTCTCATGAATGCCAGAGACGATATAGCTAGGCTTCCTCCATCTAGAGGCCAAGAGCCAGTACCCAAGGCTGTTTCACCCATCAGCTGATCACAAACTTTGTTTTCTAAAATATTAACCCTAATGTCCCAATAGCAGGCACCAAAGTCAATGACAGGGCAGTGGGCAAGTGTTCCTTGGATGTTTATTACTCACAAAGCCCCTTCCAAACTCTGAGATGCACAGGAGATACTCCTTTTTACATTCAAGGAAACTGAGGAACAGAAATAACTGTTTAGTTATTTTATTTTTGGCCCCAGGCTAGTGAGCAAGCTCCATATGGACCCACTGTTTCAAGTTCAGAGGAAGCCTACAGAGTCACCTGGGGCAGATCTGTCTGACAGCTGTGAGGTGGAAGCAAATCTGGAAGAAACAGACACAGCAGAGGGAACTGGGCGAGGCACCTGAGTGGCACAGGAGGGGCCGGGGTGGGGGTGGCAGGTACGAAGTTCTAATCTGGAGGGATTAAATACTTCAGAGGCAAGCAACCGGGAGTGGGCTCAGGGACTCCGGTGCGAGGGTTTGGAAGGCTGACAGGGCCCATCAGAGAAGACACGCTCTCTCATGGGGACACTTATAGAGACAAAAAGGAAGCATGGGTTCTATCAGGAAAGGAATTCAGTTGTCTGGTCACACTATTTTGGATCTTTATCTTACAAACAGTACTCAGATTCTGGTTTTGTGTAGTGCGATCCTCTTGGCCTTTCTTTTAAAAATTTAAAAACTGGGCATCAAACATATATGCAGTAACTCGTGAATACACTATCTATGTGTACAGATTCCCTCGCGATAACACCGCTCTGATGAGGGGTCGCTCCACCCAACCTACTACACTGGGCCATTTTGCCTGCGTTTTAAAAACTAAGGCCAGATACACACGTATGTGTGCTTGTGTGACCCCAGCCAAGCCATACATCATTCCCAGCAGCTCAGAAGGCTCCAGGGACCCTTCAGTCGCTTCCTGCGCTGGAGTCGACGTTCGGCGGCCGTCTTTCCACCTAGCGTTTTGCCTCAGGCTCCACTCAGCTTCCGGCTTCCAAACCCCACCTGCCCCCGTTGAACCATAAACCCTCACTCTGTTGAAGCAACCCTGGGGTCCACAAAGGGATCCTCTGCAGAGGCCCGGGGTTTATCGTAAGGGATGTTCTACATCAACCTTTTCGGCCGCGGATTCCACTGAAGGCGGCGTCTCGCCTGGAGACAACATTCTCAACACACCAGGCCGACACCCTAATCAGTCAGGGGGTAGAATCTCAAGAGTCGAGGCAGGGTACTGCGCATCCCCCAAGGGCGCGTGCCCGGGGGGGCGGAGCGCGCGTCCAGCGGATCCCGGAGCCTTCCGGCAGGTGCCCCGCCCGCGTCTGTCGAGCGCACTCGGGCACAGGGCTCGGTCGGGCTACAGCTCGGACGAGCTCGTACGCGACAACCGAGACCCAGCAGAGCTGCTCCTGGGGTCGCGCCAGACAGATGCCCCGCTAAACCACGGTGGTCGGTCCCGGAGTCCCGGGGTCCCGGGGTCCCGGAGTCCCGGGGTCCCGGAGTCCCGGGGTCCCGGAGTCCCGGGAACGGAGCCTAACTACGGGACCACGAACACATAGCGCGAGGCTCGGCGCCCCGCCCGGGCTCCTCTGCGCGTGCGCCACCCGCAATCTCGGTTTCGCACTCGACACCCCGCCCCACACGGTTCCTACGGCGAACCGCGAGGCCCAAAGAGCCGCGGGCTGAGGGCGGGGCGTCGCGCTGAGGTCAGCGCGGCGGCGGTCGGCCCCGCGGTGGTTGGCTGCGCGGAGCTGGCCGCGCCCTGGTTGGCTTGCAGGTCGCGGGCTGGGCGGCCGGCCGGGCTGAGGTCGGGGCTCGGGCGCCGGCCGGGTTTCTGCTGTGTTCGGCTCCGCCGCGGTCCAGGTCGGCGACGGCGCGCGCGAGGGCGCGGCCAGGCGACTGAGGGCGGGGACGGCGTGCGGGCGTGCGGGCGGCGCCTTGGGGAGGAGATCGGCCCATGGACCCGCGGGGCCCGGTGCCCCAGACTCGGTGCCGCCGGGACAGAGCCCAAGATGTCGGCCTAGGCCCGGCTGCGACGACAAGGACTTTGCGGCTACTGGACACCGGGGCGCGCGGCCGCTGGGCCGGGGAGTGCTGGCCCTGACGCCGGGGCGCACGGGCGGCGAGAGGCCGGCGCGTGGGGAGCGGGCCGCGCGGCACCATGTCGGCCAAGGTGCGGCTCAAGAAGCTGGAGCAGCTGCTCTTGGACGGGCCGTGGCGCAATGAGAGCGCCCTGAGCGTGGAGACGCTGCTGGACGTGCTGGTGTGCCTCTACACCGAGTGCAGCCACTCGGCGCTGCGCCGCGACAAGTATGTGGCGGAGTTCCTCGAGTGGGGTGAGTAAGGTGCCACTCGCCCCTCCGCGCCTCTCGCTCCTCGTACCCGCGCCGGGCCTCCCTAGCCCTGCGCTCCGGAGCCACATCCTCCGTTCGCACTCCCCCCCACTCCCGGCCATCGCCCTGGCCGCTTCCTAGACCCACCCTCCGAGTCTGGATATCATTTCCTGCAGCGCTCCCTGGGACATCCGCCCTGCCTCCGCCCGGGACTAGCCTTCGGGGTCCATAGTAGGGCCTGGACTTACCTCTCCAGCCCTATGGGGAGCGCAGCCCCTCCGCCTTTTGCATCTCCTCCACTCCCGCCCCCGCCCGGTGGGCCTTCTAAATGCTTCACCCGGCAGCTCAGCTCCGAGGGCTCCACCCAGGTGAGAGCCTGTCCACATCCCCTTGATGTTCAGGGCCTGGACATCCCCTTTTCTTTAGCACCCCCAAGCGAATTTTAATGTTGAAAGCTTTATTTCAGATACACCATGCAAGTAGATATTCTCCCACTCCCGAATTATAATCGTGGCAGACTCTTGTGATATTGGAGGGGTGGGCAGCTGGAACTGTCATTTAACTTTTCTTCATCTGACCTTGGTATCGTAGGTCGGATAACCTATTGTGCTTCATTGGAACAAATGCTTGTGTAAGTCATTTATTGATAGGAATTTCCCAGACAGGTTGGAGTGTAAGGTGAAACACTTGCTTCATACCTCCCTTACATTCATTTCCCCAGAGACCCCCAGTTCCCTCACAAGGACTGACTGAGCAGGAGGAAATGAGGCTTAGGTTCGGGTCAAACTCTGTAAATCTTACCCTCGGGTTGCTTTCGTCACTGGGCTCGGACTGTGCAGTTTGAACCAGTCATTTCTAATCTTTGGGGCTGATAAAGCTGATATTTACACGAGGAAACAAATGCGTTCCACATGGAGGCCTCCTACTCTCACAGTGGTGACTGGAATTTAGAGTTTAATTCAGAGCTGGAGTTAACAGTAGACTTTATGGGACTTCTCTCTGGTTGCTGTTCAGAAGTTGCTGCAGACGTGAGAGCAGCTGGAGGAGGGACCCTGCCTCAGGACACTCTGGGGCTTTGTTGTGTGGGGCCTCTGCTCTCGGTTACATAGAGGGCTGAGCCCTTAGCTGGGAATACTGGCTATCCGGGGACCTTTATCAGTGACATGATTTCCAGTTGGATAATGAACTGACTTCAGAGTTGCTCTGAAAATGAGGTCTTTAGTGCATGCTGCAATCTGAGACTTCTCAATATTGGATTTGTCATTCTTTTCTGAGCCCTGGGTCTTTGAAGTCCAGACAATTCCACAGTCATGTTCAGCTGGTGCATGGCCTGTGAGTGAGCAAGAAGAGAAGACAGCCAAGGGAAGGCTTATTTCCCAGTGGGGTGTGGTCCAGGTGTTCTCTGGCAGAGCACAGTACGTGGTAGGGATGGTACTCCAGACTTCCCGGGAGGAAGCTCTTCTCAGCATGTGAAGAGGGCAGATTTTGTAAGACCTGACCTTTCCAAATCTGAACAGAAGTTGTGCATTGTAGTGTAAGCATAGTTTTGAAATTGCGTTTTGGAAATTGTGATTACAAATAAATTATCCTCTTAGCTCAGTTCCTGCAGTGCTGTAAGCTTTTATTAAGAGCAAACCAGGTGACATACCCGTAATCCCAGCATTTGGGAGGTAGAGACAGGAAGATGGGGACTTGAAGGTCTGTCTTAGCTACATTGTGAGTTTGAAGCCAGTGTGGGCTATCTGAGAGAGACTGTCCCATAAACAACAACGGAAAAACATCATAGAACAGAATGGTCTGTTAGATACAACGTAGAATTTTAATGAAGTAGTAACACAGTTTAGAATGCCTGTACTCTTATGTATATTGCTGTGTACACTGTTGTAACATTGAAGTGGTATGTCACTTCAAAACATGTGCAGGCGTTGTCTAGGTGTGTTGGTGACAAACAAAGAATGGCCTTCCTAAAAAGACTGTTCTAGAATTCTGGTAGGTACCCTAATGTCACAGTGGAGGAGCTTCAGTTCAGGAAGCATCAGGCTTGTTGAGATTTAGGGTTCTTCATTCTGCCTGTTTCAAAGTCTCTGACAGCATTGAAAATGCAGAGAGCCAGTCTGTCCTCCACCGCAGCTGAGTACCCAGTGACGAGTAGATAGGATTCTTGAGATTGGGAAGGGAAACGGGTGACTCAGCCCCTAAGAAACTTAAGGGAAACCTTTGAGGAAATTTGGGAAATAAAAGTAATAAAAAGTTTTTAAAATGTAAAGATTCTTCCTGGCTGTCCATCGCCACCGTGTCTGTGTTGGATGATGCATTGCTGCAGCTCTCACTGTGGGAGTTCGTCTTTACTTTTCCTCTGATTATGTTTAACGTTTGATTGCTTTCCTCTATGAAATTCCAGACTGTAATTAAAAGTTGGAAATACCGTACTTTGCATGTGTGTTTCTTTAAGATGTAAATAAGAAAGTGTTTGAAGCGCAGCCTATGAAACCCGTTAAGTTTCCACTGGTAAATGGTAACCAATACAAGCAAGCGCCCGATGTGCTGGCTTCCTCTGTTACATCAAAGTTTTCCCATGCTGAGTAGTTTTTCACAGTTCAGAGTGGAGTTTGAAAGAGCAGTTGTTTGGAATCCCAGCTTCTTCACTGCACAGGCCTCTGTGTGGCTTATCGACCAGGAGACAAGAGTCATGGCTCCCCAGTTCCCTGTTGGGCATCTTCCCTTGCTGTGTGCTATCCCTTAATAAATAGAGCTAATCTTTTTATCCTTCTAGTTAGTTAGTTTCTTGTAGTTTTTTCCTTTCTTCTTTTTTCTTTTGTATTTTTAAGACAGGATTTCTCTGTGTAGACCAGGCAAATTCAGAGATCTGCCTGCCTCTGCTTCTTGAGTGCTGGGTTAAAGGTGTTTGCCATCATATCCACTAAGCAGTTTTTTATGTCTTTAATTACCCACCCCCTTTTGTTTTAATGTATGGGTGTTTGGCATGTATGAATGTATATGTACCATATGTATGCAGTGCCCTCAGAGGCCAGAAGAGAGTGTCAAAACCCTGGGACTGGACTGTCTTGTGTGTACTGGGAGTTAAACCTTAATCCTCCAGAAGAGCAGCCAATGCTATTAACTTTTGAGTCATTTCTCAAGCCCCTTTAAAATATATTTTTTTTAAATCTTGTGTGCACACAGGGATGTGTGCCATAGTGCATGTGTGGAGGTCAGAGGGCATCTGGCAGGCATCGCCTCACTCCAGCGTGAGTGTCCTGGGGACGGAACTCAGGTCGTCAAGCTTGATGACAAGCACTTTTGCATTAAGTTGCTTCACCCATCCCACTTAATGGTTTTGTCATCACCAGTGTGACCGTATTTTCTCTTCTTCATTGAGCTATGTGCCTAGCCCAGTATGATCAGGTAAGGGCCACCGTGTTTAGTAAATAAGACCTGATAGTGCTAAGCATCAGGTACCTGATAACTTAAGATTTCTCTGAATAAGATATATGTGGAATATAGTGAGTCTTTCTCTGTCCTGCCAGCTCCCAAATGGCAACTTAGCTTAAGCTTGTCCACTAGCTTTTATAGCTTAAATTAACCCGTTTATATTAATTTACATTTTGTCCTACTCCCTCTATGTCTCTCTCTGCTGGGAAGTCCTGCCTATCCCTCCTGCAGACACTGTCGTTCAGCGTGTTATTACACCAATCACAGTAAATACATCTTCACACAGTGAACAAATATCCTACAACAGTGGAACGTGACATTTTTTTCCCCTAAGACAGGGTTTTTCTGTGTAGTCCTGGCTGTCCTGGAACTCCGTCTGTAGACCAGACTGGCCTCGAACTCAGAAATCCTCCTCCTGTCTTTGTCTCAAGTGCTGGGATTAAAGGCTTATACCACCACTGCCTGGCTAAAATTGCAATGTTTCCGTCTTTTTTGTTTGTTTCTCCCAGCAAAATACTTTTTAAATAAGAGATTTAAGGAACATCTTTTAATAAGTTCCAAATTGGAGGGAAATGTTAGAACTGTATGATTAAAAAAAAATAGGCTCACATAATTTCGATTTTTATAAATAGCTCTTTGAAGTGCATATTGATCCGGGTTCAAGGCATGAGATGGGATAGTGGGAACACTTAAACATTAACAGGCTGGTCCTACTTTGTCCTTCCTTACACCACGTCATGGGCAGTCAGACTGTAAAGTGAGCAGACAGCAGTGTCTCAGTCAGGACGCCACTGTGGGGGGCACCTACTTGGAAGCTGATGTTTCGTGACACAGGACTCCAGTGTAAATTTGGGAACTGAGCCTGCTGTAGGGCTGGCAGGCAGGTGCTCTGCTGGCTCCTGCTTCTTGTTGGGGAACCAGGTGTCCAGGTTGCCTATCTGGGCATCAGAGATGTATGATCAACTGGCGAGTGAGCAAGAACGGGCTAAGAAGATCCAGTGTGTTTCTTGCTAAAGAGGAGAAAGCATGCTGGGTGGTGGCACACGCTTTAATCCCAGCACAGCGAAACAGAGGCAGATGGATCTCTGTGAGTTCAAGGCCAGCCTGGTCTTGTGACAGACCAGAGTGAGTTCCAGGGCAGTGTGGGCTACACAGAGAAATCCTATCTTGGAAAAAAAAAAGAGGAAAAAATATTTTTAAATTTAAAAAATTTTATATATTTTGTGAATATGTATATATGCCACCAGGTGTGGAGGTCAGCTTGTGTTGACAGCTTGTGCAGGTGAGCTCTCCCCTTCCACTGCTGAGTTCTGGGGGTCATCTTAGGTCATCGGGTTTCCTGGGGAGAGCCCTACTTGCTGAGTCGTCTCACTAGCTCCAGAAAGTTCTTTTTGAGACTGACAACTTTAATAGGTTCTTGTTAGATGAGAGATGAGACCAAATATAGGCTTTACCTTTTTTTTTTTTTTTTTTTTTTAAGAATTTAAAAACTGGAGAGGGATTTGGCTTAGTTGGTAGAATATTTGCCTAGCACGTGTGAAACCCTGGCTTCCGTCTCTATTCCTGTAAACTTGGCTTGGTGGTGGCTGCCAGTGAGTCTAGTGCTGAGGAGTCAACCTTGACTGCGTAGCTACGGAAGACCCTGGGTCCAGAAAGAACTTTTAAACACTGAAACAGCATAGCCCCATCGTCCTGTCTGAATCTGTGACGAGACACACCTGGGTCCTTTTCCACTTTGATGTTTTATTATTTATTAATTTTTAAAAACGTTATTTTGTGTGTGGCTGGGTGGGTACATCTGTGCCACAGTGCATGTGTGAAAGTCAAAAGAAGGCCTGTGAATCCTGTCTCTCTCCCCCAGCTGAGCCCTGGGAATTAAATATAAGATCAGGTTTGGTGGCAGAGTACCTTTACCTACCCTCTGAGCCATTTCACTGACCCTTAACTTATTTCTAACTTTTATTTATTTATTTTGAGACGGGGTAGTGGTGGTATGTAATTCAGCTGGCCTGGAGTTCTGTGTAGACAAGGATGACCTTGGACTTTTAATCTCTTGCCTCTATCCCATGCTGGGTCACTGCAGGGTCCCGGCGTGGGTTACCACGCCCAGCTTTTACTGAGATTTTATTCTGGATTCCTGAGGTACTGTGTTATGACTGGATCTCAGGAGGTGTGTGTGAGATCTCATACCTGTCCTTACTGATGAAGGTCGGAAGAGCGGAAGACCATGTTCCTCAGTAGAAAGTCCTAAGTGTTTTGACAGTGTGATGTGTTTAGGACAGTTCTTTTTCCTTTTGGGGGGAGGGACTATAGCCCCTCACAGTAAATTTTTTTTTATTTATTA
>JAQHUG010000231.1:936518-951665 GCA_028555095.1 Dicrostonyx torquatus | reverse complement strand
TCTCCTCTCCTCCTTCTCCTTTTTTTCTTTGTTTATTTGAGTCAGGATCTCACTATATATTCCTGGCCGTACTAGAACTCAGTAGTAAACCAGACTTGCCTCTGCCTCTGGAATGGTGTCAAAAAGCTGATTTTGATTAATAATTTTCTCTTAGAAACATCATCTACTTTCTCAGTGATTTCAGGTTTATTAACATGAATTGTCTAAAAAATTGTTAAATTTGATCTTTTAATTTTTCGTTGAGTTAGAGGACTTAATCAGTTGATGACACTTATGTTGTGTGACATCAGTGGTTCAGGAGATGTTGGGGAAGTACTCTACAACAAACTGTATCCTTAGCTATGAGGTCTTTACATTGGTTTAAAGAGCTGAAAACTGTTGGATGTGGTGGCGCACGCCTTTAATCCCAGCACTCAGGAGGCAGAAGCTGATGGATCTCTGTGAGTTCAAGGCCAGCCTTGGGCTGTTACACAGAGAAGCCCTGCCTCAAAAATAAAGAAAGAAAAGAAAGGGAAGGAAGGAAGGAAAGAAAGAATTGAAAGCCAGGGGAAAGCTTTTCTGGCCATTAGTTAGGATACATTACAAAGCATGAGTCTGTGACTACATCCAGTGAGAGTGCAGGCAGGGGGCGTCCGTGAGCAGGTGAGGGAGTGTGCTGTAGTTGGGATTTGATGTGGACTGCTCCTCCCTCTGACTTCTGGCTTTCTTCATGCTACTGTGTCCCAAAACTCAGCTGCCGCTGCTCTCTTGTGCTCACTACTTTTTCTTGGATTCTGTTTTGATATTTTTCTAGGGTCCTTATGGGTATGTGTGTCTATATACACATTGTATGCATACATTGCACATATATGTGTACATATAACTAATACTTGGGTTTTTTCCCTTTGAGGATTGAGGATGTCTTCTGTCCTCAACTGACAGAGTGAACATGGAGGTAGGGTAGAAATGTGACAGAGGTCCTGCTTGGTGGTCATGTGGTTGCCAGGGCGGGTGGTAGAATTCTGAGAACGCCTCTTTCTGATGATCAGAATTTCAGTATTTTCTTCCGATGCTCAATTTCCTCTAGACATAGCTCTTTGTTGGCAGTGGACTTGAGGGTTGATAGTCCTTGGTGCCCATTTTGCTATAGATTATGTAGAAAACTTGTTTGTAGTATAGGCCAACATTTGTCCCTCTTGTTGCTCTCCTTCAGTACTGTAACCCACCCGTGGTTCGTCTTTCTCCAGTAGCATTGTGATGGCAGTTAGTTGTAGTAAAAGTTAGAATGCACATCGCTGTGAATTGGTATCCATTTCATTTCCACTCCTCTTCCCATTTTCTTTTTTGCTGTAGTTATTCTTGTTGATGGCATGAAAATTTACTTCCAGTGTTGTACTTACGGTCTTAGAGAAGAATTCTCAATAAAATGAACATCAAATACTTTTTAAAATAAAATTTGATGTGGAGAATTTAATGGTTGTTTCTCGTTTCCTGAGGTATTCTATAATACTGTGTTTGAAATGAAGTCTGCATGTTGAACAGTAGGAGAACCTGCTCAGACCTTGAAATCAAGTCCAGAGTGTGGCTGGGTTGGCATTGACCAAGTTTGGGAAGTACAGATAGTTTGTGCTGAATGCTGAGACCATCTATCATGTTAGCTCTGCAGGATTCACACAGAAATTTTACCAGCTCGTAAAACTTTTATGGTCCAGAAGGAACACCAGCAGTAAACAAAATGAATTCACAGCTCAGCTGGGCATGAGGCTGGTTGTCCTGACAGTGCTCCCATTGGAGATGCTGTCCCACATGCTACAGGGCTGGCAGTCTTGGGGCTCTGTGTTCCTGCTTGGAGACTGTGTGTATGAGTGCTCATTCAACAGTTAATGTTGTATCCTCCAGGACCTGTTTTTGGCAGCTGCTGTCTTCCTTGTCTGGCTTTACACTGGGAGGTCTGACTTGACCTTCTCAGATACCTTATCAGTATTTTCTTCTGATGCTCAATTTCTTTTAGACATAGCTCTTTGTTGGCAGTGGACTTGAGGATTGTTAGTCCTTGGCTGTCCATTTTGCTATAGATTATGTAGAAAACTTGTTTGTTTTCTACAAACAAAGGATGGGGCCGTCCTTCCATGTGATGGGTAATTTGGGGTGAAAGAAAGCTGTCTAGGAGGATTGTGCTCCACCCTTCATCTAGCCTTCACCTCTCGTGCTGGCCAGATGTCTACCCAGGAGTATAGGGCAGCTGCCTTGGAATGTCCTGTCTCATAGAACCATATAGACAGAGGCTGTGGAGGTGTGTAGAAGCCTTGTTCCTGCCTATCTCCAGCCAGAGCACTCTGTTCCTCTTTCCACTGGGTAGGAGGCTGTAGACAAGTTGAGAGATAGTGGCTGCCTCTCTTAGCCAGGGCTAACTGCAGGACCTCAGACCTACAGAAATGTGTGGTATCCTCCTAGCACCCCTCCCTTCCAGCGTTAGAGGCCCCTTGCACAGTGTCAGTCTAACACATGGTCTCATGGCATGCCGTGCATTACTGCTCAGGATTCCACTGCTGGCTGGAGAGCCTTCATTGCTGAAGGTAGTGAGGACCCTGTTTTGAAAAGGATCTCATGCAACCTAGGCTGGCATGGACTCCTCATCTTCACACCTCAGCCACCATTGAGTAGAACTTAGCTTTTAAATGTGGTCTTGAGCTTTGTGGTTTTAATTGAGTTTAGGAACACAGGTTGGTACTTGCCCATCTCTATGAGTCATGCTATGTCCAGCTACCTCAGGTATGTTTTCTTGTGTATAGCTCTTCCAGTTGCTAGATCCTACAGATACTCGATGCAGATGAGTCTAGATGATAGGGCTGGGTTTGAGCCTCTTCCCACCAAGAGCCAGGAGCAGTGTGTGCACGAAGTGTGCTCCTTTTCATGGATGTGTTGACTTTCTGTTTTGCTTTGGAGAAGTTATAGTTTTGAACTGGGGTACAGTATTAGTCTTCTAGTCAACTGTGAAAGTCGTTCTATGTTCTAGCTAGATACTCATTATTTATCAGGTATAAGATTTGCAGATTTTTTTTGACTGCGGGTTATTGTTTCCTTCTGCTTGCCCCGGTCCCCACCCCTGATCCCCACCATGAGATTCTGTCTTGAGTATGTCTTGGGCTCACCAGAGCTCTTTTGCAAGTGTCTGGCACTGCCAGTACACCACTGTGCCATGGCACTGCGCCAAGAACTGTGCCACTCTTCCTCCTCCTGCGTCTACTTTCTCTTCCTTCTTTTTGCTTTTTTTGAGACAGAGTTCATGTAGCCCAGGCTGGCCTCAGCCTTCCAACATGCTGGTTTTACAGACCTGCGCCACCGTTTGCCTTAGCAGTGCCTCCTGTTTTGGGGTCTGGAGTGGACATCAGTGGTAATGCTTTCCTAGTGTCCTGCGCTCGCTCTCCAGCACTGGAGAAACTGGCTTGCTGAACAGTTCTAAACAGGTTTTTATGCTTATAGTTCAAACATGCAAGTGTTAGGTTTTTTGTTTGTTTGAGTTTTATTTTTTGGCTTTTTGAGACAGGGTCTTACTAAGTAGTACTGGCTACTCTAGAACTTGATATTCAGACCAGGCTGGCTTTGAACTCACAGATCTGCCTGCCTCTGTCTCCTGCTGTTCAGGGCATCCGCTACCATGCTTGACATGCTGTTTTGATGAAATCCAGTTTGTTTTTGCTTGTGTTTTGGTTTCATATCTAAAATTGTCACCTAACTCAAGATTGGAACCAGTGTTTGTTTTAACTCTTGGAGAGGGTTGCCCTCCCTTACTTGTTAAAGTGGCCATTCTTTGCTCTTGGACTCATGGTGGGGGGTTGTGTCTGCTTTCAAGCTTTTCATGGAGTCATGTGGTTGTGAATGGTTTCATGTGTGGATGCTCGTGCATGGGCACTCCACTCTGTCTTTAGAGACATGGACTGTTACTGGACCTGGTGTTCCAGTAACACTGGTGTTCACTGACTGAGCCAGGTTGCCTGGCCACAAGTCTAAGGCATCCTCCTGTCTCCATTTCCCCAGCTCTGGAGTTTCAGGTGTGTTGGTGTTGTTTGTGTTATCTTTAAACATGGGTTCTGGGGATCCAGACTTTTGGCAACAAGACTTTACCAGCTGAGCTATCCCCTGCTCTTGAATGTGTGCTCTTTCTCTCACGTTACATTTATGTTTTATTTATGTGTATGTGTGTGGGCGGGCACGTGGAAGTCAGCACAGGTTGGAGCTGGGCTCTCTACTGTGTCAGTCTTCCAACTCAGGCCTCAGGGTTGGCGGCAAGTGCTTTACCCACTGGGCCATCTCACTAGTGAATGTCCCCACCCCTCACTTTCTTTTATAGTTTTTTTTATTTTTGAGACTGGTTGTAGTCCAACCTGGTATTGAACCCATGATGAGTTCTGCCTCAGCCACTCCAACACTAGAAGCTCCATGAACTACTGTGCCCAACTTTAGCTTCACACGGTGTTCCTGAATACTCAAGTCTGCCTAGCACAGAGCAGATTGCCCTTTCACCTGTTAGGGAGCCTTTGGGTGTTTGCAGATATTGATGGTTGCAAATAAAGGTGCTGTGAGCATTGTTATGTGCCTTCTTTGATAAATACATCTATCGTTTATCGTGGTGTTACCTAGTCTAGAATTCAGTTTGGAAGCTGCACTTGTGTTAGCCAAAGAGCTCCCTGCACAAGTTTGGGATGGTGGCAACTAGCTGTGCTCAGAGGAGAGCGAGATAATCTCCTAAAGTTAAGCTTCCCCCTTAAACTAAGCATGGCCCCTCTGACGGACAGGGCTCAGCACAGGGTTCTTCATACCTGGGAAGCCATGTCACTTGTCTGAGTTCAGTAGCACAGGATGTTTTGATAATGTGCTATTTACTAAATGATTACACTAAAAAATAACAAAAAAAAAAATCAGGAACTAATTTCCTCCCTGTCTTTTAAAATGGAAACTTATTAGTGTTGCAGGAAATGTAAGACATGGATGTGGGAGATAAATAAATGGTGGATATAAACACCAAGTGCTACCATGAACTTGGACCTCACATTTCCTCCGTTTGCTCCATCCTGCGAGTTGTCAGGACAGCGGTGCACTATCCCTGACACTTAAATGTCCCTAGAACAACAACTGCTGTCAGCTGTGGAGTGGATTTGCTACTTCCCTAATAATTGGGATTCAGTGAGCAGACAGGTTTTAGACTATTAGGTGTCTTTTCGATAGGAACGGGTGTGAGTCTGAATGAGTCTTTGCAGGCTCATGGTTAGTGGGATCTGGAGAAATGTTTATGTGAAGGAGGGATCTTGGTTGAATCAGCCCACTGGGTGCCAGAAGCTTAGCTGCATGAGAAGGGCCAGCAGACAGCCTCTCGACGGACTTGCTGCCCCTTATTCTCAGAGTTTCCAGATTACTGAAGTTTAGCCGCCCATGTTTCACTTCTAATTTGTTGATGCCTTGCAGACTCATCCTCTGGTTAATCTTATTTCCTTCCTGGTGCAGTTTCTGCTCTAGATGTCAGTTTAGCAAGCGCACTTTGTCCTAAACCTGCGACGGTGATCCCTGGAAGCATGTTCACATATCTTGGGCTCAAGGATTGGAGCTGGAAGACTTCAGTTGTATTCTGTCAGAGATCCCTAGCAGCCAAAGTCGAATCTCCTTTTTGTCTTCCATTCAATAGAAAACTCCTGACCAGAGGTATTCTGGGAGGAAGAAGTGCAGACAGTTCTTCAGTGTCATGTCCTTCTGTCATAGCAGGCCCCAGCCCATTCTCGTGTGGGGAATAAATATTCTCTCTGTACATTTGGAATGGCTCAACCCAGTGGTAGGAAGGAGGGAGGAATTCATTTTTGGTTTCTCATCCTGCACCAGCACAATAGTTAAGCTTATTTCTCGTGTTGCTGCCCTGGAGACAGGCATCATCCTAGGTTCTGTCTGCGTCCTAGATCCTGCCTGTTTGATTTGGGGAACCAATCTGTAATGATGCTTTTTGGCTCTAAAATAATTGCATAGAATTCAAGGGTAGGGGAATGGGTCAGTCACTACAATTTCAGATGCTTAGTTCGCAAGTAAGATTGGGTTAGAAAACTGTGTCTGCAATGCTCCTGCTCTTCTGTCTTGCTTAGCTATCAAGAGATTGCACCCCATGGTACAAGATACAAAGTAACTCCATTTAGCATTCTGTCAGTCTGCCCCTACCAGATAATCCCAGCATCTGGCTTTAAAAAAACTGTGTGTGCTGCACACCCACCGCTGCACACCTGAAGGGCTTTCCCCAGTAAATGCGGGCAGAGTTAAATCTGGACTGGAAGCCTTCATTTCTCAGGTCAGATGTTAAGAGGGATGATTAAATTGGGACAAAACCAGGGGCCTTTGTCTTTGTGTCCTTATTAGAATACACTGTTTTAGTAAAAGATGATTTGCCAGTTAGCTAACACTTACAGGCTTCAGCCCAGCAAGGGCTCTGGGTGGATGCCACAGAGACTTCAGCTTTTCTCACCCTCAGGGTGAATAATTCCGGATGTTGAGTGACATTCTTTGGAATTGTTGTATTTGAAGAGTGGTAGAGGTAGAGAAGGGTGGGAGTCTAGAGTTTGGGAGAGAGGACAGAAGCCACAACTCCTGTGCTCTGGAGGGAGAAATGGTTTCGTGATCCGTCCTCCACTGTTAGCTCTTCTTCTTTCTCAGTACCAAAGTGAAAGAAATAGATGAAGGGCATGCTGAATTCAAGACTCTTTTACCGAATTAAAGTTTGGAATGAGGTTCCATCACAGGGTAACAGAAACAAGACTTTCCCCCTTGTAGCTTGGCTATTGAACCCAAAGTAGGAAGGTGACTGGGAAAATTCAGAAGCTAACTGGAAATGCCCTTGTGGCAGGGATCTCTACTTGTACTGTCCTAGCCTGTCCCCTGACACCAGCACCTGGTGCCTGGGAGAAGGTGGCCCCCAGGGACGACACATTCAGATCTTTGACTTAGCCTTGGCCCGGGTCAGGAAGCTCTGCTATCTCCTTCTGTGTGATGTGGCCACAGCCTTAGCTGCCTACCTGTCAGGTGGGTTTTGCTGCTGCACAGCCACGCTGCCGCTGGTTGGGGCACTCTGATTTCATATCACCTGTACTCAGGTTGTGTGTCGTTTCAATGGCAGGTTGCTCCACACGTGTGTGTTACTGTTTCCTGTCCATGCTCAGCTTAAGTTTTGCCCCATGTCTGTCTTTGTAAAACAAGGTTAAACCAGTATTAACGCTCTTACATTAAAGATTCTACTTGTGCTGGGTGTTGGTGTCTCACACTTTTAATCCCAGTACTTGGGAAGCAGAGGTAGGCGGAACTCTAAATTTGAGGTCATCCTGGTCTACAGAGTAAGTTCCAGAATAGCCAAGGCTACACAGAGAAACGCTTGTCTCAAAACACAAACAAACTGTACTTGCTAAAGGAAAAAAAATACTTAGTTTTCAAAAGATTTTTGTCCTAGTTCCCCCCAAAGCAACAGGGCACCAGATTTTACTCTTGTTGGTACCTCTCTCTTATTGTTGGGGTTCTTGGGAGGGCTCAACTCCCTACCCAGTGAGATTGCAGGGCTGGGAGGATGGCTCTGTGCATAAAGCATTTTAAGTGCAGTGTGAGGACAGTGTGAGTTCTCAGCACCTGTGAAAAGCAGGGTATGGTGACACAGCACCCATAACTCCAGTGCTGGGGGAGGCAGAGAGACAGATGCATCCCTGAGATCCTCTGGCCAGCTAGTCTAGACAAAGTGCTGAGCTCCAGGTTCAGTGAAAGACCCATCTCAAACAGTAAGGTAGAATGCAGTCAAAGATGGCATCTAATGTTGACTTTTGGCCTCCACTCATCAATCCACTAATGAGTGTGCATACATGCAGTGCCCCCACACACACACGCGCGCGCGCACACACACACACATAGATTGAGGTACCTTAAATATTGTAAGTCACAAGTTTGTGACTCCTGTCTTGAGTATTCCACTTCTGAAACTACATATTTTTGTTGTTGTTTAACATGTATTTGCTTATTTTGTGTGTTTGACTGGGGCTGGTTGTGGTGCAGACTATCGAGTGAATATGGAGGTCAGAGAACAGAGTTGGTTCTCTTTCCACTGTGTGGATTCCAAGAATGAAACTCAGGTCATCAGCCAGCTTGGCAGCAAGCACTTTTACTCACCCAACCATCTTTTTTTTTTTTTTAATATTTATTTATTTATTATGTATACAATATTCTGTCTGTGTGTATGTCTGCAGGCCAGAAGAGGGCACCAGACCTCATTACAGATGGTTGTGAGCCACCATGTGGTTGCCGGGAATTGAACTCAGGACCTCTGGAAGAGCAGGCAATGCTCTTAACCACTGAGCCATCTCTCCAGCCCCCTCACCCAGCCATCTTGCCAACACCAAAAAGCCATCAGTTTGTATTCAGAGCACCATGTACCTCTGGGTCCTTTTCAACATGACTTTGGTTAGCTGGCAGAACCTCCTGGGAAGAGAGCCTTCAGGGGAAAGCTCTCTACTTCTAAACTCAGGTGCTCCCAGTAGATAGTACATTACAAATATTTGCTTGCCTTCTCCCAGCAAATGCTGCTGGCCAGGTGAACTGGAGTCGTCTGGGAAGAAGGAACCTCAGTTTAGAACATGCCTCCATCAGATTGGCCTGTAGGCTAGGCCATGAGGGCATTTTCTTGATTAATGGTTGATGTAGGAGGGTCCAGCCCTGTAGACAGTGCCAACCCTGAACAGTCTTATGTTCTATAAGAAAGCAGGTTGAGTGAGCCACGGAGAGCAAGTCAGTAAACAGCATCCTCCATGGCCTCTCACTTCCCTGGGTAATGGCCTGAAAGCTGTAAGATGAAGCCCTTTCCTCCTCAGGTTTCTTCTGGTCATGATGTTTGCCACAGCTATAGAAATCAAACTGGTGGTGCCGAGGAACCCACTCTGACAACCTCTGTGCTCAGAGAGCAGAAGTGTCCAGAGCGCTCCTAATCCTGACTTGTTTCAGCCTTCTCTGGGCCCCCCCCCCTTTTTTTTTTTTAATCTTTTGATTGGAGTTGAGGTTTGGTTTTTGTTTTGTTTTGTTTCTTTTATTCTGTGTGTGTCTGTGTCCATGTTTGACTACATGCATACATGCATGTGTATTCAAGAAGGGCATATGTGGAGGTCGGAGGACAGCTTGTGGGAATTGTTTTTTCCTCCACTATGTGGGTTGCAGGAATTGAATTTAGGTCATCATGTTTGGACAAGCACCTTTACCTGCTTGCTTGCTTTTTGAGACAGGGTCCCATAGTCTAGTTTGACCAGCTTGGAACTCACTATATAGCCCAGACTGACTTTGAACTTAAAGTCTCTTGCCTCAGCTCCTGGGTTTTGAGCACTCATTCTTTACTTCTGATTTTCCTTTCTTTTAAATTTGGGATGTACACAGACAGGATGCTTCTGTCTCGTGTCTCCCTGCCTGGGACCAGCCACCGCTCGGGGACTGGCAGCCATCTCTACCTGGGACTGGCTGCTCTCAGGACCTGCTGCCTCCCCACCCCAGTGGACTTTCACTGCCCAGGCCTGTTGCTGGCTTGGCTCCTGACTCACTGTTAAAATGCTTCCTCTTTGCCCTTAAGTTGCGTGTTGAATAGTAGAAGAAATGGCCTAGAAACTGGTTGTCTTGTGGGTGCACCAGCAAGCAGAATGGGGCTTTGTCATGAAGCCCTTGATGTGTGACTTCAAATCACTCTATTTTACACTAGATTATTTTTCATTTTAAGTTTTTGGGGGAGAAAGGCAGTGCTGGGGGTGGAACCAGCTTTATGCAGCTGGTTAAAGCTCTATACTGAGCTCCATCCCGGCCCTGGAATTTTAAATTAAATTTCTATTCAAGCAGCAGGGGAGCTGGCCTTACTGTAAAGTTGCTCATTCAGCAGAGGTTTCCTTACAGGACAGGACTGCATGTGACTGGGATCACTGCCTTCTTGGAGGGTTCAAGTGGGGTGCACCGTCCTTGAGCAGGAAGCCAGAACACTGTTGGGTGATGCGCAGCAGTGAGGTAATGGGACCTTGTTTCTGTAATGACAAAGCAGCTTCAACTAAGTGGATGTGAGTGGAGAAAAGGAACCTGACAGTCATGGCGTGCAGGCTGGTGAGGACCTGAGTTGGTCTGAAAATCAGGTGTGAATGGCTTCATCAAGGGGCATAGGCGGCTCCTCCCATGACTGTATCCTGCTGGAATGAAGGTTTCCCATCTGGTGTTGACTCAGCGCAGCCTCCCCACCCCAGTGGACTTTCACTGCCCAGGCCTGTTGCTGGCTTGGCTCCTGACTCACTGTTAAAACGCTTCCTCTTTGCCCTTAAGTTGCGTGTTGAATAGTTCATTAAGTTTGTTCGCTAAGAGTGTTGCAGGTCTTCAGGTCCTTGTCAACCTGGGCGGGAGGGTTCTTGCTGTAAGCAGAGTTCTGGTTCCTTGCTCTCTCTGTCCATTGCTCTTGGGAGACACAGATGGTCTTCCGTTTCCTCCCCCCCCTTCTCTCTCTGCTTGGGAACCTACAGCATTTCTGCTGCCTACTGCTAGCATTTTAAATTAATTATAACAGTTCTCAGGTAGGGAACTAGAGTGGGGTACCACTGGGACATCTTGAAAGAGTCAGTTCAGTTTTCTCCATGAGGTGGAGATTTGTAGTTTATGGTGGAGGGTTTGTAGTTGCCTGCCTGGGGTATATAGATTGCTGTCACTTTACAAGTATCTAGTTATCTATACAAGTGAGTGTGATTTTTATAATTTGAGCACATTTTTCAGAACTCTTATGGTGAGTATTAATCTTTTGTGCCCTCACTAGGGAGCAGGTGCCTTCAGGGAGCTGGCCATGTGCCAGGTGGCCATCCTATGTCTCCTGAAGGGAGCTGGCCAGGTGCTAGGCAGCTGCCCTATGTCTGACCAAGTGTCAGGTGGCCACACTATGTCTCCAGAAGGGCCCTTAGAAGGAGAGGCATTCTTAGAAGCCTGAAGGGAGCCTTCAGGTAGAGTTGACTTATTTATATCTGTGTGTTCCACACATGTCAGTGGCCTTCAGGGGTCCCTGTTTCCCTGTGATAACATGCTTGTTTGTACTGGGTGATCATCAAGGGAATTCACTTGCAAACATAATGATGATGACACAGCCAGAGATAGAAGAGTGGAGAGACTAAGTCTAGAGCCCGAAGCCAGGCATGTGGATAGAGCAGCTAGGTGGGGAAAGTGAAACTTAATGCCTGCCTTCTGTGGGCAGTTACCTTGACCATAGTCCTCCTTCCTCTGGCTCTTCCCTGCTAGACCCTCTGTTCAGTTGATCTAATCTTACGTCCTCTCTTGGTGAACAAGCCAAGGTAGGGTGCACCAGCTTCTCACTTCACGGTGATTTGCAGTCACATCTCCCCTAGTTCTTCCTGGCAGAGCTTTCCTGTTTAAAGGAACACTGGGCTTCAATTTTTTTTTTTGCAGTTTGGATGTCATATTTCTCAGTAGTTTCTCTTTGTATTTGTATGTGATGTATGACATGGTCTTGTGAGTGTGCCTATGTGTGAACTGCAAAGGCCGAAGAGGATAGCAGGTGTTTTCCTCTACTGCTCTTTGCCTTTTGTCTAGAGACTGAGTCTCCTGTTGAACTGGAAGTTTGCCTTTTGACTGTGTTGACTCTCTGACCATCAAGCTCCTGGGATCCACCTGTCCCTGACGCCTCTGCTTGGGCACACAGGACCATTTCTGCCCAACAAGCAGTCTTACTTACTGAGCCATCTTCTCAGCCATAGTAGTTATCTTGATGAATTCATTACCTTTTGGGCAACAAGATAAGTTCAGAGGGGCAATAGAGAGCTACAGATCAGCATAGAACACTTACAAGGGACTCTAGGTCTGACCTCTAGCTCTACAAAAAGAGGAAAAATTGAATGTGGTCTCGAGAAATAGTAAGTCTAGCTATCCAAGTAGACATGGTGGTGTAAGCCTTCCATATAGAGATGGCTTGTCATAGTGACCATCAAGTGACCATACAAGTTTGTGGCTGTGCTGGAGAGAAAGCAGTGTTAACCCACGGGAGGTAGACCTAGGCTTCAAGTCCAGTTTGTGAGTGGGGGAGCTCAATGTATGGGAGTGTCTCAAGGTTCCCAGAGTCTAAGGCTGAGAGTACTGGTACTGGAGTGAGCCATCATGGGCTCTACTCTAGGTCCCATCCTGGCCCTTAGCACTTCAAGATTCCCTGTGGGTATTTATTGACCTGGTAGTATTTGGTGTTTAGACATAGATCAGTATTGATAGATTATGCAAGAAAGTTCTGCTGTAGCTTATTTATTTTTGTCTCTCTTTGTGTAACCCATCCTTCTGCCTTTGCCTCCTGAGTGTTGAGATTACAGGTATTAGTTCTTGTGTCTGGCTACAGTTCTTCCCTTCTTGAAACTTAGAATTGTTACATGTGGTCTTCCTGCTCCATTTATAATATATATCACTGTGAGAATCAGTATCATTACCAGTTGTGGCTGACTGACCATAACGTTGCCTTTTTAAAGTGTGTTGTGTGAGTGTTGTATGATCTGGAAAGATGCTTTTCAGAGGAACAGGGTTTCATTTCAGGTACCCACATGGCAGCTCACAACCCTCTATAACTTCAGTTCTAGAGGATCTGACAATGTCTTCTGGACTCTCTGGGACTACACATATGTGCAACACAAACACATGCAGGCAAAATATCCACATCCATATAAATAAATAGTTCTTTTTGGGACATAGTCTTTCTGTTTAGCTCTGGCTATCCTGAAACTCACTCTGTAGACTAGGCTGGCCTTGAACTCACAGAGACTGGTAACTGGAGGAGGTTTTTCTCCAACCTACAAACTCTTTGGCCTATTAGCTCAGGCTTATTATTAACTAGCTCTTACAACTTAAATGAACCCATTTCTATTATTCTATATTTTACCACAAGGCTTGTGGCTTGTTACCTCACATCTTGCTTCCCCAGCTGCCACTGGAATCTATCTGACTCCACCTTCTTTCCCCCCCTTCTCTACTTGGCTTTCCTGACTAGCTATATTCTGCCTGGCTCATGGCCAAATCAGCTTCTTTATTAACCAATGGTAATAAGACATATTCATAGCATATAGAAGGGCTCCTGCCATCATCTCCCCTTTTCTGTCTAATTAAAAAGGAAGGTTTTTAACTTTAACGTAGTAAAATTAAGTATAACAAAGCAGATATCAAGTAAGAATTATAGTTACAGTAGAGATCCTTCTGCTCCTGCCTTCCAGGTGCTAGGATTAAAGTTTGCCATCATACCAGAATTTGTTTTTGAGAGGGTTAATGTAAATACTATTTGAAATGAGTATTTCTAATTAGTAAAAAAGATTAGTAAAAGTAATCTTTATTTTGTTTTTATATTAATTGATTGATTGATTTGAGAAAGGTCTCACTATGTATCCCAGGTAAGGTCACATGTCACCACACCTGGTCCAGATAGTTCTTTGACTGCTCTGGTTTTGTTTTGTGTCTGACATGTCTTAGGAGTGTGTGACAGTGACCTCTCCCCCTCTCTCTCTCTTTTTTTTTCCCCCAAGACAGGGTTTATCTGTGCAACAGCTCTGGTTGTCTTGGAACTAGCTCCTTAGACCAGGCTGCCCTTGAACTCACAGAGATCTACCTGCTTCTGCCTCCTGAGTGCTGGGATTAAAGGCATGTGCCACCACCATCCAAGGAAAATATGTTTTAAATAAGGATATGTTTATTTTGTATGTATGTATGTATGTATGTATGTATGTATGTATGTATGTATATATGCTTTGCCTGCCCTTAAGTATATGTACTGCTTGGATACCTGGTGCCTGCAGACTACAGAAGAGGGCATCGAATCCCCTGGAGTTGCTGATGGTCATGAGCTACCATGTAGGTCCTGGGAATTGAACTCAGGTCCTCTGCAAGAACAAGTGCTTTCAAATGCTGAGACATCTTTCCAACCCCAATGTTGTGTACAAGACAGCAGTAGAATGCTATCTTAGTGGGGTTTCTATTGCTGTGAACAGACATCATGACCACAGCAGCTTTTAAAAGGAAAACATTTAATTGGGGCTGACTTAGAATTTCAGAAATTTAATGTTCATTATTGTCACCACGAGAAACATGGCAGCATGCAGGCAGACATGGTGCTAGAGGAGGAGATGAAATTTCTACCTTGTTCTGCAGGCACCAGAAGGAGATTGTACCACACTGGGCATAGTTAAGCTTATGAGACGTTAAAGTCCATCCCCACAGCAACACACTCCCTCCAGCAAGGCCACACATTCAAACACATGAGTCTATGGGGGCCATTCCCATTCAAACCTCCACAACACCATAAGAAAAAAAATCACTTTGTCTTCTTTACACTTGAAAGCCCTGGAGTGTTAACTTTTGTTGTTTTATTTTGTGGTTCTTGGGCTCTGCCTCTCTCATCCCAGCCTGATGTCACTGGACCTCCTGCTTCAGTAAGTCATGCTCTCCTGCTCATCAGGTTGCTCTTCCTGAGCAGTGTGCTCTGGTCCCCAGTGTTGTTGAGGCACATCCTACTCCTCTGCTCCTCCAGGACTGGGACCCATCTAAGTTGTCCTGGTTTTCTCTTGTAGCATTAGTGACAATGTTCATCTGGTGAGTGTGGCTGTCCCTATTTTCTAGACTTATCTTCTTAGCAGAAAATGACCGTTAGAAAAAGTGTTTAAAAAAAAGTGTGTAAAGTGTCTCTAAAATTGTTTCAAACATGATATTCCCTGACTCTTGAGTAGTATGTGTTTCCTGTAAACATTGGTATTTCATGTGACCACAGCACAGCTGAAGTGTCAGGATCTTAACCTTACTATGTCACTAGCTACTCATCTTCTGATGCATGTGACATCTTGGGTATCCCATTTTTCCCATCTGAGGAACTTATTAGTGTCGGAACCAAGTCCTTGGTTTGCTTTGTGTGTTGTTGGGTTTGTGACCATTGTGGTTTGTTGGGCCATCCTTGAGCTTGTCCTCACACCACAGGGTGGTCTGGCTTGCATGAGGAGACCTGGCTCCTTTGGTGGAGGATATTGAGAAACTGAAACCTGGTATCAGGGGCTCGTTTTGTTTTTTTGTTTTGTTTTGTTTTAGCTTTTTGTTTCTGCCCCTCAGGAAGTAGATCTTGATCTTCTGTCTCTA
>JAQHUG010000231.1:902036-922031 GCA_028555095.1 Dicrostonyx torquatus | reverse complement strand
GCCCGGCTCAATGTAAAGTCTTTAAAATATCACATCATACATTTTGGCAGAGCTCGTTTTAGATATTAATGTAAATGCAGTGGTAAGTTTCCAACTACCTAACATTCTAGAAACCTTAGAGTAGCCAGGTGGTGGAGGCACACATCTTTAATCCCAGCATTTCAGAGGCAGAGGCTAGTTTGATCTCTGTGAGTTTGAGAACAGTCTGGTCTACAAATCGAGTTCTAAGACAAAGCTACACAGAGAAACCCTATCTCAAACAAACAAAGAAGAAGAAAGAAAATCCTCTGGTAATTAGAACAAATAGAAATGTGGGTTTGGGTCTGACGGTGAAAGCAGGCAGGTATATACAATCAGCATATTTGACAGGTAGGGAGAGTGGTCAAGGGCACACTTCCTCTAGAGTGGCAGAGCAGCCTTATTCCTGGCACTTACTCTGTCCTGAGGAGAAATGAGTACATCTCTGTGTGAATTTCCTGGGATAACCATACATTGTCGTACTAGTGGAGATGGAGGGCGGTGCAGAAAATGTTAGAGCTTTGCTTGTCACAGTTGTGAAGGCTAAAAAGGCCAAAGTCAAGAAGGTATGGTCTGTTGTTTCTTTGAAGGCTCAGGAAGGAAGTTGTTTGCCTATTCTGGCTCCTAGTGACTACCAGCGTTCCATGATATTAACTGACCTGGGGCTGCCCCCCCATCCTTTATTTTCTCGTAGCTTTTTTCTCCCTCCTGCCTCTGTCCAAATTTTCTTCCTATAAGAACACCAATCTTGTTGACTTTAGGGCCCACCCTGTTACAGTTGTGACCTCAGGTTAACTTGGTTATGAAGACACTGTTTCCAAATAAAGACACATTTTGGGGGAACACTTCATCCCAGTACTACACCTTCCAAAAACTCAGCTATTTACTCATCTATAAAACATGGCAGTAATAGAGTTACTCTCAAAGAGTTGATGTGAAGAGTACATAGTAACATGAAATGTCTGACTGTCAGATGTTACCACAGAGAGCTGGGCTTACCAAGGACCCTTTGCAGCTCCCTGAGATTGTTAAAGGCACCTTTGAGTCTCCTGTTCCCCTAACTGTCCCATAGTTCCTGCATCACAGGTGGGGACCACAGAAACGTCCCACCCAGCACTCTGTAATCATTTGGCAGAGCTGTCCCTTATGATGATTGTGGGCATGACAGTTGCTCTCTCAGCGGACCAACCTTGGATCTGACCAGGAAATTTACAGTTTCTTTGCTTTCTTTTGACCAGGGGATTTTCACAGCCATAATATTTGCTACAGTAGAAACTAAATTGTACCTGTTGACAAGCATCCACATTGAGAGAAACCTAATAATATGGTGTGGTACCTCCATCATTTAGGTTTTGGTAGAGTGTTAGTGTGCTGGACTAAATTGCTATTTTTCTTTCTGCCTTTAGCTAAGCCATTCACACAGCTTGTAAAGGACATGCAGCTTCATCGGGAAGATTTTGAGATCATCAAAGTGATCGGAAGAGGGGCTTTTGGTGAGGTAAGAGACTCCTTCTGCATGGCCAGGCAGTGCTGGCTCTATACTTCTTGGGCATCTGTCTGCTGGCATCATCTGGAGAGCTCTGGGTGGTAAACTCTGAGAAACAGAAGTAAGAAAACAAAATTTATTATTGGTAAATTACCCTGCATATTTTGGGGCTTCAAAAACTAGCTTCTTGGAGATAATATAAATAAGTTTTCAATTTGTTGATTGAAATTTTTTTTTGAATTCTTCCTCTCTCCTTTTTTGTTTCCTTGCTTTTTGTGTGTGGTTTGGGGATGGGGGTATCAAGATCTCATATAGCCCAAACTGGCCTTGAACTCACTATGTAACTGAACTTTTGATTCTTCTGTTTTTGCCTCCTAAGTGCTGAGATTCCTGGCGCTTGACATTTTCCAAAAACTTCAGGAGGGATTAAGTCAGATTTACTCTGTAGCATCAGCACCAGTGCTCTCTTGTCCTGTCTGTCTAGGGCAGCTTTCTCTGCTCCTCCAGGGCCATGCAGTCCATGCACTGTAGTAAGGTTTGACCTGAGGCCCCAGCTTGCTTTGCAAGTACATGTTAATCACTGAGAAGGAGTCAAACAATAGAAAGGCTGTGTGTCCCACCCCCGTGGGGCTTTGTGCTCTGCCTGACAGGAGAACTCAAGGGCATTACCCACTGGGTACTAGTGTAACTAACGTACTGCCAAGAAAATCATGTAGTGCAAGGGATGCATTTTCTCATTTTAAAAATCAAAACAAACAATGAAAGGAAGTAATTTAGAGAGTAGTTACTTCTCTCCGGGGTCCCATCTGACTACAGAGTCTAAACCAGCTCAGGGTTTGGGGTATATCTCTTCTACGGAAGTCACTTCGTGACACCCCCACTTTATTGCAATGATGGACTCTGTGAATATTGTTCTTGCACCCTGTTCTCCCTCTGCCTTCCCATATCTCCTTTCCAGGTCCATCTCTCTCGGCCCTTTCCCCACTGGGGAGAGAACCATCCAGTCCCCAGTGGCTTTTCAACAACTCCAGGTAGATCTTAGTCCTGCCCTGGATAATTACATACAAAGCGCACAGATCTAAGAACACGATTGTATCCGACAGAGACAGAGGCTCTGTTGCTCTGGTGCCAGCACCCAGTCTACAGAGTGTCTCCATCCTGAAAGTCCCCTCCTGTCTCTAACAGTACCTCACCCATACCTAGACAGTGATTCTTCCATTTTCACCAGGAGAGAACTTTTTATTTGAAGGAGCCACAGGTAAAATCTGAGTTCCACATGAAGCCAGAACTCTTTTAAGTGGTCAGTAGCTTACTTGATGGTGTGAATGTGGGTTTGTTGTGGAGTGAGAGGCAGAGAAAGTCTGACAGAGTTAGCCGCTTCCACCCAGCTCACCGTTTGCCTGCAGCGGTGAGGAACACACCAGGGCTGGCCGCAGTGCAGCCCTGGCATCCCTGCCCATGAGAGGAAACATCAGGTGGGAGCAGGACTACTAGGTGAAATGAAAGAAGGAAAATTTCTTTGCCAAAATAGTTATAATGTGTGCCCTTGGAGGTGGGGGCATGTTGGGAACTTTGTTGCAAAACTCAGGGTTTTAATCGTTTCAGAGGTGGCACTTACCAGCACAGGCTCCTCCAGGTTAAGAGAACCAAGTCTCCTTCCAGGCTGATCCCTGCCCTCCTGTGTCTTCTCCTTTTCTCTCTTTCTCTTTATGATACTGGGCTCAACCCAGGGCCTCTTGAAGGCCTTGCACCTTTTTCTTCTTTTTTATTTTTGGTGTTTGAGGCAGGGTGTCACTATGAAGCCCTTGCTGCCTTGGAACTCTATGTAGACCAGCCTGGCCTTGAACTCACAGAGGTCCACCTGCCTCTGTCTGCATGCTGAGATTTGACGTATACCACCATGTCTGGCTATCTTTTTTTGTACTTTGGTTTTGTGTGTGAGTAAGGCTATATGAATTTATATGCATGCAGGTACCCATGGGGCCAGAGAGTGTCAGATCTCCTCAAACTGGAGTTAGAATTTGGGCCACCTGGTGCTGGGAACTGAACCTTGGTCCTCTGCAAGAGCAGTTCTTAACTGCTAAGCCTTCTTTTCAGCCCCTTGGCCTTGCAACTTTTATCACCACCACCCCACCCCCACTCCTCATAAGGTGTAGTAGCTCATGCCTATAGTGCAGCAGTTGGGAGACTAAGACAGGAGGATTCCCATGAGTTTGAGTCCAACCAACTCAAAAAACAATACAATTTTAAATTAAACAACAACAAAAAAAATCCTCTTTGTGTTCTCTTGGTTGTCCTTTGGTGGCCATGACTGTCCTCCCAAGTCCCTGTGGCCTGGGCTTGGCACCCAGCCAATTTGCTCATTTTCCTGTGGTCATACACTCTTAGGTTTCCCCTGCCATAAACTAAACCTTTGGTCTCTGGCTGAGGTTCCTGCAGCCAGAAGTGTGCCAATCTTTGTACCTGTCCCTGACAGCACTGAGCCAACCACTGTTGGGAGAAATGTTCTTCCCATCTGGTTGGTTTGAGTTGTGTGTTTATGAACATGTAATGTGTGTGTTTAGTGGCACAGGGAGGTGTCCATACTGAGTCTTCGGTGTGTTCTTGTCAACTCAGAATTCTTGGCATGTCCCTGTCTGTCACTTGTGATAACAGCCCTCAACTCCTCTCTTCAGCTTCTCATAAAGTACATTCTGATTTAGGCTTTTACCTGCACCAGTCTGCTCCGCAGCACCTCACCTCCTGAGCCCTGTCCTCAGGCGAGATCAGGCACTCAGGTGTCCTAGTCTGGGTCACTATTACTGTGATGAAACACCATGAGCAAAGCAAACTGGAGAGGAAAGGGTTAGTTTGACTTATATTTCTGCATCTAGTCCATCATTGACTAGTCAGGACAGGAACTCAAACAGGGCAGGACCCTGGAAACAGGAGCTGATGCAGAGGCCATGGAGGGATGATGCTTACTGGCCTGCTCCACTTGACTTGCTCAGCTTGCCCTTACAGAACCCAGGACCACCACAATAGGCTGGGCCTTCCCATATCAGTCACTAAGAAATTGCCCCACAGGTTTGTCTACAGCCAGAGCATATGGAGGCATTTTTTTCTTTTCTTATTTTAAAGCAGTCTTTTCTCATTTTCCATACCGATCCGAGTTTCCACTCCCTCCGCTCCTCCTGTTTCCCCATCTTCCCCACCACTCCATTCCCCACCCACTCCTCAGAAAGGTTAAGGCTTCCCGTGGGGAATGAACAAAAGTCTGATACATCACTTTGAGGTGGAGGCATTTTCTTAGTTGAGGCTCCCTCCTCTCAGATGACTTGTGTCAAGCTGATGTAAAACTCTCCAGCACACTGGACGATACTGGTGTTTGGGGTGCAGGTGGCTCTCTGGGTAACCACGATAGTGGGGTCAGGGCATGCTTCCCTGCTGCCCCATTCGTCTCAGGAGCAGCCTTGAATTAGGGGACCTGTGACAGGAACACAACCCCTACCCAGAAGCAGGCTTGGGAAGTATGTCTGAGGGACTCTGGAGTCAATGGCTGACTTGGCCCTGGGCAGCCCCTGGATCTCCTAGAAACCTTCCACTGGTGTGGCGTCTGTTGTCAGGGAAAGATGAGGGTTGAAGTTCTGAGCTGCAGCTGAGGTGGGGCTTGATGTGACTCTTGAGTCCAGCAACTCTACCTTGCCTTTGTCATATTAAAAATCAGATGAGGGGGCTGGAGAGATGGCGGCTCAGAGGTTAAGAGCACTGACTGCTCTTCCAGAGGTCCTGGGTTCAATTCTCAGCAACCACATGTTGGCTCACAATCATCTGTATTGAGAGCTGGCACCCTCTTCTGACCTGCAGGGATACATGTAGGCAGAACACTGTATACATAATAAATAAATCTTTAAAAAAACAAAACAAAACAGATGAGCCGGGCAGGCAGTGGTGGTGCGCGCCTTTAATCCCAGACTTTTAAGAGGCAGGTGGATCTCTGTGAGTTTGAGGCCAGCCTGGTCTACAAGAGCTAGTTGCAGGACAGGCTCCAAAGCTACAGAGAAACCCTGTCTCAATACCCCCCCCTCCAAATAAATAAGTAAAATAAAAAAATAAAAATCAGATGAACATAATTTTAGAAACCATTTCATCCTAACTATACTGTGCCCAGCAGCCCTTGGTGGGGGTTCTTTTGTTAAAGGTCACCTTGTACATGCTTCTGCTGCCCCACCCAGGGTGTGTGTGTGTGTGTGTGTGTGTGTTGCTGAAGAGAGAATCTAGGGCCTCGATGTACGAGTCAAGTGAAGTCCACTGAGCCACTGCTAGGCCCAGTGACTGTTTTCTCAAAGGGACTGTGTTTTGCACTCACATACAGACATTACATGCAGTTAATTTAAAACGGATTCTGCTTTGTTTTGTTGTCTCCTTTTCTCTTCTAGCATAGGATCAGCATGAAATAATACTAACTTTGTTCTCATGTTCCAAGGTCAATTTTTAATATTTCTTGAAATTCCTTTGCTGAAATGTCTAATTTCAGACATAGTTTTAGAATGATAACTGTATTTCTATGTGTGTGGGGGGTGGTGGTATTTATACATGTTAGTTGCCTGGGAGTCCTGGTAGACCAAAGGTTGACATCACATGTCTTTGTGCCTTCTTTTTGTCGGGACTAGGGGTGTGTATGTCACTGAACCTGATAGGCTGGCTCTGCCCTCCCAGTGCTGGGGTCACAGGTGTGCAGCTTAGCGTAGCACTCGGTTTGCATTTGGGCCCTGAGGATTGAGCCAGATCCTTAGCCCCAGGAAGATTGTTTTTGTTTGTTTGCTTGGTTGGTTTTTTGCTTTTATTTTGTTGTTGTTGTTTTGTGTCTCCCCCCCCACACACACAGGGTTTCCCTGTGTAGACCCGGCCATCTTGGAATTCACTTTATAGACAGACTGGGCTTGAACTCATAGAGACCCACCTGCCTCTTCCTCCTGAGTGCTGGGATTAAAGGCATGTGCCACCACCATCCAGCATGGAGGATTGTTTTTCATTGAAACAGTTGGATTGAAGTTTGATCTGGAAAATTTCTAGTAGGCTAAATGAGAATTTTATGCCTTGTTTATTTTGTAAGTTGTGTTGTAGTAAAACTTAGCTAGCAGTCAAGAATTTGTTTTACATAACTTTTAGTTGAATATTTTACTTCTACATATTCTTAATAGGTGTTTTTCTCTGACAAACATGCTCTCCCATACATCTTATTGAGTATTTTGTATGTTCCCCAGCAGTATTTTACGTGGGACATGCATCTTGCTAGGATTAGGGTCCGGCAAGTGTTCCAGTGCTGTGGTTCTGTTCTGAGTTCCGATTTCTTGTGCGTCACCTGCCAGCTCTGCAGCCCTCTGCAGCAGGACAGTTTCCTGCCGAAGCCAGGGTCACTTTAAATAACAATGCCTGCCTTCCAGCCAGCCCATTCTGGCTCTCCAGAGGGAAGAGCCTCTCCTGTGCACCTGAAGCTGCTGCTCCCACGGAAACTCACTGTTTTCTGTTTGCTCAGGTTGCAGCAAGCTGGGCTGTTGGTTTCTAAGCCATAGATAAAGAGCAGGGGAAAGGCCGGCATGAAGAACCAGCAGTGCTCTAATACTCTAAGGAGCACTTCTGTGTAGGCATATGTCCTTGATTCAAATGGCCTGTCTGGGCTTGGGTCAGGATATGCTCCTCATGGAAGAGCCATTGTCACCCAGTGAACACGTTGAATTGGCTGTCATTGTAAAAAATTTTACTCTTGTGCCTGAGAGTGAGATTCCACCATTTCTTGCACTGTCATTTAGACCCTCCTGTAGGCAGAGACTGCTTGTTCGTTTCCTGAGTGCTCAGACCCTGAATAGTCACATAGAAACTGTATTAATCACAGCACTCGTCAGCCATTGTCTCAGGCATTTTTTCTAGCTAGCTCTTACATCTTGAATTAATCCATTTCTATTAATCTGTGTATCATCCTGAGACTATGGTTTATCAGTGCCACTTGTTACTCCTCTGGCATTTACGTGGCATCTCCTTGACTCAGCCTACTCTCTATCTCTGTTCAGATAAGCCATTGGCTGCAACAGCTTTATTCACTAACCAATGGTAATAAAAACATATTCACAGCATACAGAAGGGAATCCCATATCACCCTCTCACCCTCAAAGTCCACATCTGTGAAAAGTGCTCTCCAGCATCCTTACCACTGAGGATTGTGAGACCTGAGCAAGGATCCAACTGCCCAACATTGACCCCAGCACATGGCACGTGCTTGGGACAGGCTACCTCTCATGGTTAATCTCTCTTGGGGATCGTGAGGTATGCGCTGTTTAGGAAATCAGGAAAGTAGGTGGTTCCATCTAAGATCCGTTGTTCCGTAACTTTTATGTTCAAAGAGATACTTGGCCTTCTTGCCATAGCTCACAGTGTCTTGAAGGAGATATAGATTAGTGGACAAGTGACGCCTACTGTAGAATGTACAAAAAGCATGGACACATCGTGATGCTACTAGTCATTATGGAGTTCATTCAGGATGTGACAGAGACTGGATGGTCAACACCACTCTGAAAGAGGTGGTGTTACAGGCAGGCCTGAAGGAGCTCTTAGACTCTTGTAGTTGTGGATTATGCGATCTTCCACACAGATCTTTCTCTGTGAAGGAAGCAAAGACTTGGATGAGTAACTGCGGATGCTGGCAGGGATGTGGGCCTGGGCAGGAGGGAAAGGGATACAGAGTGTATAGGTTGCCCCTGAGTGCGGGAAGAAAGCTTGAGAGCTATATGCCAGCTTAAAAAGGGCTATGTTTGTTTTTATTGAAAATCTTCAAACATTGCCTCAGTAGAAGACAGTGAATTCCTGTTCCCAGTGCTTAGTACGGAACTGGTTTTTTTTTTGTTTTTGTTTTTTTTGTTTTTTTGTTTTGTTTTTAAGCTAAGCCAGGTGGTCTCATCCAAGCTACAAGGTAAAGCCAAGTTTTGTTTTATAAAGGGCAAATCTTTCTTTATATAGAAGACTTTTCTTTTTTTGACTTCTCGTTTCTCAGAGTTCCCAGGCAGTTAGGATTGCCATTTAAATGTGCAAGACTTTTGAACCATTAACTAAATTTTTGTTAAACTCAAATTTGCATTCTAGGTTGCTGTTGTCAAAATGAAGAGCACTGAACGAATTTATGCAATGAAAATTCTCAACAAATGGGAGATGCTAAAGAGAGCAGAGGTATGTGTGGAGTGTATAATAAGTAAAAATGGTGTGTGTGAGAAGGGACTGGTTGCACTGGCCTTTGCAGCCCGAGACGCTTGAGGCATCTTCCACTTGCAGATGAAACCCTTTGTTGGGAGCCATGTAGTGCAGATATTTTGTAGTCCGTCGTCAAGGGTGATAGATATGAAGGATCAAGTAAAAGGGCAGGAGTGAAAGGAACTACTTGCAATCTAGACACACTTTTCCTTGTTTCCTGAATCCCCACACCCAGACTCTGGTCTCAGCTCCGCTTTCAGTCCTCTCAGCCTTGCCCTTCTACCCCTCCTAAGCGTGAAGTTATCTTCCTCTTGGCCATACTCCATCCAGCATGCTCACTCCTCTTCCCTTCTTACTCTGCCAGACTCTCTGGGCTCCCTGCTTTGTAAATTCCACCTCTGGTCAGGCCTCTTACTTGCCCAGGGTAGTCTGGGCTTCAATGGAGCTGCAGCCTATGGCCAGGCTCTGCCCTCTGCTATGGGCTACTTCTTTTGGAGGCGCAGCACCTTTTATAAGAGCTTTCTATAGTTCCTAACCCTCTGCAGCTTCCTACTCAGACCTTTCTTTCCAATTGCCCTGAACTTCTTGCATGTTTTGTCATTGGTAGCTACCACCTTGGGCAGGTAATAATATGCAAAACCCTTAAGCCAGGAGAGAGAGTTGTTTGGGGGGGGGAGGTCTTGCTGTGTAGCCCTGGCTGGTCTAGAACTCACTATTAGGCTGGCTTCTAACTTACAGAGATCTTCCTGCCTCTGCCTCCCAAGTGCTAGGATGAAAAGCGTGTGCCATCACACCTGGCTATGGCTAGGTCTTTCTTGAGTACAGATTTTGTGTACTGGGTAGTGTTGACTAGCCGCCTAGAGACACTTCATGGTCTTGATGTCTAAATTGTTAATATACCTTGTTCTCCTTTGGTGCCCATTTCCTCTTTCTGATGTAGCTCCCCACATAAGACCATACCCTCTTCGTTGCTCAAGAAGTGCATGTGGGTTGACTGAGTTGTCACCATTTCTTCTTGTCACCTGGTAGCCCCATGACTGCCTGCATCCCCAGCCTTGGAGTGGTACACAGTGACTTCCTTCCATTCTCTCAGTGTGTTTTCTGTTCTCACATACTTGTGTCACAGTTTGCCTTCTGTTGCTGTGATAAAACACTGACCAAGTCAGCTTAGGGAGGGAAGGCTTTGTTTGGCTATCATTTCCCTGTCCATCATTGAAGAAAGTCAGGGCAGGAACTGAATTGGAGACCATGGAGGATCACTGTTCACTGGCTTGCTCTCCATGGTTTGCTCAGCCTGTTTTCTTACACAACTCAGGACAACCTGCCCAACACTGGCACTGCCCAAAGTGAGCTGGAGCCTCTCACATCAATCATTAATCAAGAAAATTCCCCACAGGTTTGTCTACAGGCCAGTCTGATAGAGGCGGTCCCTCAGTGGAGGGTCCTTCCCAAATGACTCCAGCTACTGTCAAATTGACAAAAACACAAACCAGCTCACTTTGGCAAACAGGGGAATCACTGAAGCAGTTGAGGGGGAGAAGCAGCTGGTGCTCCATAAGTGTGGGAGGTGGAAGGTGTGTGGTCTGGGCCAGTGCCATAGTGAAAGAGCCGATTTAAGAGTTGCTACAAGCGATTAAGTTTGGTTGATCACACAGTTTAATTAGCCACTCAGAAAAGGGTAAAATACTGTGTGTGTCATGTGTGAGCACACGCGTGGCTCTTTTTTAACCATTCAGGCTAAAAGCCTTTTACCTGTGTGTCCATGGCCACCAGGGGTTGCTATAGGAGTGCCACCTAGTTGTGACTGTTAGTTCACAGATTGAATAAACAGTAATTCAGATCAGGAAATGGGTTTGTCCCCATCTTGCCAGTCATGCGCTCAGAAGGAGGTGTGCATTTGGGCACCCTGTGTATTGCACATCTACGGTGTGTGAAGGGGCTGTTGGTAAAGGCTGTGAGGATGCGGTGTAGTGGATGCGGGGAGGGGGTGCTGTTGAAAACCTCTACGGAATCCATGCATCACATCAGGGTGACCTTAAGGTGTGGGCCACAGAGATAGTCACTGGGGATGGGAAAGGCATTTGTGTTTTCCATGATCCCTGCTCTTGCCCAGGGCTCAGGAGAGAAAGAGTACAGCAGATATAGCCACTGGGAACAGAGGTGCCTTTGGTTCTGGGTGAGGTAAAGAGATCAGGCTCCAGGCAGTCAGGAGGAATGGGACTACTGTCTGCAGATCATGGTCACAACAGATTCTAGTATTCGGGAATATGTTCTATGAGATATTTTCCTAAATCAGTGGTACTCAACCTGTAGGTCATGACCCCTTTGGGAAGTTAAATGATTCTTTCATAGGAGTCTATAAGACCATCAGAAAACACAGATGTTTACATTACAATTCATAACAGTAGCAAAATTACAGTTATGAAGTAGCAACGAAAATAATTTTATGGTTGGGGTCACCATAACATGAGGAACTGTATTTAAGGGTTACAGCAGCATCAGGAAGGTTGGAACCCACTGGCCTAGATGAACGCAGACTGACTGTCCTCTCTCATCCCTCACAGACAGCGTGTTTCCGAGAAGAGCGCGATGTGCTGGTGAACGGCGACTGCCAGTGGATCACTGCGCTGCACTATGCCTTTCAGGATGAGAACTACCTGGTAGGTCTGGGTGCTCAGGGCACAGACCTGCTAGGGACTCTTCCCAACAGTATGGCTCCTCCTTGCTGCCACTCAGAGTAAGACAGTGTAGCGTGGACCTTGTCAAGTACATGCTAGCCTACATAAAACTGAGGGCTTTGTTTCAATGTCATAGCCCTAGGGTAGAATCTTTCAAAACCAGGGTTTTCAAAGTTTGTATATCATTTCTCAAGCCACTAGTTTGCTTCATGGCTTGGTTCTTAAAACATTTTAAGCATATCAAACACTATTTTTGTTTTTTCTTTTCTATTTTGAATCGTGTATAACTATAAGAAACTCAGCTGCATGGTAGCATACCTGGGTCCCAGTAATGTGAAGGCTGAGGCAGTGGGTCAGGAGTCTGAGCGAAAACAGCAGCACATGAGACCGTGATGCCCAGCTCTGCACTGCATGGCTCTTTCCTCCTTTCTCGCGTGCGTCTCCAGAGGACGTGAGTGCCTTGGCGGGTCTTCTCAGGGTGTCTCTGCTCCTGAGTCGGCACTCAGACTTGAGCCAACTCTCACTCTTACTACTCTGTGAGTACTTGGAAGCACACTTTGAGTCAGCTTTGTGGTTCACACGTGTGGGTTTGAATGTGGGCAGCTGTGAAACACTCTAGGCCTCAGGGCTGCTTTTGTTGGGTTCCAGTCTTGGGTGACTTTCCAGATGCCCTAAGCCAGCAGACTTGAGACTGTTTCCAAGTGGACTCTGGGAACTGCAGAGAGGCAGGGCCATGCTTACCTCCCTCTGGTCAGTGCTTTTTCCTCAACAGTGACTGAACAGGGTGTCACTGCTGCTGTCCCCCAGCCTCCAGGTGGGGATCTGAGGCCTTCTATGTTTGCCCTGTGAAGCTCCTTGGTCAAGTGTCTGTTTGATTGGACAAAATTTTTTGTTCATTTTAGAGCAATGTCTTTCAGACAACAAAAATCCCTGAGGTTCGAACAACCAGGATGTGGTAAATGGTATATATTGTAGCATTTATTTAGAGAGGTTTATTTTGTCCCAGCAGAGGACAGCTGGTATCTGCTGAAAACCTCAAGATACATTAGGACACAGTCAGCCTTCTCAATGATTCTGTGATATAAGCCTTTGTGAATACCATCTTTTTATAACTGGGTGTCTGGGGTACAGAGTGTGTGGCTATGAGTTCACAGTCTTTGTACAGATGACAGCTGCCATGTCAGAGTCCCCTGCTCTGGTTTTCTGGGACAGGTGGTTAAAGTTCCTCCGTTTCTGATGAGTGTTTCTGCCTGTGCACTCAGGTAGTCCCTCTTAGAGCTCTTCTTGCTCTTCTGATTTGACTTTCTGGAGACTCCTAGGCAGCATGGGTCTGTTCAGTAGACGACAGGCTTTTTTGTTTTTTTTTTGATCCCTCAAATGAGTAGTGTGATGCTGTGTGAAGTTTGAGACAGGCATTACCAGGAATCTCCCATGGAGATGCCAGTTCTTGGGTTTCCATATAGGATGTGGCTGTGGTGACTCAGCAGACCTGTTGCCTGGGCCAGAGTACAGAGGAATTGTTAGAATAGGAACTGTGTTGTTTAAGGGAGAGGAGGGAGACAGATATGGGAGGTGCTCCTGCATGCCTGTGCTGGCCGTGTTGAGATGTGCTGCATCTAGGAGCATGCTGATTCTCACCCTCTGCTCTCCCCTGTCCTCCAAGAATGTCCTTTAGCAGCTGCTGACTCTTTTCCTCCGGGGTTTCTAAAGTGTCTACCCACTGTCTTCAATCCCCACCACCCCTCTACACACAACACCTTGCCTGTCTGAATGGCCTCACAATCCCAGTGGTCCCCACCATAGCTGCTGAGCTCTTGCTGCAAGCTCTGGCTTCCTCCCTCACTGCACCTAGGCTCAAGTCTTGCTGTCTCTGTCCTGCCATTGCTCCAACTGCCACATCCATCTCTTTCCCTCCTGGCCTCTTTACACACATGTGGCTGTTAGATGCCCCACAGCCTGTGCTCAATAGCTTCTGGTCATGTGGCTGTGTCAGACAGGCATGTTTTCTGACCCTTCCATTGCTCTCTGTGCCTTCCATTGCTCTCTGTGCTTGCTGTGGTCTTCATTTAGTAATATGAACTCTGCTGAGCAAGAACATTTTCCATTTTCTACACTCCAAGCCCTACCTCCCAAGGGTACTAACAGGCTAACTGTTGAGGCAGGGTCAGAAGTACTACATGATAAAAATGGATAATTTAGTGTATTTCCACCAAGAGGCTGTGTGCAGCAAAGGCTGAACAGGGTGTAGGAGACAGGAGACTTGCTGGTGCAGAAGTCTGCTCTTAAGAGTGCTGTTAGCTGGGGGCTGGAGAGATGGCTCAGTGGTTAAGAGCATAGCCTCTTCTTCCAAAGGTCCTGAGTTCAATTCCCAGCAACCACATGGTGGCTCACAGCCATCTGTAATGAACTCTGGTGCCCTCTTCTGGCCTGCAGGCATACATGCAGACAGAATACTGTATACATAATAAATAAATATTTTAAAAAAGAGTGCTGTTAGTTGAGAAGCAGGCTGAGGTTGTGTTCACAGTGGGGACACAGGAGGAAGGAAGGCTTTGTAGAAGAGAGGACACTTGAGGGGAATTTTGGGAGTGGGGTGAGGGCTGTTGGTTACACTCTGAGACAGGGTGCTCTCTCAGATGGTGGTGGCATGGTGATCACTTCCTTCCATACGGCATGCTTCCTTTACTGTTAAGATTGTGGGCCTGAGGCTGATCTCTGTGAGTTCGAGGCCAGCCTGGTTACAAGAGCTAGTTAGTTTCAGGGCAGGCTCCAAAGTCTAGCTCAGGTAGCTGAAGGCACAGAGTGCAATTGTCACACAGAGTAATGCTGTCCCTTTATTATATCTCGATATTTGTTAAAAGACGATTTCCCTGGCTTAGTTAACCAGACCATGGTAATTCCTTACTATGGTGCTGAGTTAAAAGTTATGTTGACATGGAGATGAGACTGCCTGTTTTTCTGTGTGTCCCAGAGGCTGAATAGTCCCCAGTAGTGGAGCTGTGGGGATGGCCTGCAGTGATCCTCCTATCCCAAACCTCTCTGCTGGAATGAGATGCTTCCATTAGGGCCTCTGCAGCTCTGGGATTTCCTGGCATGAGCCTCTGAGTGTTGCATGGGAGAAGCTGTTACCAAGCAGCATGTTTGTGCAGGCATACTGTGTACCTGGCACACTGGCCTTAGGCCTGTACGTGCAAAGAGAGGCACTCACTTTATTAGCAGAAGACATTTTTCCCCATAAAGCAGTAGCTGTCTGACCTGCCTTTGGCTGAACACATAATTACCTCCTTTCCTGCTCTTTGATGGCATTATCTTCAACAAGAGCTACTGGGTCTCTGATTTTAGATAGCCCACTTCCCTCTCTGATCAGTGTCCTCTTGTGACTCAAGGACCTGGAGGACTAACCCTTACAGAGCTGGATAGTCTGTTTATGAGCTGAGCTCCTGCTTCAGATCCCTGGCTCCTAATGGGCTTTCTCCGTGAGCGACGCCTTCAGCTCTTCTTCATTGACTAGCTGTATTGTTCAGTGAACTCTGTTCTTGGCCTTGTGCATTTGGATTGTAGCAGAACCACAACACAGCAGGATGTTTTCTGAGAGAGGAGATCACGCCTGTCATCCTAGCGCCCTGGAGCCTGGGGCAGGAGGCCAGCCTGGCCTACGTGTCAGACCTTGCTTTGAGTCAGACAGCTTCCATGGTAGTTAGCTGTCAGGTTTGAGGTTAAGAACTGTATTCTCTCTTTCTAATTTGTAGTACTTGGTTATGGATTACTATGTGGGCGGTGATTTGTTGACCCTGCTGAGTAAATTTGAAGACAAGCTTCCAGAAGACATGGCAAGGTTCTACATTGGCGAAATGGTGTTGGCCATTGATTCGATCCATCAGCTTCACTACGTGCACAGGTAAACACCTTTTCATGACATTTATGAATACTACATTGAACATTAACATTCTCATTTTCACTAGGATCCTGTTCCTGGTCTTGGGCCTCAGGTTCCAGGCCCCCTGAGGAATCCTGCAGTTGACAAGTACTCACTGAGCGACTGAGTGTCAGCATAGGGTGGTTTGTCCCTGTCACCCTTAGCCTGCATCCAGAATGTTTGGGCTTCTCTTGCTCCAGTTATGATGATCTGAGGCACCTGGGCTCTTAGGGGGTCCATTTGCAGAGCCCTCCCCTACTTGCCTGTCCTCACTGGCACTCGTGGTGCCATCCCACTGCACCTCCATGCCCTCCTCTGTCCACACTGCTTGTGAAACCCTCTCAGGGAAGGAGAGGGCTAAAGCATAGGTGTTTCTGCCACAGCTGTGGGAACGGCCAGAAGAACGGTGCTTCGGCTGCAGGTGCATTCCCATAGGACCCCCTGCCCCAGTTAGAAAATAACTTCTGGGAGAATCTGTGAAATGTCTATTTAACTGTTACAGCTAAGTCTTGTGATGTATGAAAGTGGACATTTTTTAAAAAGAGGATTTGTGTTTGTGTGTACGTCACTTTTGTGAGTGCTGAAAAATGCAGAAGAGGGTGTCACGTCAGGTTGCTAGATAGAGTTAGGAGCAGTCATGAGCTGCCTATGATGGGTGCTGGGAACCAAACTTCTGTCCTCTGGAGAACCCCAAGTGCTTAACCACTGAGCTGTCTCTTCAGCTTCTAAAATCCCTTTGTTTTTATTTTATTGATTTTTTTTTTAAGTCTGTCAGTATGTCTGTGTGAGCATAAACACACACACACCTCATTGCCTTGAGACAGGGTCTCTCATTATACTGGAGCTTGCTGTTTCATGTGCTGGCCAGCCACTCTCTGTTCCCAGTGTTGGGGTTACAGATACAGATAGCTACACCCAGCTCTCTACATGGGTGCTGGGGATTTGAACTCATGCCCTCAGACTTACGGAACAGGTACTCTTAACCACTGAGCCATCTCCCTAGCCCAAAGTGTATACATCTTAAAATTTTGTTTTATTGTTAGATTTATTTCTTTGTTTTAGGGAGAGTGTTTACCTAAGGCAGACTCAGTTGTCTGTCCTGTTACAGAGACACAGGCTTTATTAAAATTAATAAAAAGGGAGGCATTGTGGAGGCCCAAAAATAGGAGCCTATTTCCACCTTGTCTGATGGTCAAGGTTGTCAAGTGTCAAGTGACGAAGGTTGACACGTCCTGACTCAGGATGTGTTTACTTGGTCCTTTTGACATTAAGATGGCCCATACAAGTAGACCCATTCCATTCTGACAGGATGTACTTCTACTCCTTCTTTTGTAATATGGGAAATGGCTGCCTTCGGTATACTTGGTCTAGGATGACTTCACTGCCTAAACAGCAGAATGCTAATGACTTGATGTCTCAAAGTGTGAAAGTGATTAACTGTTCAAGCTGTCCTTTGTGTCACGTTAAGCCTTTTGCTGCCTTCTTCCCCCTTTTGTGTTGTGTATAAAAGTGTATCAAAAATTAAACGCAGGCGGTTTCAGTATTCACTAAAACGCCCTCCTGGTATTGTTCTGTGGTTTCTGCGTTATTATTTTTTATGTATCTTTGTGTTCTTTACTTATATTTCTAAATCCCCACGCCCCTGCCCTGGTAAGTGGTATTTTTGTCAAGGCTGGTCCCTGACAGGAGATGTACTTGTGCTCTGGGAGTCAGAAGACAACTGTCTAGCAGTGTTTTCTCCTTCCTCTGTCTAAGGATTGAACTCAGGTCATCAAACCTTGCAAGAAGTGACTTTACCCACTGAGCCATCTTGTTAGCCCAAAACTATAATTTTCTCTGGAATAAATGTTTTCCTTCATATTTTTCTGAAACTCTGTCATGAATCCCCATAGACCATGGCCGTGCCGTAAAGCTCTCTACAGTAGGAAGAAAGTCTCCTTTACTCGTGCTCTCCTGGGCTCAGCCTGGGCAGTCTGGAGTGGAGAGATGCTCTCTTCTTTCTGGAATCAGAACCTCTGTCTTCCCTTTGTTAGGCTCATTCTTTGCTGTGGTGGTTTCTTGAGAAGGGACTTGAGGTGGTAACTCTCACCCATGGAGCATGTCAAGTTCCATGTCACTTCCTGAGATTTTTGACATTGCAGCTCCTGTGTTTTCCTACTCCCCCAAACTCTGCAGAGATGTCTCTGTGGTGTGGATATGTTCTCTGCTTATTATGTGTTTCTGGGGATCCAGGGCCTTGTGTGAACTGGGCACACACTGCTGCTCTCCACCCAGCTCCGTTGGCTTGAAGCACTTGTCAAGGCCTCAGGCCTCTGCGAGGAGGCTCCCTAAGGGAGCACAGCACCCACTGTGGAAGGAAGAACTTTTCCATTCACAGAGTGCTTCCTCATTACCAGGGAATGCAGCAGGTCCCAGGTAGGTGGCATTGGCCCACGGGGGACCACAGAGTACACAGTGCTCCCTGTAGCTCAGAGAGCTTTTGTCAGTGTCGTCTCCCCCACCCCGTGTTCTTTATTGGGCATGCCTGCTTCTGTAGGTTTTTGCAGTTCTTAGATTACTGTTAATATTTCCCTACTGGGGATCAAACCTAGAACTTCACATTCTACCACTGAGCCCTTTTTTCATGAGACAGTTTCCACCAGTTGCCCAGGCAGGTCTTGTACTTGTAGTCTTCCTGAGTAGCTGGGATCATAGGTATGCATGCTACCAGGTCTGGCTATTGCAGTTCAGTTTTTCTTTTTAAACTCTGTGTGTGTGTGTGTGTGTGTGTGTGTATGTGTGTGTATGTGTGTGTGTATCTATGTGAGCACCTGTGTATATGGAAGCCTGGTGCTATGAGCCTCAGCTTGGACTGGGAACCAAACTTGGGTCCTCGAGAAGAGCAATGAGTGTTCTTAATCACTGAACCAGCTCTCAAATGCTGTGTGTGTGTGTGTGTGTGTGTGTGTGTGTGTGTCGGGTGTGGGGGGGAGACAGACAAGTGGCCGTGTGTGTTCAGTACATGTATGGAGATTGGAGAATTAATTCTTCCCTTCTACTCTTATGTGGGTCCCAGGATAGAAATCAGATCACCAGGGTTCACCCCCAGGCCAATCACACTCGCCCTATTTTGGTTCATAACATTTAGATTTTGTCTCTCCGACAAAACTTTGCCAGCTTCACAATACAGGCCTTTGTCACAGGCCTCTTAGGAAATTAATTAGGTTATATTTTATTTATTTATTTAATGTGCATTGGTGTTTTGCCTGCATGCATGTCTGTGTGAGGGTGCCAGATCCCCTGGAACTGAGTTACAGACAGTTGTGAGCTGCCATTTGGGAACTGGGAGTTGAATCCAGGTGCTCTGAAAAACCAGCCAGTGTTCTTTAACTGCTGACCCATCTCTCCAGCCCCAATTCGGTTCTATTTTAAATAGCTTATTTTCCCCTTTTTCCCTCCTATTTAGAAAACTCCTATTTTTAATTTTGTTTGTTTTTTATCAGTGTGTACATGTATATTCCTGCTTGTCTGTATGTGTGACACGTGTTCATGCTAATGGAGGTCAGAAGAAGGTACTGGAGTTATAGGTAACTGAGATGCTTGATGTGAATGCTAGGAACCATGCCTGAGACATCGCTCCAGCCCTTCCTCATTTCTTAATTGACCACACAGAGGTTCTGCTTTGTCATTTGACCTCTAGGAGTAAAAATATATAATTCAAAAACTTTTACTCTTTTCAAACCAACTCAATTCAGATTGTATGTAGATGACCCACCTAAAACGTACCACAGTAAGAGTTAATGTAGGACACTTCTATGCTGTATTTGGCAGTGTCCGAAGTGAATCTCTGGGATGCACAAATGGCACTGTGAACTCAACAGCAGAGCTTAAGCACAGGCCACAATTGGGCTCCTTTCTTCTGCTGCTATGGCTGTGGGTTATGACTCCTTTGGGGGTCAAATGACCTTTTCTCAGGGGTCACATATCAGATATCCTGCATATCAGATATTTAATTATGATTCTTAGCAGTAGAAAAGTTACAGTTTTGACATAGCAATGAAATAATTTTATGGTTGGGGGTCACCACATGAGGAACTGTATTAAAGGGTCACAGTGTTAGGAAGGTTGAGAACCACTGCTCTGTGGGCTGAGACAGCTCTGCGCACTGACCCCTTCTTCACAGCTGGACTCCTGCAAACTTCACAGCCTCTACCTGGCACTCGAGGAAACAGTGACAAAACTAGGACCCGGAAGCACTCAGGCCCATGTATGCAGCCCCTTCCTAAGACATCAGCTTCTAGGGACCTGAAACCAGAGACACTGAGAGTTGCACAGAGGATTACGGCAAGAACAGTGTGTATGCCCAGAGAAAACAGGACGTGTTTCACAGGCATGTTGATGCAGATCAGCTGCAAGTTAATAAGTGGGCATCCAAAGGGCAAAAGGAGCCTTGGAAAACTCAAATGAGGGGGACAGAAAGCAGGGTAGAAGATAAAGCAGAAGAAACTCTCAGAAGGTGCTAGCAGGTATCCTCTTGTGCAGCTACCTGGTGCAACCCGGCGATGGAAGCCTATCCTGGGTGCACTGAACACCCACACTGCTATGGCACTGGGATTGTCTTGATGAATGCTCATGGGAAAGAAAGGCTTTCAGAATACTGGGGGGGGGGTTGTCACAATGTTTTTTTCTTTCTCTCT
>JAQHUG010000231.1:879938-896659 GCA_028555095.1 Dicrostonyx torquatus | reverse complement strand
GATTTGAAGCCCAGAACCCAAGTAAAAGGTATGGTTGTGCACAGCTGTAGCCCCATGGAGAGTCAGGTGTGGTTGGGCACAGCTGTAGCCCCATGGAGAGTCAGGTGTGGTTGTGCACAGCTGTAGCCCCATGGAGAGTCAGGTGTGGTTGTGCACAGCTGTAGCCCCATGGAGAGTCAGGTGTGGTTGTGCACAGCTGTAGCCTTATGGAGTCAGGTGTGGTTGTGCACAGCTGTAGCCCTATGGAGAGTCAGGTGTGGAGGTGCACAGCTGTCGCCCCATGGAGAGTCAGGTGTTGTGGGGCACAGCTGTTGCCCCATGGAGGGACAGGCAGATCCTGGAGCCAGCTGGTCCAGACAGATCAGTGAGGTCTAAGTTTTATATGAGAGACTGTCTCAAAAAATAAATAAATAAAGGTGGAAAGTAATTGAGGAAGACCTCAGTATGGACCTTTGGCACATACAACAAGCACACAAAGGAGAGGTAGATTCTTAACTCATAAATGAGTGCTTCCTAGAAAGGCTTTACACAGTGTACACTCGCCTTGAGTAGATGGCAGCTCAGCTCTCAGCCCTGTGGCGTGCTGTATGTTGTGTGTTTCAGTATTTATTTCTGTACCACACAGGCACATGGTTCTCATTGTTGGTGTCTGTTCTGTCCTTTTTAAACAAACCCCTTCCATAGGAATTCAGCTGAACACTTTTCTCTTGGTCAGGGTGCAAATGTGAGGTGTTAGGAGTTTTGATCTGTTCTTTGTCTCTGACTAATTAAGGAGTGTGTGGTTTGTAGTTTTCCTGAGCATGAAGTGTGGATTCTTGAGGCTGTTTTCTTTTAAGATGCAGTGTTGGCCCAGCACTGAGAGGGCTGTGCCGCATGTCTCCATAGCGCATTTGTCTGCATTTTCTGCTGTTTGGAGAGGAAGAAACATAATCTGTCATTGTCATTTGTGGGTAGGAGTTAACAAGCCAGCTATGATAAGTCAGTTTATCTTAATTAATTTTCTTCTCATGCATGAGGGTGCATGGGCCACAGTGCACATTGGAAGCCAGGGCATAACTTTGTGGAGTTCTCTCATCCATTCACATGGGTTCTAGGTATCAAACTCCATTTGCCAGGCTGCAAGGCAAGTGAGTGCCTTTTACCCATTGAGCCATCTCACAGGCCCCAAGGGAATGATTTTCTTGTTTGCCTTTGTGGAATTAAAATTCCCTAACTTTGGATTACATTTGGTTAATTGTAAAGTAAGGATTATTTCCTGTACTGTCTACACACCTGAGGTTTCCCTATGTTCTCTGGCCGTCCCTTCCTCCCCAGGAGCGATTTCAGTTCCCATCCCATGTCACGGATGTCTCTGAAGAAGCAAAGGACCTTATTCAGAGACTGATATGCAGCAGAGAACGCCGGCTTGGGCAGAACGGAATAGAGGACTTTAAAAAACATGCATTCTTTGAAGGCCTGAATTGGGAAAATATACGAAACCTAGAAGCTCCGTACATCCCTGATGTGAGCAGTCCTTCTGACACATCCAACTTCGACGTGGATGATGACATGCTGAGAAACACTGTGAGTGTCCCAGCCTCCTCCTCCCCGGGCTGCCTCCCGGTGGGTCTGAGTGTCAGGCTACTATTTGCTTAACAAGTCAGTCAGTGGCAGAACTGTTCTGATCTTTGAAAATATTTGACAGCTGAGCTGGAGAGGTGGCTCAGCAGTCAAGATTACCTGGTTCTCTTCCAGAGGGACCCAGGTTCTGTGCCCATTATCCATATTGGGCAACTCACAGCTGCCTCTCACTCTGCCTCTCACTCCACCTCTATGAGACCCAACATCTTTCTTTGGTCTTTGCAGGCACCTGTATACATGAGGCATAAACACAGACACATACACATAAAGTAAAAAGTAACTGGTGTGGTAGCATACACCTTCAATCCCAGCACTCTCGGGCAAGTAGGTTTCTCTGAGTTCAAGGCCAGCTAATCTACATAGTGAGTTCCAGGCCTGCCAGATGTACACAGTAAGATCCTGTCTAAAAACAACAATGTTTTTTAATTTGGCAATTTTTTTTTTAAAGTCTTCAGCTTGGTCCTTAGTGTTGCTTTTAAAGATGAGGGATGGGCAGTGGTGGCGCACGCCTTTAATTCCAGCACTTGGGAGGCAGAGGCAGGCGGATCTTCGTGAGTTCGAGACCAGCCTGGTTTACAAGAGCTAAAGATGAGGGATTACTCTTTGAACAAAAATTTGCTCTTGTTATGGCACACATCTGAACTCTTTTGCCTTTGTTTTTCCATATTTTGTACCTTTTTATTTACTGTTGATTCGTTATTGTATGACAGCTTCATTGTTGCCATGACTACTTCATGTATGTAAAGGCTTTAAATGCACAGGAAGCCTGGTCTGTAGGCCTCTTCTTGTGAGCCATCTCACCAGCCCACATTAATGCTGCTTTTCATAGCTAGTACTCAGAGTAGTGACCACAGTCATAAGATTTTTACACTCTTTTTGGTGGCATGTTTTGCTTATGTGAAGGGAGATTTGTTTAATTTGTGTTATATGTGTTCTGATGCAGGAAATATTACCTCCTGGCTCTCACACAGGCTTCTCTGGATTGCATTTGCCATTCATCGGCTTTACATTCACAACAGAAAGGTATGGCTGCGCTTATGCTCCCATCACTCTTCACTAGGGGTGGGCACAGCCTGAGAGTGGGCTCTCGAGCTTTTGCTCATGCCGTAGGGCTGGGAGGATAACGCTCGAGGGATGCAGAGGGTCTTTTAATCTCTGCTGATTACTGTAGGTATTCATCGGCACCAGCTGGTGTTTCTGAAAAGGGAAAATTAGCAAATATACTTATGTGCTCCATCAGTGTTTGGTCAACACCAGACCACATACAGAATGGTGCTCTGAAATATTCCCATTGCCTAATGATGCCAGTGTCTGCCGTTTGTGGGGGTGCATTACCATTGTACATACGTATGTTCAGTGGAAATGCTTGACATTGTAACATATAGCTCCGCTCACAGCTGTTGTGTTGTGTAGTTTATGTGTTCTGTGGATAGCATCCCACTATGCCAGCAACTGCTTTGGTTGTGCCCTGCAGTTCTGATTGCATCTCTGTCGTGCTCATGATTTACTCTCAGGCTGTGGAAGTATACTTAGGTGTTGGCACAAGATTACCTAACAGCACTTGCCAGAATGTGTCCCTGTTGTTAAGCTATAGATGACATAACACGCATCTTCTGTTCTCTGTCATACATTTTTTTTTCTTCTACAACCCTTAAATATAAAAAAACTGAGGCTGAAGAGATAGCTTGACAGTTAAAAGTTTGGTTGCTCCTCCAGAGGACTAGGGTTCCATTCCCAGCACCCACGGGATAACTCACAACCATCTCTAACTCCTGTCCTAGGGGTTTTGACAACCTCTTCTGGTCCCCTTGAACACTGCATGGAGGTGGTGCACAGGCATACATGCAGGCAAAACATTCATACATATATAATAAAATGGGAAAAAAAGGTAGATTTCTGGGAATATAGCTCAGTAGCAGCGCTTGACTAGCATGCATGAGGTTCCGGGTTCCATCCTGGTGTGGGGGTTGGGGAGAGAGGATGGGAAGTGACATGTAGAAGGCATTCTTAAAGACTCACAGAAGGCACAGGCACAGAACTTGGCCCACAGGTGATGGTTGGCTCCTGTGTATTGGCTGTCAGCTAGTAGATTTATCCTAGTGAAAGCCAGTGGTGGTCACAGCTGTTTCTGCTCACACTCAGTCAAGAAACCTTTAGAACACACTGCTTGATTTTGTCAGTACTGCAACCCCAGCTTCTGGTTCCTGTCGGTGGAGCTGGAACTTGTTCCACCTTTGATATGAATTTGATAGTTCCAAGAACGTCCATCCATGTGTGGCCTTATCAGTGGTACCAGATTGGTGTTTGTGTCTGTCATTTCTGTCCCCAGTGAACCTATCTGTTGGCCAAGTTGTGTAGTACAGGGCGTCCATCCTCAGTTTTATAAACCAAAAAGAGAGGGAGGTGAGAGGAGAGTGATGCACACTCCTCCTGAGCAGAGCTGCAGAACCGGATACCTTCTGGGCTTACACTCCTCGGGTAGTGTGGCTGTGCTGGAAGGGCACCTCTGCTTAGGCTGGTAGGGAGTCTTGAGATGCAGCACATGCATCTCCTGTCTGATTCCACGGTGATTACTGGCACCTCATCACAAAAGGGTTCTAGGTGCATTCCAACCCACAGGGTGCTTGTCAAGACACAGCTTATACAGATGCACTTAGAACTCTCCGTTTGTGGTAAGCTGTCTTCAGAAATGCTGGTTGCTTACAGTCTATAACAGAAGGAGATGCGCCCAGTTCCTACTATCGGGTTCATAATAGGAATGAGACAAGCTAAGCAGACCTGAGAACCTCATGTAGCAATCCAAAGATTAGGCTATTGGATAACAGAACTGTCCTTGACTTCCATCTGAGCAAGGCAAAGAGCCCACATCCATGAGTATGGTCTTGAGTCAACCGATCCTTCACAGCTAAGCCACTTGGCCAGAGCAAGGCAATGTGCTGTTGAGTCTGTAAGGCAAAACGATAATCCCTAAATTGTTAGCATGGTACAGCTTGTAAAAAGCAGAGCCAGTGAGCCTTTTGACCACTCACCAGTGGGTTATGCCTCCCTGTAAACCCAGCTCATTAGGCAAAACGCCTTAGTTTTGCTTTTCCACTTGATTGTGAACAGTAAGTTCCAAGTGAGCATCCATTCCCTGTTGTGTCCTGTCCAGACTCCCACTCCTACCTAGTCGTCTGTGACAAGGAGACTCTTGTCTGACTTTGATTTCATACATAATAAAATCTTTTCACAGGTATTTTGTTTGCCACTTTAAAAAAAAAACTCTAAATGGGGGGCTGGAGAGATGGCTCAGAGGTTAAGAGCACTGACTGCTCTTCCAGAGGTCCTGAGTTCAATTCCCAGCAACCGCATGGTGGCTCACAGCCATCTATAATGAGACCTGGAGCCCCCTTCTGGCATGCGGGCACACATGGAAGGAATGCTGTACACATAATAAATAAATAAATAAATAAATAAATATTATGAGACCACATGGAAGGAATGCTGTACACATAATAAATAAATAAATAAATATAAATTATGAGACCAGAAAACTTGGAAGAAAAAAAACTCTAAATGCTAATGAAATCATTGTTGGTTCTCAGTAGATTAAAAAGCCTGTGGTTCTGTTTGCAGCTGTTTTTCTGACCGAGGCTCTCTGAAGAGCATGATGCAGTCCAACACATTAACCAAAGATGAAGACGTGCAACGTGATTTGGAGAACAGCCTGCAGGTGGAGGCTTATGAGCGAAGGATACGAAGACTGGAACAAGAGAAACTAGAACTGAGCCGGAAGCTGCAGGGTGAGTGTCTGGAGTGGCCTGATACGGCTAGGGTCCTCCTTGCACACATGGCTGGCCACTCAGTGCCGTGTCTCCCTTAGAGTCCACCCAGACTGTGCAATCCCTTCATGGTTCCACACGGGCCCTGGGCAACTCCAACCGGGACAAAGAAATCAAGAGGCTGAATGAAGAAATTGAGCGTTTGAAAAATAAAATGGCAGGTAAGGACTCTAGCTGGTTGTTGCTTGATCTTTATTCTTGAGTATGAGTTTCCTATTTCCAGAATCCTTTTTCCTAAGGGAAAAGCTCAAGTTGTGCAAGCTTATGCACAGTTGAAGCATGTTGTCTGTATCTGAAATTGTTTTCCTACCTCGCTTGTTCTGATAATGTGGCATTCTCCATAAACTCAGGCTTTTCTCTTGTACTTAATTTGCCTGTTGGCTGTTGCCTCAGAAGTATAGGAGTTCAACCTCCCACCTCTACTTTCTTTCTTCTGGTTTTGTTTGTTTGTTGCCTGCATGTATATGCATGTGTACTGTGTGCGTGCATGCCTGGTACCTGTGGAGGCCAGAAGAGGGTGTCAGATTCCTTGGAACTGTAGTACAGGTAGTTGTGAACTGCCATGTGATGCTAGGAACCAAAACCAAACCAAGGTCCTCTGCAAGGACAGCAGCTGCTCTTAACTTCTGAGTTGTCTCTCCTGCACCATCCACATTCTGTTTGAGTCTTGGTCATCAGAACTTCCGAGGATTCAGATCACTTGTGAACTATATCCCTTAGCCACACGTGGGCAGGCTCTTCGTCAGCCCCCATCTCTAGGTTACATCTGGAGTCTGTACTCTCCATTTCTATCAGACCCCACCATTCTGATTAAAAACAAAAGTTTATACTGTGTCTATTATTCACTAAATAATCTTATTACCTTAAACCCTGAGAAAGGGCCAGCACTCTGGGATGACAGAGGGATTGAGACAAGTCTTTGAAGAGAGAGTCTCCAGCATAAAACATAAGCAGAATAGAAATGTTTAGGATAAACACCAGGAAGCTACAGTGTATGTATGTCTGACACTGTGTTTAGGGATATAGGGCTTCTGACTGAAGACATTGTGAGGCTGACAGGATGGTGCAGTGGGTGCTTGCCATGAAATCTGACAGTTAACATTCAGTTCCTGTTGGCCTCTGACCTCCACACCCTCACTGTGGCATGCACATGGGCACACACTAGACAGACATACCTATACAATAAATAAATGGAAACTAGTGAAAAAAATTGGAAAAAAAAGCTTTATTTGTGAATTACCAGATAATTTCAAGTCAGTAAGTCAGCTAACATAAAGTCACTGTGCACAAAGGAACAAATTCACTTCTCTTCTGCTCAGATTCAAACAGACTTGAGCGACAGCTTGAGGATACAGTGACACTTCGCCAGGAGCATGAGGACTCCACACACCGGCTGAAAGGCCTGGAGAAGCAGTACCGCCTGGTGCGGCAGGAGAAGGAAGAATTGCACAAGGTAGCATGGACTGTCCGTGTGAGGAGGACAGTCTGAGAGGCCTTGTTCCTTTCACATGCGTAGGCTGAAGGAAATACACTGGCTCAGGTGCTTAGTGCCTACATCAGTAGGTCCCCACTCCGAGTGGGGCAGCCTGTTCCTGAGAGCACTTCCCAAACCCCTGGCTATAAACTGACCAGCACTGAATCACTTTTTACTTTACTACAACACTGGTTTTCCAGGTCTTTGTTAAGCAGATATAAAACTTACAGAATTCTTTTCATTCAGCAATTGGTTGAAGCTTCAGAGCGATTGAAATCCCAGACCAAAGAACTCAAAGATGCCCATCAGCAGCGAAAGCGGGCCCTGCAGGAGTTCTCAGAGCTCAATGAGCGCATGGCAGAGCTCAGGTCCCAGAAGCAGAAGGTGTCCCGTCAACTCCGTGACAAAGAGGAGGAGATGGAGGTGGCCATGCAGAAGATTGACTCCATGCGGCAGGATATCCGCAAATCTGAGAAGTTCAGGAAAGAGGTACCTTTTTCCTCACTTATTTATTTGTCCAGTGTGAGTGTGGATGCGCCTGTGCCTTCATGTGCAGGTGGAGGCTGGAGGACTGCTTGGAGGAGTTGGTTTTCTCCTTCCACTGTGTGGGTTCCAGGGATTGAAGTCAAGCCATTAGGCTTGGGGACAACTGCCTTCTGGTTTTAAGAATTTGAGTAAAATACATAAAAATTCCCAAAGCTGGGTACTTGAAAAAGAAAGAACTGTGGTCTTCTGATGGTGTCTTGGGACTTGGGTATCCTCCTCAGTCCCTACGTGGCATGCTGCTGCCCTGGGCAGCTGGTCCACTATTCACAGTTGCCGCACTCTAAGCCATGCTTGGTTTTAATGTACTTGATGGATCGTGAGCGTAGACAGCCTGGCCATGCGTGATCTAATTTCTGTACTTTCAGACTGTCAGTTCCAAATACCTATTTGATTTCTTAGTTTATTTTATAACCCAGACATAATTGCAGTGGTAGCCAATTATAGCCCAAGGTAGCGAAACTCATAGGGATTATGGATGAAATGACAAGCTGCCTGGTTGTTGTCAAACAACCTGAGACTAGAGACATACAGGCAAAACAAGTTTAGTTCTTAGCTAATTGTCACCTGTCAAAACTGGCTCATGGGCATGTGGGTTTTTCTCTCCTTTTGAGGATATTTGAATTTTTCATTTAAAAGCTGAATTAAAAAGTATAATTTTTAAGATAGAGAAGAACACTTTATTAGGTGGTGTTGAAAATGTTTGGTTAAGAGGGATCAGAGTTTACTCTCTGGTCAAATGAAACTACATTCAGAGCTGGAGAGATGGCTCAACAATTAAGAGTACTGGCTGCTCTTCCAGAGGCTCTGGGTTCAATTCCCGGAAACTACATGGTGGTTCACAACTGTCTGTAACTCCAGTTTCAGAGGATCTGAAAACCTCACACAGAGTATATACAGGCAAAACACCATTGCACAATAAATAAATATCTTAAGAAAAATTGGGCTGGGCTGTGGTGGTGCATGCTTTTAATCCCAGCACTCGGGAGGCAGAAGCAGGCAGATCTCTGTGAGTTCGAAGCCAGCCTGGTCTACAGAGTGAGTACCAGGACAGGCTCCAAAGCTATATACAAAAACCATATCTCAAAAACCCAAAAAAAAAATTTTTTTTTTTGAAAAAAACAAAACCCTCTACATTTTTTCCTTTTTCTTCTCTTTTTGTTTTTTTTCTCTCATATGTTACATTCTGAACAGTTTCTCCTCCCTTCACTCCTCCCGGTTCCTCTTCCCCCAGATCCATTCTTCCTCCATTTCCACCTCCCATTATGCCTTCATATGTCAGGATTGTTTCCACAAATAAGGAGTTTTTCTTGAATGTAAACCTCAAATTAATCTATTTAACTAGAGTGCAGGCTTGTGTCATTACTAATGGTTACAGCTGCATTCCAATTAAAGTGTCCCTCAGCCTTTGACTCTTGTGACTCTGATGAGACCCTCGCTGCACCTGATCCTCAGGGACTGCTCCTTGGGCAGGTTCTCAGTGCGGTTCATAAAAAGCAGGTCTGCCTTTTCCTTAGCTGGAAGCTCAACTTGAGGATGCGACTGCCGAAGCCTCCAAAGAACGGAAGCTGCGCGAGCACAGCGAGAGCTTCTGCAAGCAGATGGAAAGCGAGCTGGAGGCCCTCAAGGTGGTAGCTCTTCTCTCTGGGGGGCCTGGGGCGTGTTGACTGGGTCAGTGTCACCCAGGGAAATTTCAAGGAAGGAAAAGGTATGGGAGGAAGAGGAGGATGTGGCCACTGCTTGTGATGACCTTCATTATAAAAGCCAAGTTCATTTCTTTATCACATGAAAGTTTTAGGTGTTCATAGTCAATATTGCAGAGTTAGCAGACAGCATCTCCTTCCTACCCTGACATCCTGCACGTGGGCATGTTTAGTTCTGGAGAGCTGTCTAAACTCGTGTCCTGTTGTTGATGTGGCAGAGGCAAGTTGCTCCTTATCTAGGCCCTGCGGATGGGATGAGAGGGCAGAAGAAGGCTACGAGAAGAGACAGTCATGAGTGAGGGCCACTGTCTGCTCCTCAGTGTAGTGTGGTCTTGGATAAGTGATTTCCCTCTTTAGAGCCTGGGCCTCCGTATCCTTCTTGTGGTTGTGATGGTGCTCTGTCCTTTGAGCCCATATGCCCAAGGTACTTATTCCTCTCTTTGCTACCACCCAACCCAGCTCTCAGCAACACTATTTTCTAGACTGCTTACCTGTGACTCTTTCTGCCTGCTCCTTACCTCTCTGTAGGTGTCCTACCTCTATAACCACTGAGTTTAACAGACCCGTCAGGGACTCCTCTGGACTTGGTCTTCAGCCTGAGTCCTCTCCACTAGCCTTGTCAGCCACAGCAGCCTTCTAGTAGGCCCAACTCACCTTCACCCCCAGCAGGCCTGTGCCATTATCTGTCACTGTGCTTAAGACTGTCTCCTGCCAAGATGGCACCATGCCCATCCTATATCTTGCCACTATTCTTCCTTACTTAATGGTTCGCTGTCACCTTCTCCCACTGCCTGCCCATGAGAGCAGAGTCCTCAGTGTCATATCAGTCACCAGAAGACTTGTGACAATCAGCACTCAAAAGAGTTTTGGTGGGCGAATAGGTAAACAGCACAACACTGGACAAAGCCTGTACATGTGCCCTGCAAGCCAGGTGCTGCCCCCCACTCTACCTCCAGTGTGGGCTGCTCTGCCTGGTGCAGTCCTGGAGGCCAGGTCCCTGCTAGTAGTAAAAAATGAAAAGACATCACAACCCTTGAGGGAGGACAGATTTGATAGTTTATTTCAACCTTTATCTGAAGGTAAAGCAAGGAGGCCGGGGGCCAGGTGCCACATTAGAACACCAGCAGGAAATCTCCAAAATCAAGTCAGAGCTTGAGAAGAAAGTCCTGTTCTATGAAGAGGAGTTGGTCCGCCGAGAGGCCTCCCATGTGCTAGAAGTAAAGAATGTGAAAAAGGAGGTACATGATTCAGAAAGCCACCAGTTGGCCCTGCAAAAGGAAATCTTAATGCTGAAGGATAAACTAGAGAAGTCGAAGCGAGAACGGTGAGTTACGCTCTCAAGGCAAGAGACGGAAGCTTGCTGTGCGCTGTAGGCTTGTGTTGTGAGGCAGTCTCTCCTTCACCCCTGCAGGCATAATGAGATGGAGGAGGCAATAGGCACAGTAAAAGACAAGTACGAACGAGAAAGAGCGATGCTGTTTGATGAAAACAAGAAGCTAACAGCTGAAAATGAAAAGGTGACTGGGTCCTCGCCATCACTTAGGGGAAGTTGATTTTTTTTTTCCCCCTTGGGTCTCTTGGAAGCTTGGTGCCTGTCTTAAATGTTTTGATATTTAGATGAAATAATACATTTGGTCTTTAAATGGGATATTTTCATTGTTGAGAAGCTGCTCATCCTTGGCCCTGTCACTCTGAGACTTGGATCAGGTACAGTGAAAGCCCCACAGGGCCGATGAGCAGCAGAGCTTCTGATGTCACCGTGCTGTGTAGTGAAGAGGTGGCAGACAGACGTGTGATGTGGTGACATTGTTTAATTTCAGCTTTGTTCCTTTGTGGATAAACTCACAGCCCAAAATAGACAGCTGGAAGATGAGCTGCAGGATCTGGCATCTAAGAAGGAGTCCGTTGCACATTGGGAAGCCCAGATCGCAGAGATCATTCAGTGGTATGTGCCCAGCAGCGTGTGAAAAGCTGCTCCTTGGCTGCACTGGAGTGCATCTCTGTGTTTTCCTGAAGCCCTGCCTCTAGGAAGCAGTGGTCTTTGTTGTGGACTAAGGGTGGGGAGACCCCCTAGGACTTGGGATGAGCTGTTTATGCTCCTCATTGTGGGTGACACATGGGTGAAGAGCTTCCGTGGCCAGTGTACACACAACCAGGGAGATCCTAAGATGGGGGCAGAACCTGTCTCTACTCAATAGAGTCAACTGGTGCTCTGGCCACAGTGACATTGTCCTGAGGAGGGCACAACTGCTTATCTTCATAAGCAAACACCTGTTCCCTGTGTAGGGTCAGCGATGAGAAAGATGCTAGGGGCTACCTCCAAGCCCTCGCTTCTAAGATGACCGAAGAGCTTGAGGCTTTGAGAAGCTCTAGTTTGGGATCAAGAACTCTGGTAAGGTGCTCTCTAAAACTTGATTTCTCCTCCTGAAGAGCTCCCTGGTGGTTGGTTTATTATGAGTACATGGCAGCTTAGGTGCCTCCAGGGAGGAGATCTGTGTGCCTTGCAGGATACAAGGCAGCTATCAGTCTAAACTTCTCTTGAGTTCATTTCTTTCATTGTTAACTTGACCAGGGTCCTAAGGTATGACCTCAAAGCATCAGGACAGGGTGCTGCTCAGTTGCTTTATTGATTTCACCCCCTATCCACTCACTCGGGGATCTGTTTTGAACTTGAGGGTGTAGCAGGCTCTGGGCTCTCAGGGGACCCTCCCCTTTGTGTTGCTGCCCTTGGTCCTTTGAGCCATGCAGCAAGTCCTTCTCACCACAGCATTGGGGCCAGTTGCCCACCTTTTTTGTTTTGTTTTGTTTTGTTTTTGAGACAAGGTTTCTCTGTGTAACAGTCCTGTCCTGACTGTCCTGGAACTCACTCTGTAGACCAGGCTGGCCTCAAACTCAGATCTGTCTGCCTCTGCCTCCTGAGTGCCGGGGTTAAAAGTGTGTGCCACCCCTGCCCTCTGAGAACACTGATGATTCTTGATTCTGCAGAAGGGCAGGAAGCAGCCTCATTTTTTGCTCTATGCTGGAGAACACTTTTGGTTTTAGATTCTAGATTAAGAAACACCAATTAGGGGGCTGGAGAGATGGCTCAGTGGTTAAGAGCACTGGCAGCAACTACATGGCAGCTCACATCCTTCTGTAACTCCAGTTGTAGTAGACCTGATACCCACACATAGACATACATGTAGGCCAAACACCAATGCGCATAAAAAAGAAAGAGAGAGACAAAATAGAATATTCAGTAAGTTTGGGGTTAGGGCAGTGACTTAGTTGGTAAATTGCAAGTATGAGAGAACATCAGTCTGATCCCTGTCACTCAAGGGAAAACTCAAGTGCAGTGGCAGTAGCTGGATCCTCACAGGGGACAGAGAGGAGGGCACCTGGATTTGCTGGCCACACAGCTCAGACGAACCAGGGAGCCTCAGGTCCCAGTGAGAGACTGAGCTCCTGATGAGCAACACCTGGAGTTAACATCTGGCCTCTGAACTTGGGCATCCATTTGCAAACACACATAACAAAGAACAAATAAATTAAAGAAGCGTCAATAAGCTTATTCCATTTCTCATTTTCTAGTTGTGCTGATGTGCACATGTTTGTGGACAAGTTTATTGTTCTTCCGGTGATGAACAATAAGTAAATTTTTGTGCAAGCCTCATAAAAGATGGATGCTGTTCTAGGTCCTTTCAGCAAAGTGGTTAAGATTCTTATCCAGAAACAGTCTTCCTGTTGAGGGACCAACTGAATGAGAGTGTGCTTCCTTTTAGCTCTAAGAGAAGTGTTTTGTTTGCCCATCAGTTCTTCTCACACAGTCCACCGTCATCGTTAGCATCTGCCTAGGGTACCGCCCCTCCCCCATGCTGGTCCCTTTGACTGATCTTGAAAAGTGTCTTCCTTGGGTCAGTTTTCTTCTCTTGACTGTTATGGGTGGAAAATGAAAGACTCAACTGTGTTTTAAGTAAAAGTCCACCAACATGGTATTTTGAGACTTTTTAAGAATGAAGTCATCAAGCTAGTTTGCTTCATTCTCTGAGGCTTCATTCTACTAGGTTTTTTTTCTTCATTCCTTCATTATAATAGCTTTAGCCTTTTACTGTAAGTAGGAATGAGTAATGACAGTTCCCTAAGGTGAAGTAGTAAAATATTTCAGGATATAGGAAAAAGTTAACAGTTCCTATGTGATTTATGAATGTCCAGAGGACCCACAAAGAAATTGTGCCACAAAAATTAGATTTGTTCTTTGTTTAAAAATTACCCCAGCTGTGGCACATGATCCCAACCTCCAAGAGAAGACATATGTCTCTATGAGTTCAAGGCCACCCTGATATACACAGACAGTTCTAGGCTAGCCAAGGTTGCATAGCGAGACCCTGTCTCAAAAATCAAACATCTAGCTGGGCAGTGGTGGTGCACGCCTTTAATCCCAGTACTCGGAAGGCAGAGGCAGGCAGATTTCTGTGAGTTCGAGGCCAGCCTGGTCTACAAGAGCTAGTTCCAGGACAGGCTCCAAAGCCACAAAGAAACACTGTCTTGAAACACCACCCCCCCAAAAAAAAAATCACCTAAGCGGAGGCACTGGGCAGTGGCTGGTACCAGATGGCAGGTAAAGGCACTGGTCGCTAAGCCTGACAGTCTGAGACCAGGCCCCAGAACCCACGATGTGGAGAGAGTGCCTACTGCTACAGTTGCCCTCTGACCTCTGCGTGCATGCACAATCAGGAAAGCTTTAAAGTTATTTATATGAATGTTTTGTCTCCATGTATGTATGTGTACTACATGTGTGCTTGATGCTTGAAGAGGTCAGTTCCCCTAGAACTGGAGTTAGAGATAGTTAGTAGCCACCAGATGAGTACTGGAAACTCAGGAGCTCTGGAAGGGCAACAAACAAGTGTTCTTTACTGCTGAGCCATCCCTCTAGCTCAGAACGAAAAAGAGAAGAAAAAAAGCAAAGCCAGACATGTTGGTCCACATCTGTAATCCACAAACTGGAGGCCGGCACAAGGGGGCTGGGACTTAAGGCCAACTGCTGGGCTATATAGTGAGACTCTCTCAAAATAGTTTTTTTGTTGTTTCGTTGGTTTTTTTGAGACAGAATCTCTCTATGTAACAGTGACTGACCTGAAACTCACTCTGTAGACCAGACTGGCCTGGAACTCATAGAGATTCACCTGCCTCTGCCTCCCAAACTCCTGGATTAAGGGTGTACACCCCTCATACTCCTCCAAACTTTATTATGTATACAATATTTTGTCTGTGTGTATGCCTGAAGGCCAGAAGAGGGCACCAGACCCCATTACAGATGGTTGTGAGCCACCATGTGGTTGCTGGGAATTGAACTCAGGACCTTTGGAAGAGCAGGCAATGCTCTTAACAGGTGAGCCATCTCTCCAGCCCCTTGAGTTTGTTTTTAAAGGACTCTTAGGAAGGGCTGGAGAGATGGCAGTTAACAGGCACATGAATCTTCCCTGGGACCTGAGCCTGGAAGCTCACAACCACCTGTAGCTCTGGCTCTAGGGGTCTAATGCCTCTGGTCTCCATGGGCACTTGACTCTCAAGGTCACATGAGCAGACACACACACAGTACACATGAGTAAAAATGATGTGAATAATTTTAAAAAAGAAGGAATAAAAAGTTACAAAATGTTGACCTGGAGATTTATCTCAGTTCTAGGTCCTCACCTAACACCTCCTTGCTCAGGGTTTATTCCCCAGCACTCCAAAAAGAAAAGAGCATACTGATATTAAAATTAAAAGCAGGACTGAGGAAAGTAATTTATAAATATACTTAAGGTGAATTATTTATTTGTAATCATTTTATTAAGTAAATTTAAATGTATTTTATTTTAACCAATCAAAGGATCCACTCTGGAAAGTTCGCCGAAGTCAGAAGCTGGACATGTCTGCACGGCTGGAACTACAGTCTGCTCTTGAGGCAGAGATCCGTGCCAAGCAGCTGGTTCAAGAGGAACTGAGGAAGGTCAAAGACACAAGCCTCTCCTTTGAAAGGTTGGTTTGTCATGGAGCCAGTCCCTCAGAGAAGCTGTGCCTTTGTGACCTGAGATTGTCAGGACATTTGCTGCTCCTCAGGAACACGTGAGGTCCTTAAGTCGGGGTCACTAGAGATATCTGGAGGAATGCAAGGTTCACAGCACTTTAGCTCAGTCTGTATATCCAGCTGGGTAGATTGTGCTTTTCCCGGAGAGGGCCCCGTAGTGTTCTTAAGAAGTAATGAGGAGCCTGTGCACTGTAATCCTGGCCCTCATGCTGAGACAGATCCTGAGGTCAAGGCCAGCCTGTACTACACAGCCAGAGACCTTGCCTAGCATTTGCAATAGCCTGAATTAAGTCATGTGTGACTCTCCTACATCCCAGTGAAGTAGACATTAGTATCCTCATTCGACAGGTGAAGAGACCAAGGTGTAGGTGTGTGGAGGTGAATGTCATCCTGTTGACTAGTGATCATTCCTGTGCTGGGTTCTGCCCTCCTGGCCAGATTTCACCTGCTAGCTCCGTCCTGGAGCAAGGCCTTCTTAAGAGCCAGGCTCTCGGGGCCTCCACCCTCAGTGTTAATTCTGGTGTCCGTCTTGGGGAAGCCTTTTCCAGGATGACAGCCAAAGGATCTGGACTCTGCACTTACCTTCAGATGGCAGGCAAAGACTCACCCAGTTTCATGAGCTACACTTTTCTTGACCAGGACCTTACTTAGATATTTTGTTGGCTTGATGTAGCCCAGACTGGCCTTGACTCTTGGTTTCGTTGTCTCAGCTTCCTGGTTGCAAGGACTGCACACTTCTTCTCCTGTAACCCCTTAGCCATGACTTAAAGCCTGTGTTTGAATTCACTCTCTGAACCTTCTGTACTATGTTGAGTGGAAAGGCCTATCATGTCCTAAGCCGTTCTCAGGAGGCCGAGAAGCCCCACGTTCACACTCCAGCACACCATGAAACATAGACGCTGCTCCCTGCACTTACAGCTATTTACTTTTATTTCAGTAAACTAAAGGAATCGGAAGCCAAAAACAGGGAGTTATTAGAAGAAATGCAAATTCTGAAGAAAAAGATGGAAGAAAAGTTTAGAGCAGATACAGGTAAATTAAAACCAAAAAATTTTAATTACTAAATATCAGCCTTTTCTAATGAGTGATTTTCTTCTTAATAGCTTTTTTTAGTTGTATAAAAATATTTCCAATTAGGTGGTGGTGGTGCACACCTTTAATCCCAGCACTTGGGAGGCAGAGGCAGGTGGATCTCTGTGAGTTCGAGGTCAGCCTGGTCTACAGAGCGAGTTCCAAGACAGGCTCCAAAGCTACAGAGAAACCCTGTCTCTAAAAACAAAAGAAAGAGACAAACAAGCAAACAAAAAATACTTCCAAGGTTAAAATTTTGAAACAATATGTTTAAAAATGCCTTCCCCCAAATTAGCCATAAATTTTAGTTACTTCTTCCTTTGAAAATCAAGCAAACACACTTACACATCTGTAGTTACACAGTCACATCCCCTGTAACACAAACAGCAAACACACGTACACATCTGTAGTTACACAGTCACATCCCCTGTAACACAAAC
>JAQHUG010000231.1:860158-879858 GCA_028555095.1 Dicrostonyx torquatus | reverse complement strand
CACAAACGGCAAACACACGTACACATCTGTAGTTACACACTCACATCCCCTGTAACACAAACGGCAAACACACGTACACATCTGTAGTTACACAGCCACATCCCCTGTAACACAAACGGCAAACACACGTACACAACTGTAGTTACACACTCACATCCCCTGTAACACAAAAGGCAGCCCTTTTCTGACGAGGCCACTAGACCACAGCCCATGGAAACCATCTAGAGCCCTTTCACAGCTGCACTGAGCCTTCTGGGCTGGGCTACTTCCTGCCCTTCGCTCACCAAGTACCTTGGTGTGGTGTTGAACAGATGTAATCCTAACCCTCAGGAGGCTGAAGCAGGAGGATTCTTTCTGAGTTTGCGGCCTGATTGGAGTCTATAGAGCCTTTCTCCCACATGCTTCAGTGAGCAGCCATGTGCATAAAACATCTCATATTTTGAAATAGAGTTTTAGAAGTGAGACTTTGTCCACATCAAAAGGCAGAATGTCACATCTCTTAGTCTTAGACCACACTCAAAGTAAACTTCATTCTTGGGAGTCTCCATCCCAAATAGGTGGTGTCTCAGTACAGGAATTTACATTCTTTGTCTGTTTCATAAATCTGGGTTGTCTTAGGTTTCAGAAGCTTTTCTATATTGAGGAGAAAATCTTTTTGTGATGTAAGTCTCCGATATTTTCTCCTACTTTGACTTTTGCTAAGAAAGAGCCTTTCTAGGGCAAGGTTGCAGCTTAATGGTAGATTTTGCCTGACATGCACAAACGCCACAGAAATCAGGCATGGTGCACATGAACCTGTGAGCTCTGCACTCAGGAGGTAGAAGAGGCCCAGAAGTCTACAGTGATCCTGGTCTCCATGATCCTGTCCCAAAAAAGAAAAGCTTTCCCTATTTTTGTCTTGTTTAGTAATCTTTCCTTGCAAAGGAAAATGTTCCCAGCTATAGGCTGTTCAAGAAGTACATTTTTCTGACTGTTATTTTATGTCTATTGCTGATTTTGCTGGTATGTATGTATGTCTGTGCATTACTTATATATCTGGTGCCTTCAGAAGCCAGAAGCAAGTGTCAGATCCTCTGGAACTGGGATTCTGTTACAGACAGTTGTGAGCAGCTGAGAATCCAACCTGGGCCCTCTGGAAATATAGCCCTCGTTTTTTTAAACAAGACAAAAATCTCACTGTGTTGATCAGACTGGCCTCAAGCCAAGATCTTCCACTGCAGCCATATAAGTGCTGAGGTCATTGCTGTGTGCCTGGCATGATTTGGAATCCACTCTGGCCCGTAGTTCAAGGTGTCTTCCCAGCTAAATGCTCATCTTAATGTCCTTTCTCTCCTGGTTTCATGTGGTCTCTGGAAACTGCTATTTCTGGGGTCTCTGCTCTATTCAGTCGTTTGTCACCACAGAGCTTCCATGACACTGTGACTCCTCCGCCCCCTCACCCCTCCTCTAGACCCTCTTCTGGGGGCGGCATTAACTCTGCTTACCCCCTGAAGTCCCATCATGTCGGACAGCGAGGACTGCTGTCTTTACAGTTTTTGTCTTAATTTTCCTTTCTTTCTTGCAGGGCTCAAACTTCCAGATTTCCAGGACTCTATCTTTGAGTATTTCAACACTGCTCCTCTCGCACATGATCTCACGTTTAGGGTGAGTATTGCTTTTGCAAAAAACAAGTGTGTGTAAGTGAGGAACAATAGAATAGGACTTGACCGCCTGCGGCCCAAACATCCCAGGAAACAGAGGTCTGACATTTATTTGAGAGTTGTGCCAGTGACATCATGGGCAGGGAAGTCACATGTGTGAAGGTGGAGAACACTGTAGGTGTTAGAACTGTTCCCGGAGACTAAGGGGAACTGAGACAATACTTAGCCTCAATGCAGAAATCTATACTGGCCTCTGGCTGTGTGGTGAGGATTTGGTGTAAAATTTAAAATATAAATAATAGTCATTTCTGGGACTTAGTGATTATTGAGAAAAATGGTTTATAAGAGATTCAGTACCAAACAATTTACCAAGACCCTGTCTGGTCCTGCCCATCTCTGAGCCAGTAAAACCAGCGGGTGATTGCAGGTCTGCTTAGAATGCCCCTGCAGAGGGGGATGAGCCCCCTCCTCCTTTCACAGGCTGCAGGTTCCCTGAGCACTCCAGGGCCGCTTCCCACTTCTGGAGTGGAGAAGTGGGCTTGCTCTACTAGTTCCTTACCACAGGCATGCATGTGGGAATGACGGAGGCTGGGGGAGCAGCTGTGGTGATGCACCCAGTGAGGTTTCCAAACTCGCTATTTCCTGTTGACCCTCCCACAAGTCGGACATGCACCCTCACCTGGCATGTGCTTCATGTGTGCACTCTTTATCTCTCTGCCCATCTCCCTCGCTCACTTACACACAGGTCTCTTTCCTCTGGATTAGTTGAAAATGGTTGTAGATAGCAGTGGCCGCAGGAAGCTTGGCATAGTTGTCTCCTAAGGCTCTGTGCAGACTCACCTGTGGTCCTGGCTGTGGCCTGGACAGCTGTTTCCTCCCAGTTCAGGACCCACCAGAGGTCACTGATGGCGTTTAGTCGTCAGGTTCTTTCTAAACAGTGCCATCTCTTCTACTTAGTGCCCTGCCCTCTGGGATTATATCATGTTCCCTCTTGATGCCGATGGGAGGGAGGTTTGGCATAGATTCTGCACAGGAGACAGGTTTTTTGTTTTTGTTTTTTTTTTTTTTATACAGAGGCCAGTTTTCAGTTGTGTCACCAGGTTGGAGGTGGCATCTGCTGGAGTCCCTCCCACATGATAGTACAATACTTCCGAATGAGTCATTCTGGGCACTCAGCTGTTGACCTTCACTCATCAGAGTATTTGTGTTTTTTTCCATGCTCTCTTTTTCCTTGTTTTTTGTTTGTTGGGTTTTTTTTTTTTTTGAGGGGAGGAGCTCAAGATAGCATTTCTCTGTATAGCCTTGCCTGTCCTAAAACTTGCTCTGTAGACCAGGCTGGCCTCAAACTCATAGACATCCATCTGCCTCTGCCTCCTGAATGCTGGATTTAAGGCATGTGCCACCACTACCTGGCAAGTCCTCAGGTCTTAAGCAAATATATTACAGCAGTGATCATTCACCTTGCACACTGGGTTGCACAGAGAGCTCAGTGGCTCGTAGGTTTCACAGTACTGTCCACCAGTGTGGAAATCACAGCGTGGACTGAGTTTACCATGGAGGTGGAGCAGTTATCAGTATACCTCATTCGCTGTCCAGCATCCTGCCTTTCATTTCTAGACCTTCTTCAGTGCTTTGTCATTTGAGTGTGAAGCATGCTTCCTTTCAAAGAAAACCCTAAGCTGGACCAGGGTCCATGTTAAAAGTTTCCGGAATTGAGGACTACTCGGGAGATCTTGTACTTTGCCAGAGTGAACGTGTTGCAGCATGCTAGACATGGGTCTCCACAGTAGCCTTTCCAGGCTTTCCTGGGGGGAAATGACCATTTGTGTTCCTCCTGTCTGTTATACCAAGGACTCGCTCTCCTCCTCGTCTGCATCTTCTCTGCTAGCCTTGTGGGAGGACGTAAGTGACTGCAAACCCCCTTCCGTGGGTGCTCTGCTAAGTCTGCACCCTTCAATTAACAACTAAGGAAACTGAGGTCTTAAACGGCTAACATTTACCCCTCGGCTTGCTCTTCCCTCACCAGGTGGATCTAACATGTTTGACTTGCCTGTGGGCGATGCTCACGTTTACTAGCTCTGCTCACTAGCTGATGATACCCCGCCTACAGTTGTTTACAAACTCCAGTCACACCTGTGCTGTGTGCGACCCCCCATACTCCCTCCCCTTGGAACGTGGAGTCTACTCAGGGTCTGGTCAATTGCAGTGCTGTTGGGATCGAAAGTGGAAGACAGTTCAGCTGTGGACTTGGAGGGTCTTCTCTGCAGTCTCCTGTGCTTGTGCTGTTGCGCATTCCTGTGCACTTACTGTGTGCTGAGAATAGCGGTGGCCTGTGCTCTGCCTGCAGGAAGCTGTTCCTAAAGAGTGCCTGTGAGGGAGACACTGGGGGGACGGGGGCTGTAAGCTCTAGTTGTCAGGGCTGTGTGTGAATTGCCTCTTGATCTCTGATAGGAGTTTGGTATCTGGGCTGTCTGAGGACTGCCTGAGGCTGTGATTCCCAGCTCCTTTTCTGAGAACTAACTGAGGTTGATTTTCCCAGTTCCTTTGTTTAAAAAAAAAAAAAAGAAAGAAAGAAAAAAAAGAGGTTTTTACTAGTGGCTTTAGCTGACCTAGAACTCACTACTTAGACCAGGTTGGCCTCAGACTCATAGAAATCTGCATGTAGAGTACTGGGATTAAAGGTGTGCACTGACATGCCCAGCCCTGGTTCCTGCTTTTAAATGGCTGGAGGAGAGCAGGCTCACTCACGTAATGAGGTAGCCATAATAGTGACTTGCCATTCCCTGGGAAAGTCAGGATAGTTGTGAGTAAAGAGGTTCATGGTGAGACCTGGGAGTAACTAGGATACAGGGGACCCTGACAGAATACACTGTCCCGGAACAAACACCACCTTTTTTTCTTGTTGCAGACTAGCTCAACCAGTGATCAGGAAGCACAGGCTTCAAAGCCAGACTTATCCCCTTCAGTGTCTGTGGCCACAAGCACAGAGCAGCAGGAGGTAAGGCTGCATTGCCCTGAGGTACTCTGTGGGTGGGCCCTGGTCTGCTGTGCAGCTTGTAGCTAAGCCCCTTTGCAGGCTCTCTTTCGACATCTCTGCAGAACTCTGTCAGAACATCAGGTAAATGAGGGAAACCGTGACAGGTGCCTGAACAATGTAGTAAATTAGAAATTCAGGATGTTAATAATTTATAAATTCTAGAGAGAAACCCCAGATAGGACCTGGCAGCTAAGCTGCCGCTCACCTGTCCACACTTTTCTCCTAGGATATGCCTCGGCCCCAGCAGAGGCCGTCTGCTGTTCCACTGCCCAACACACAGGCCCTCGCCATGGCTGGACCAAAGGTAGGCCCTCTTGCATCACTGGGTGTCTTCTTGATTTTAGAAGATAAATTTTGTGTAAAGTAGCCATGCTGGTTTTGAATATACACTATGGAGACAGTTCACAAACCCAGGTCCAGGATCTGCATTGTCGTCAGCACACTCGAGCACTCAGTGTGTCTTCAGCGGAAACCGTTTCAGCCTCTCCCTCCTTCTTCCCCTCGCTAGTCTCATGCTGGGCTCGTAAGCACTGGGGCCTCTCATGACCAGGTGCTTCCCTTTATCATTATGTCTGTTGTTGGAATCATATGGTTTGTAGGAGAACATTCCCAACATAAAAAACTACCCACAAAGTGGAGTTTGTTCTCTGACTTCTGCATGAGCATTGCAAGAGCCTGGCCCTTCAGTATGTGTGTCTTTACCTTGTTTTCCTTAGTAACCTTGAAGCTCGACTCTGTCTCCTTTCTCTCTGTAGATCCTGAGTTTCCCAACTGTGTCAGGCCCTGAGGTTCTAGTGTGGCTGTGTTTAGCCAGTATGCCTGGCATGGACTTGTGTCCTGGTTTTTCTGTTGGTGGTGGTGGTGTTTTTTGTTGTTGTTTTAAATACAGACCTGCTCTATTGCTGTTTTCCCCTGGTGACCTGAGAGTAATTCATGCTTTGGCTTTGGTACTTGGGCTCTTGTAGAATTAAGGACCAAGGTGCCGGGCTACTTGCTCAGTGGCTTCTGCTACCCAGGGAAGGAACTTTAAAGGCGGTGTGTATTCGGTGACCGAGCCCTTGCCTCCTCTCTGGCCACCTCCTGTAGTCGCTCCTGGGGCTGTGCTAACCATCCTCCACTCCTCGAGAAACACATGGTCTTACCTGTGTCTGTGTCTTCCTGAGCAGTGTGTCACCTTTGTCACTATGTGTGGCTTTCAAGGCAAGCTGTCACAGCCTGTCCTTGTCTTTCCAGCTAGCCCCACTGTTTTTCCTGTTTGTTGTATTCTAATTTTTCTGTCCTCCTGGCAGGAGACAGTGGGTCTTTTCAAGATTTTGCTGTTAACATATCTTGTAAATTAAAAGTGCTGTCTTGTTCACACACCCAAGAAGAGCCAAACATAGAGAGGGTTCCAAGCCAAATCCCAGATCCAATTGGTGCTGATCCCTGGAAGTGCTCCTAATCCAAGTAGAGTTTCAGTTGTGAAAGGTGACGTCACAACCAAGCCCAGCTCTGTCCATAACAACACTAGCTGATGGAAATGGGTGGCTTTGAGTTCTGGCTTGGGACCTTGGGGTGTAGGCACTACTGATGAAGAACCCCAGCTAGAAGAGAAACAGCACAAAGCAGGCAGGTTGTATATAAGCCAGTCAAGAGCACTGACTGGTTCCCAGTCACCTGGTCTGTTTTGCTTATTTTTTTCTGCAGCCCAAAGCACACCAGTTCAGCATCAAGTCCTTCCCCAGCCCCACCCAGTGCAGCCACTGCACATCTTTGATGGTTGGTCTGATCCGACAGGGCTATGCCTGTGAAGGTGAGTGTTGGCCTTAATGCCAGATCGCACACTTGAGCTGGATACCCTGCTGCTCTGGATGGTGTTCTTACAGCAGCCAAGCTAGAAGAGGTGGGGGTGCATGGTTAGCAGTGTGGGGCAGGCCTGCTCTTCACATGTGCCCAGTCAAGGCCTGTAGCAGTCTTGACCAGCATGTAAATTCATTAACCAGATAATCACCTGAAAGTTACTATAAAGCACAGCACCTCCCTGAGGGCCCTGTGGAGCTCACCTCCTCCTGAGGGCCCTGTGGAGCTCGCCTCCCCCAAGGCTCTGTAGAGCACACCACTCAAAGCCATTCTGTCATGTCAGGGAACAAGGAGGAAGGGCCAGAACTTACCACTCTCATGTTATCTGGAGGTTTTTTTGGGTTTTTGTTTTTGCTTTTGTTTTTATTTTTAACTTCTTAAGTGCATTTACTTCTTTGTGTATGTGAGTGTGTGGCCGCATGTACCATGACACATATTGGGGTCGGAAGACAACTTGAGTAGTTGCTTCTCCTCTTTTCACCTTTGGTGCCAGAGGTTGAACTCAAGCTGTCAGACTTGGCGGCCATCGCCTTTCTCCACTGACCCTTCTCACAGGCTCCAGATTGTCTAGCCCTCATACGATTATACCGTCTTTTTATGATAATCATTATTTTTAAATTACAGCAGCCCTCTGTACTCTGCTCTGTGATGGGATTTGGCCATGTGCTGTTGGGCCTGTGCACTGAGACTATTGCCGCCTCACTTCACAGATGGCCACAGTGATTCCCTGCTCAGCGCCTCCCCTGCTGCAAGCACACACGTTCTTCATTGAGACATTGTTTTTCAGTTGCTAGTTTGTTAGTTGTCCTAAGCCTTCTGATTGGCTGTATGTCACTGTGACTGCCCTAGAGTGGCACCCAGGTGACCTCAGTGAGCAGATCTGGAGCTTGCTTGTGTGGATTAAAGCAGGCTCGTGGGGTAACTATAAGGCAGACTTCACAGTGTATGCTTGTTCAGGTGACCCCTCTTCATGTGTGGGCTTCATATTGAGCTTTTATTTTGAAGCCCTTGGGAATTATTTTCTTGGAGTCTGCCCTACTGGACACCTAGGCCTCCTGGGCAGTATGTGCAGAGAGCCTGTGCTCAGCAGTTCCACTGCCCTGGTTGCATGTTGTGAGGTAGGTGGAACTGTTCCTCTTTTCCAGTGTGTGCGTTTTCCTGCCATGTGTCCTGCAAAGACAGCGCTCCCCAGGTGTGCCCCATACCTCCTGAGCAGTCCAAGAGGCCTCTCGGAGTGGATGTGCAGAGGGGTATAGGCACAGCCTACAAGGGTTATGTCAAGGTAGGAGAACCCAGCTTCTGTCCCATAACCCAGTGTGGCTCATTTCTCATTAGGTCAGCTCTTAAATTCTTTTGTATGGTGACCAATGATCATAGCTCATCTATTCTTGAAGCAGTCCATTTGCTGTGTGGAACAGCCCTGGTACCTTGAAGGTTTCAGACACAACTGCTACTTTACATGGCCAGGAGCCTGAGTACCATTGGGTGCGGATTACACTTTGGATTCCTACAGTTACTCTCCTTGGGTGTCTTGTCATGAGTTTAAAGTCAAGGCTCCAAATCCAAGTGGTGCTTGCCGACCACGGGTACCTGGGCTATCTATCTCCATGTCTTACCAGCTGCAGCCTTCAGGATACAGTGTGGTCCTGGGTTGTCAGCTTCCCTTGTCTCATTCACAAGCTTCTAGTCAGGCCCTGAGCCTCCTGAGCCTAGACACAGGCTTACCTACCAGTTTGGAAAAAGGGTTGATGGGAGAGCAGTCCCTGGGGACCAGGACAGTCACACAGTAGATGGACCCAGACTGTGAGAAATGCTAAGGGTCTGGCACTCTCTGTGCTGCCCGTCTGTGGCCCAGGGGAAATGTAGTCACTATTGGTTTGTAGGTCCCAAAGCCCACAGGAGTGAAGAAAGGATGGCAGCGGGCGTATGCAGTGGTTTGTGATTGCAAACTCTTTCTGTACGACCTGCCAGAAGGAAAGTCTACCCAGCCTGGTGTCATTGCTAGTCAAGTCTTGGACCTCAGGTATGTTTATGCAGCAAAACGCTACCCTGGTATCCAGTGCTCACTGCCCAAGGTGGCAGGCCTATGCTGTCCTCCACATTTCTCGCCAGGTCTGCTTGGAGAATGGTAGCAGGTATGAGGAGCTGTCATGAGAACTAACCAGGTCCCAAGGGCACACTCAGAGCAAGGCTGGCAGGCGTCACTGCTGTCATCAGCACATGTGTGGAGGGCCTGTGCTATTCCTGCCTTAACCAGATCAGGAAGGCAGGAATTATGACGGTCCACAGTTGGCATCTGTCTGGCCTAGAGACACAGGCTCCAGTGTGTTCTTAACAAAGGGGCTCTCTGGCTGGTTCTTTGGATCTGTAAGAGCACATGTCAGTCAAAATCACCCAGCGTGGCAATGTCCCCATTGTGTGGTACCTTATGGTTTCTTGCTTCATACAACTGTCTTGGTCACTGTTCTATTGCTGTGAAGAGACACCATGACCAGGGCACTCTTATGAAGAAAAACATTTAATTGGCTTGCTTACAGCTTCAGATGTTTAATCCAATATCATGGCAGGGAATTTTTGGCACTGGAGCGGTAGCTGAGAGCTCCATCCTGATGCAAAAGCAGAGAACTGGACCTGCCATGGGCTTTTAAAACCTCAGAACCCAACCCCTAGTGACATACTTCCTCCAACAAGGCCACACCTCCTAATCCTTTTAATTCTTCCAAGTGGTTCCACTCCCTGGTGACTAAGCATTCAGATATGTGAGTCTGTGGAGACCACTCTCATTCATACCACCATAACTGCTATAGCCTGGCCTGAACCCAAGTGATGGGCTCCACTGAGGGTGGAAACAACTCAAACTGGCATTCCTATCTGAACTCAGCACCTTCTGCTTCTTGTTAGCGAGTAGCTAATGAGGCTTTGCCCAGTCGTACCAAGGACAAGCCAGAAATAAGATGTGGAACTTGGAACTGGGGGACATTGTGACAGTGGGAGTCAGGCAGGGACTCTGTTCTCAGTGTCCCCCATTCAGATGTTGGGACAAGTTGTGAAAATGTGGCAGCCAATCTTCAAAGCTTTCCCAGAACTGTGTGCATTTCTTTCTTGCCAGAGATGACGAGTTTTCCGTGAGCTCAGTTCTGGCCTCAGATGTCATCCATGCAACGCGCCGAGACATTCCATGTATATTCAGGGTATGAGTTTCTCTGACTTCACTTCTCTTCGTTAGATATCCTTTTTAAAATAAATCACACTGTTAAAAGACAGCAGTTCTTAAAAATAGCAACAGAAACCATGTAGTACATGCCTTTTAATCCCAGCACTGGAGGGCCAGAAGCAATGGATCTCTGTGAGTTCCAGGATAGTGGGAACTACATGGTGAGGCCCTGCCTCCCTCTAAAAAGCACAAACAAACAAACAAACAAACAAAAAAGACATCAATTCTCAAGCATCTCGCTGTGCTGCAGCAGGCTCCTCAGTGGCCCCTCCCCTGCCTCCCATTTGCCATCTTCCTGGCGCAGCTGACCCTTGCTGAGACTGCACCCTCCCCACACAGCCTGTGTTTCATGAGGAGCTTTTCATGGTGGTCCTTCCACCCTGGCCACAATGGCTTAGCTCCTAAGGACTTCATGGATCTATGAGAAGTGTCTTGTTTAGGTTCCCTTCCCCTTCCTGGCATACTGGCTCTCACTGAGTAAGACAGAAAACTTTCTAGAATGACTACATCTGGTGTTTCTCTGACTGAGTTGAACTCTGTTCTCCCAGCTAGTGCTGTATGCTAAAGCCCCAGGACATTCCTGGAAGAGTGTTGTTCGGAGAAATATACACTCTGAGTAGGATTGTTTGCAGGGACATCTGGTTGACCACAAAGCTAGGTCATAAGAGTTGTTTTTTACTGAATCACACTTTTATTCAGAAACAACCCTTTCCATACAATCCAGAAAATCATCAGCCTTCTGTGCTCAGAGTGACAACCATTCTGTAGCTGTGGAGCCTGCCAGGTTCCTAACGGTGCTTAGTGAGCACTTACTGGACACCCTTTCTTCCCTGGACATGCCCTAAGAACCCACCTCTTGGCCAGGCGGTGGTGGCGCACGCCTTTAATCCCAGCACTCAGGAGGCAGAGGCAGGCGGATCTCTGTGAGTTCGAGGCCAGCCTGGTCTACAAGAGCTAGTTCCAGGACAGGCTCCAAAGGCCACAGAGAAACCCTGTCTCGAAAAACCAAAAAAAAAAAAAAAAACCCACCTCTTAATCATAATAAAGTTATTCAAGGAAGCGTGTTTTTTTTTTTTTTTTTTCTTTTTGAGACAAGGTCTCTATTTAGTCCTGGAACTCATTGTGTACTCCATGTGTATGTGACCAGAGTATGGCAGACTGGCCTTGAACTCAGAGATGAACCTGCCTCTTCCACTCTCCCGAGTGGTGCAAGAGAGCACTTTTCGAATGTGTGTTTAGTGATCGTGTTGACAAGAGCAGAGTATGCTGAAACCTGCCCAGGAAGGGATTTGTGTGTTTGCAGCACTGCCCCTCTCTGTCAGCTGCCCTGCCAGTGCTTAACTGGCAGCTAAGGAGATTGGTGGTGTTTGGGACAAAGCAGGGACATGGACTTGAGCCTGTTACCATCCCATTTCTGACCTCTGTGGCTGGGTGGTTCCAGCACAGTCCCTGCTCTGATCTGGCTGGCAGCTCATGGCTTTGTCTGTTTTGTTTCTCTCATGAAGGTGACGGCCTCTCTCTTAGGTTCACCTTCTAAGACCAGCTCACTGCTCATCCTGACAGAAAACGAGAATGAGAAGAGGAAGTGGGTTGGGATCCTTGAAGGACTGCAGGCTATCCTCCATAAGAACCGGCTGAGGAGCCAGGTGGTGCATGTCGCCCAGGAGGCCTACGACAGCACTCTGCCGCTCATCAAGACTGTCCTCGCTGCCGCTATCGTGGGTATGTCTGTAGCGCGCCTCTCAGGTCCTGAGCATGGCTGTGTGGTCCCATCCATCTGAATGTGTGGACGGTTGTCCTGTCCGAAGAAGTAGGTCTTACCTCACAGGACCTTTGTGGTGTTTCGCCAGATGGAGACAGGATTGCAGTCGGCCTGGAAGAGGGGCTCTACGTCATTGAACTCACCCGAGATGGTGAGTAGAAGGGCACCTGGAGTCCGCTTGACTGCTGCAGACACGGGGCCTTCAGAGGGCTCACAGGGTTCACCCTGACTGTGTGGCACTGTGTGAGGCTCTAGGGTCCCTCTCCAGTGCTGTAAAACAAAAAAGACATCCTGATATGTAAGTTGACTGGCAGTGTCAGAGGACTTAGCAGGACGTGGAGAGAAAGGATTTCCAGTTGGTACAGCAGGCATTCCGCACATACAGGTGCCTGGAACGTGTTTGCTGGGTCGCTTCATGTGTCTGGAAAGAGCCCTTGTTATGTCTATTCTTTCATTTTTTAGTTTTTTGAGACAGGGTTTCTCTGTGTAGCCCTGGCTGTCCTGGAACTCACTTATTAGACCAGACTGGCCTTGAACTCAGAAATCACCTGTCTCTGCCTTCCAAGTTCTGGAATTAAAGGTGAGCACCACCATCGCCTGACCAGTTAATTTTTTTAAGCACACATTGACTGGTTGATTTCTGTGTGCGTGCACATACACAAGGACGGGTCAGAGACAGCCTGAGGCAGCTGGCTCCCCTGTCACCGTGTGTCCTGTTACTCAAACTCAGGTTTTCAAGCTGGGCAGCAAGCACCGTACCCACAGAGCCATCTTGCTAGCCCTCTATTGAATTCTTTTTTGTTTGTTTGCTTATTTGTTTTTGAGACAGACATAACCCTCACCATCCTGGAATTCACTGTGTAGAACAGGCTGACCTGGAAACTCACAGAGATCACCTTCCTCTGCTTCCCGTGCTGGGGTTGAGGGTGTGCACCACTACATCCAGCCTCTGTTGAGTTCTTTTAAAAAGAATGGGATAGGTGGTAGGTCACAAAGCCTCTCAGGAGAGCCCAGTAATGCTGGGTCACTGAAACTTCCCAGAGTTCTTGGTCCCTCCTGCCAGCGAGGGAAGGTGGCTTTTCCTGCCTTTCCCCACTCCATAGCCACTTCCTGATGAGAGAGAGTGACCAGAGCATGTGCGCAGCTGAGTCCTTCAGGTTCCAGACCAGGGAAGGTGGCGGAGGTCCTAAGCCACCTAGTGTCCTAGTTTGAGTGGGCATGAGCTTGGGAATTCCAGATCCAGTCCACAGGACCTTACTGTTTTGTATCAACTAGAACAGGCCACACTGAGTATAGGACAGGGTTGTCAGGAAGCTGAGACATGGGTGCCACTCTGTCTCTGTTAGGGGCATTTGCAACACTGGTTCTGGGGCTGGCTGTGGTGAAAAGATAGCTAGGGGACCCGAGGGCCGTATCAGCCAGAGCATGTCACCTGTACCCTCTGCCTATAGTGATCGTCCGTGCTGCTGACTGCAAGAAGGTGTACCAGATCGAACTGGCGCCCAAGGAGAAGATCATCATCCTCCTCTGTGGCCGAAACCACCACGTGCACCTCTACCCCTGGTCCTCCTTTGATGGAGCAGAAGCAAGCAACTTTGATATCAAGCTTCCTGAAACAAAAGGCTGCCAACTCATAGCAACAGGGACACTGAGGAAGAGCTCGTCCACCTGCCTGTTTGTGGCCGTGAAGCGACTGATCCTTTGCTATGAGATTCAGAGAACTAAACCTTTCCACAGGAAGTTCAATGAGATGGTGGCACCAGGACACGTGCAGTGGATGGCCGTGTTCAAGGACAGGCTCTGTGTTGGCTACCCTTCTGGGTTCTCTCTGTTGAGCATCCAGGGGGACGGGCAGCCTCTAGACCTGGTAAATCCCACTGATCCCTCGCTTGCGTTCCTCTCACAGCAGTCTTTCGATGCCCTTTGTGCTGTGGAGCTCAAAAGTGAGGAATACCTGCTTTGCTTCAGCCACATGGGACTGTACGTGGACCCTCAAGGCCGGAGGTCACGCATGCAGGAGCTCATGTGGCCTGCGGCTCCTGTCGCCTGTAGTATGTATATGTTTTTCTGTTGCCATATCACTGTTGCTGCTTCTCATATGGACAGTCGGCATGTGTTCTGTTTGCTTTGGTTTGTCTCCCAGTCCCCAAGCTGAGAACTAAGGAGCAGAGTGACGAGGCTGGTCCACAGGCAGACAGTGTGCAGGCTGGGTGCTGCACTGCAGCAGTCGGGGCTGGGCCTGTGCTGTTGGCCAGCAGCCTTCCTCCCAGGTATTCTGCTTGTTCCTCCAGTGTGTGACAGCAAAAGGCCTCCTGGGCAGAAAGGGACAGTGAATAGGAAATGAACCTGGAATCTTCTTTAAAAAGGCATTTCCCATAGTAGATGAATTCACAGGGCCATATAAAGCTACAGGGGTTTGGTCACCAGGAGGCTTAACTCTGGTGTCAGGTCATGCCCTTGTAGGCTGGAGCCTATTAGTCTGCATTGCTTTTGCAGTAAGAAGCAGGTGCTGTGCAGAAGCTGGAACACCGTGATTTGTTTGAGAAGTTGTAAGGCTGGGAGAGCCAAGCACTTTGTTGTTTTAAGGCTGCCCAACCATCATAGAATTGAAGTCAGCAGCAAGCAGTGAAGAATTTGTGACCAGCAAGGCACAGACTGGTTTTGGCATGGAGCCTCTGGGGTTGCTGGGATAGGAAGGAGTGGCATGTTTCCTTGATGGTGGGCCACTAAAAAGTCAAGGCTGACTTCTCGCTGCTGTGGCCAAGCTACACACCAGAGCTGTCATGGCTGATAACCAATCTGTGCATTGCAACACTGACAACCCTTCTCACCCAGGAAGCTGGAGCAGGGCAGCAGGCCAGGGGCAGCTCACCAGGAAGGACAGCCTTGTGATTCCCTGTCCTGGTCTCTTTACAGGCAGCCAGTGCAGCTCTCTGTGCCATACACTCCTTACTTCTAGAATTTCATGTTCTTCCTAGTTACTCAGGTCCCTAAGTGCAGTGTCTTTGTGATCCTGGACATGGATAACTAGCATGAAAACCCGGTGTTCCTGCCTTTCCACCTTCATGGGTCTTCCTTCTCAGCCTCACGTGTAGCAGATTCCAGGTCAACTTTAGAGCCGGAAGAAGTTAAGGAACTTGAGGGTGGAGAAGTACTTGTTGAGAGCCTATCTACAGCAGTGCCCACGGTGTCTCCTCGTCCTGTCTCAGAGACAGGTGCTCTCAGCCTGCAAGTTTGCCCAACTCCAAAGCACATGTCCTCCACCGAGTTCTCTTTAGTGTGTGTTTTCTTCAAACTTTTCAGTTTGAACATCATCCTTTGTTGACAGATCAGAAGTGAAGTCCCATATATTCAGCAAGTAAGAGCACTTGCCCCACCATTCCCATGTGGGGAATTGTCATCTTAGAGGTAATTAAGGGCCAGCCGCTGCAGCTTGGCATTCAAAACCAGCGTGGTGTGAGAGAGAGAGAGAAAAACACCGCTGTTGAACAGGTTTGGTGACATTCAAAAATGTCTGTGTGAGTGTGTGTGTGAGTGACAGAGAGAGGGAATGCGCTGCACATAGGTTTGGTGGCCGATTCTAGTCGCAGAGCTCCTAGAGCACATTTCCAGTGAGTGCTTATGGCAGAGGTGCTCCAGCAGTCAGCCAAGGCCCTCCTACTCCACACTGAAGGTTTCTAGCGGTTGCTGGGCCAGCAGCAGCAGCATAGCTCAGTAGTAGACATCCATCCACTCCTGGTGTCTGGCAGGCCATTCAGGTGGGCTTTGCTGTGTCCTAAACATGAGGGTGTCTCCTTCAACTTCACAGCTCAGGGGGCCATGGACATGTATCTGCAGTGTAGTGTGCCAGTTGTCATAACCCAACAGACAGCATTTCTCAACAGTGCTAGGAAAAGAGGGAGTTCCGAGAGGGTCACTCAGATCCTCCCCACTGTGCCCGCATGACAGTTCCGAAGTCCCTCCTGTGAAATGTGCATAGCCAAGTCATGGCCAGAACAGAGCAGTCGGTCTAGGTCTCCAGAATACTCAACCAAAATCCTGCCTTCTTTCCATCATTTTAGAAGGCTTTGAGGATTGGAGAGGTGGCTCAGTGGTTAAGAGCACTGACTGCTCTCCTAGAAACTGGGGTTCATTTCCCAGCACCCACAAGGCAGCTTCCAGCCATCTGTAAGTACAGTTTCGGTGATCTGGCACCCTCTTATAGTCTTCTCAGGCACTGCATGCACATGGAACATAGATACACACACAAGTAAATGATTCATATGTGTACAAGAAAAAAAAAATTAAGTTTTTGCCTGGCATTGTGGGACCCGCGGTCCCTGCCTGAACTTAACAGGTGTTGAACCTTGCCTAGCTCATCTCTTGAGAGCCGAGTTGAGGAGGCAGACTTTCTAAGTCAACTTCAACATCTTGCTGAGGTGTGGAAGCAGTGGGGTGCCTCCGAACACAGACAGGTGATTTTGAAGTGAAGGTGGCTGGCATGGGAGCCCCCAGAAGCAGGATGATGTAAGCCCCCCCACAGGCAGCGCTGTGGGCCTGCGCCTTGCCAATGCCGCTGTGGTCTGAGAGGGCGGGTGAGGGTGGAACTCGATGTTTACTTGCTCTGCTTTGTCTGCACCAGGTTGCAGCCCCTCCCATGTCACAGTATACAGCGAGTACGGGGTAGATGTCTTTGACGTGCGCACCATGGAGTGGGTGCAGACCATCGGCCTGCGGAGGGTAAGCTAGCATGATGGTCTCATCAAGGGTGGCTGTCCGCTCTGATTCCTGGTAGCACACATGATGGGTCTCCTCCACTCTTACAGATACGACCTTTGAACTCTGATGGCACCCTCAACCTGCTGGGCTGTGAGCCCCCACGCCTCATCTACTTCAAGAACAAGTTCTCAGGTGAGCTTCCTCACAGATGGGATGTGGCCCTCAAACAACACAGGCCTCATCTATCCCACTGCTCTGGTTAGTCTGAGTTGGCCATTTCTGCATGTATGGCTGCCCCTCCATGCCGCAGCCTAGTGACTGCTTCCCTACAGGAGCTGTCCTCAATGTGCCCGACACCTCGGACAACAGCAAGAAGCAGATGCTGCGGACTCGGAGCAAACGGCGTTTTGTCTTCAAGGTTCCGGAGGAAGAGCGGCTACAGCAGCGGCGGTGAGGCGGGTCCCCGCGAGTATGCAGTAAAGGGCTGGCTAGAGCCAGAGGATGCTTCCAGATTCCTGATTCTCAAATGTTTCCTTTTCGCAGAGAGATGCTCAGAGATCCAGAATTGAGATCCAAAATGATATCCAACCCGACCAACTTCAACCATGTGGCTCATATGGGCCCCGGGGATGGGATGCAGGTGCTCATGGACCTGCCTCTGGTGCGTGCTCAGCCAGCTGTGGGCATGGGCTCCATCCCCTGCTGTGTAGATAGTGCCTGGCAGACTGTCCCTAAGGCCAGACCCCAGAAGCCTCCTCCAGGCCTGTGTGCCTGTCCTGCCTCAGTGTGCTGTGCTGACCTGTGAAACCCTTCACAGTGCTGTCTGGATCATTCCTTGGTACCAAGATGGGTGTCTATTGGGGGACCTGTGTGCACTTGTGTCCCTTAGGGAACTGCTTTCAAGAAGAGGGTTTCTAACTCTTTTGTGTGAGACAGCAAGAATTTTTGTGTCCTCATTTTATACAGCGTTTTCTGTAGGCTTTTTTTGCAATTGCCTTTGCTGGTTCTTGGCTCAGACGCATTGGTGGTATAGTAGTGAACATAGCTGCCTTCCATTCTTAGCTCTAACTGGCCAGAAGCCACGTCCAGGGGACCGTTCATTACCATCCCATTGTGTCATCCCCACTGTGGTCCCTGCCTGTGTTCATGTACCACTCTTCTGTGCTACTCTCTTCCCCCAGAGTGCTGCACCCCCTGCCCAGGAGGAGAAGCAGGGCCCTGCCCCTCCAGGTCCCCCTCGGCAGCCCCCGTCCAGGAACAAGCCCTACATCTCATGGCCCTCATCAGGTATCACAGGGGGATAGGTGCTGGGGCAGGAACTCCTTTCTCCATCTTCCCCTGAGGTCAAAGGTGTCATTGTCCACAGGTGGGTCTGAGCCTGGAGTGAGTGTGCCTCTGAGGAGCATGTCTGATCCTGACCAGGACTTTGACAGAGAGGTACGTGTTACCCAGCACAGACCGCCATGGCCACACAGGGCCATACAGCAGGGAGTGCAGTCTTGAGCCCCTCTGGAGTCCTGCACTTGGGGATACGATGGCCTGAGCACAGAGACCCCACCAGGATGGGCAGCTGCCTGACTTGAGTCACAGGTTCACGTGCAGCAGTGTGGCCAAGGTTGTGGGGTCACCAGGCACACACCCCACTTAGGGGTGAGGTTCTGCCAGAGGTGCCCCTCCTTTGAACCTCTCTGTTCTCTGAGATGGTTCATGTAGCCCTGACTGGCCTCAAGTTTACTACTGTGTAGCTGGGGATGACCTTGACTCGCGACTCTCCAGGAGTGAGCCCTACGCCTCAGTGGTTGGGATTCCACACTCTGCTGCGTAGGTGGTCATACTTAACAGACTGTCCCAAGTCAGGTCTCTTGTAGCCGTTGTCCCCCGAACACTGGAATTCCAGGCAGGCACCACCTCACTTTACTTCTGGACTTTTAGTTTGTTTTGTGAGGGTTTTGTTGCTTTTATGCAGGGTTTCACTAGACAGCCCAGTCTGGCCTGAAACTCAGTGTTGACCAAGGCTTGAGTTCAGTACTGATATCTGCCAGTCCCTGCCCCTGAGTACTCATTAAAGAAAAGGTGTGACCATCACGTGGGCCCTGCTTATCTCTGCTTTTCCTGACAGGATCTCAGTTTTTGCCCAGAAAAGCTCTGCTCTGCCAGTCTTCCTGCAGCCGCCACTCCCCCCACCCCACCCCCGTTCTGAGCATGTGCTACCACACCTGGCCTTTCCTGCAGTCCCCGTGCTTTTCTGTGTGGATGTGACATAACCTGGCTTTTACCTTGGAGGGTCTCCTCCTTGGAGACCTTGGCTCCTTCCCTTCTAGAACACATGCACTGGAAGGTGACACTGAGTGGCCCCTGCTCCAGTCTCCTGCCCCCCCCCCGCCCGCCCTGTAATGGGGATGAGAGACATATGAGATAGGGCTTACCTGACATCTAGCACTGAGGTTTGAGGAACTACGTGTCTTATGGGACTTAGGTCTTTCTGGAAAGAGAGGAGCTGGCCTGTCACTCACAGCCACTCAACATGGAAGTGGTGATTGACATGGCCATTCTCCTGCTCCCTTTACAACCTGAGGCTCACTGCACCAGCCATCTTCTTCAGTGCACACTGGAGAAGGGATCCCTCCCTCCTTCCTCACCCGTCACAAGCATGCTGGGTGATGTGCTGGCTCTCCATTGAAGTCAGTCTTGTCATGTGGTTTTGGTTTTTATTTATTTCATGTGTGTGAGTGTTTTGCTTGCATGTGTGTCTGTATACCATGTGTGCACTTGGTGCCCAATGAGACCAGAAGATTGTGCCAGATCTCCTAGAACTGGAGTTATGGATCGTTGTGGGTCACCATGTAGGTGCTGGGCACCAAGCCTGGGTGCTTTGCAAGAGCAGCAGTGCTCTTACCGCTCGGCCATCTCTCCAGTCCGTGTTTTATGTTCTTGGTGCTGTTTTGTGACATATAAAGGCTACTGATTTGGGCAAAATTCAAATTTTTTTAACTGTTACACCCACTTTTGATATTCTATCTAAACTCATGCTGGTTACATTGTTTCCATCCAGTGTTTACGTTCTTAGCAGTTCTTTTTGTGTGTACAGTGTAGCCCCTGCATGTAAATGTCCCATGGCATCTGTTGTAGGGTGCGTTCTTGCCCACTGGATGGCCTTAAGTCATTAGCTGTGGCTGTGTGTGTGCTGATCTCAGCACCACTCTGCTGCTTTTGTCCTAGACTTTGGGACATGGGTCCCTTGATTTTTTTTTTTTTTTTTTAAACTGGGAATTTTTCTGCTGAGCCTCAACTCCAGCCTGGATTTTGCTTATGAAACAAAGTGTGCGGTCCCCAGGCAGCTTTCCTTCTCTGCACAGACCTTGGTCACAGCTGGGAGTAGAGGCCAGCCAGAGTCACCAGACCCAGGCTTTGTTTCTTTTTTTTTTTTTTTTTTTTTTTTTTTTTGGTTTTTCAAGACAGGGTTTCTCTGTGGCTTTGGAGCCTGTCCTGGAACTAGCTCTTGTAGACCAG
>JAQHUG010000231.1:801112-835085 GCA_028555095.1 Dicrostonyx torquatus | reverse complement strand
ATGTCTTAAATTCATAGAAGAAAGAAGCTGGTGGAGATATTAAGAGACACAGCCCATGCTCTAGAATAGAGAACTCGGCACCTCAGACGCTAGTGTTCTATTGAGGTGTGCATACAGGTTCTGTTATGATCAGAACCACAAGGAAGCCCCCTGTGTTGAGTGGTAAAGGGGGAAGGCCAGGTATCTTCCCCGGATATCACTGGGAGCTGGAGGGGACTCCAAGAAATAGGGGTAACATTCTGCCTCCTCAAAGTGAGCCATGCCCTTGTCCATTAGTAGACATCCCCAGGCAGGTCACACCCTGAGCCAGGATGCTGAAGAGGAGAGAGAAAGGAAAAGGAAAGGTGGCTGTGAACTCCTTTCAGAAACTTTTGTGTGGTAATAGAGGCTCCCCTCAGCAGTTGCTCACCCCTACATATATCACGTCTCTGGGGCCAGAGACGTGGTGTTTTAAACTGGTAGGGGCAATCTCGCTGAAGCCCCAACAGGGACTGTCCTTGAGGTTGCCACACCCATGAGCCCCAGCGTGCACTCAATGCAGGATGGGTGCATGGGTGCGTTCAAACTTGGGTACTGAGCCATGGTTGGTGGCTCACACCTGTAATCCCAGCCTCTTGGAGGCATGATGGGAAGATCAGAAGTCCCAGGTCAGTCTCATCAACAGAGTGAATTCAAGGCCTGCTTGGGTTACTTGAGACCCTGACCCACAGAAAACATTATTTTTTACCAGTCAGCATTTGGGAGGCAGAAGCAGTCAGTTGCTGAGTCCGAGGCCACCCTGATCTACAAAATAAGTTTTAGGATAGCCAGGGCTACATAGAGAAACCCTGTCTCTAAAAGACAAAAACAAAAAAAAAACCAAACCAAATAAACAACCAAAACAAAACAAAAACAAACAAACAACGACAACAATAAACCCTTGGGCACTGAAATAGATATTCAAATATTCCATGAAATATTTTTCTTTTAGTTTCATTTGATTTGGTGTTGTTGATGGTTGTATTTCTGGAGGACCCAGGTCTGAACCCCAGGAGAGCTGGACAGATGGTTCAGCAGTTAAGAGCACTGCCTGTTCTTCCTCCCAGCAAGGAAGAGACCTGATCAGTTGTCCTCATCAACTTAGAACATGAAATCCAATTCATATTGTTCAACAGAACAGAACAGGATCCAGATTCAACAGAACCGCCATATACGGGTTGCTCATGTATGCTTCAGCATTGCCAAGGCATAAATTTCAAATTTTAATTTCACCCACATGGTGGTTCACAAACAGCTGTAACTCCAGCTCCAAGTGACCCCCCACCCTCTTCTGGCCTTTGTGCACACTTCACACATGCGGTGCCCAGAGAAAACACCCATATACAGGAAAAAAAAATTCCTGAAAAACAACAAAAACCAACAAACAGAAACAAAACCAACCACAGGGATTGAGCATGGGTCGCCGAGGCCGTCAACCTTTGGTGCGCTGAAGCCTTAGCAGTGCGGCTGATTAGCCTCTTGCTTCTAACCCTCCCGCTACTGGGGGCTAGCTTTGCAGGAAGGTTGCTAACGTGGCCTTCAGGACAGGGGGAGGGGAGGGCTGGGCTGTGAGACACCACGAGCTCTCCGATGCCCCCTCCCAGAGAATATCTCCACCTGGCGGCTCCAGTGGCGAATGGGAATGGGAATGGACCTTCGGCAACCCTGTGACAGCCATGCCCCCTGTAACTCCGAGCCTTACCATGTCAGAGATGGCATAACTGTCTCGCACCAGGACCGACACCATCTGCAGCAAGAGACAGCGTCAGTTGTGTGGCTGGTAGACCTCCCCACCCCAGTGTCCCTCAAGCCCCCATCAAGGTACCTTGTCCGCCGGGAATTGGACTGTATCTCCGGCGCACGGGGTCCGGTTCTGGCTCCAGTTGGACGCAGTATCGAAGTTGGTGTTGGGGATCCAAAGTTTGTAGGCGGCCCGAGTCAGTGCTAAAGAAATGAAGGCTGAGTGTCTGCCTCCCTCTGGGAAGGCGGCCCTCCAGAGAAGCAAGCGCAGCAGCGAAGCCCACACCCCTGGTGCAGATTGGGTACCCGAGGTGGCCCTGATCCGGGCACTGGTCTCTCAGCACAATGAGCACCCCATTCCGCGGCGTTTTCCGGTGCACTCACTTACTCCTAGCCTATCAGCAGAGCCCTCTCAAACGTACCCTCCTACGGGACGTCGCCCGTGTCCACCCGTCGTTGATTTCTCGGGATGGGGTCCGCACTGGGCACAAAGAGGCGTCCGAGAGCCGGAAACCGGCGGCCCTTTCCCTACTGCTCACAGAGGAGCCGCGAGAGTACTCGAGGTCCACAGGGCAAGACTACGGTTTCTCCACTTCCTGGGCACCAGCCCATGCCAGAGGACGGGGAAATCGAGGCAGGCTGAGAACGCCGCCGCCTTCTCCCACCCTCTCCTGAGCTCACGACCCTTTGGGCCTAGAGAAACAGCCTCAGGGCCGCAGACCCCGGCCTACCGCAGAACTGCAGCCACAGCAGGACTTGGCCCAGAGCGCCCATCTCGCTGCCGCCCCCTGAGGCTCTCACGTCGCAGATGCGGACTTTGCTCCGAGGGCTCATGTGACCGGGCGGGGCTGAGGGGCAGGGGGCGCCCAGATGTTACACATTTACCTCCGACCCGCCCAGCTGTCTCCTGAGGCTCCCAGGAGGAATCTTCTCGGTGATCTTAGCACCCGCACTTTAGGACCCAGGGCTCTGACTGCCCAGTAAGAGGATGTTGGTCTGTGACATGGCATGGAGGTGACCAATAACTCTGGGGGCTCAGGCATCTTTGCCCATCTTCTCCAGGCTTGAACTCCTGGCCTGAGTCCATGGTCTGCAGCAGGTGTGTGTGCTGGAGACCGGAAAGGAAGGGTTGTCAAAGAGCAGATGTAGTGGTTCTGAAGGTGAACCGGCAGGTAGGGCAGAGTGTGATGTTCCTGGACAGATGGACCGTTAAGGTGAGTGGGTAGAAGATGGGCAGGGTGGACTGTGCAGGGTGGAAAATGGATGGGAAATGATCAATGAAAGAAACTAAAGAACAGCCAGTCACGAAAGGGTGGTAGAGCGTGAGGGGGCTTTGCCGTGTCCCACGTTGGGGAACCATCTGCAGGCTACGACAGGGCTTCTGTGACTACCGGGTAGACAGTGGCTCCCGGTGCTCGGTATTATGCCTGGGAGCAATGGGAGGTGGCAGTGGCTGGAGAGAGACTAACTAGGTCAATGGCAGAGGTTGGCTGACTGATGGGTGGGTGGGTAGGGGACAGTGGATGGTGGAAGTGTGCCTAGATGCAGACAGACATGAATAGGTTGTGTGGGGACAGTGGGTAGAGGAGAGTGGGCTATGAAGGAAGGGTGGGCCAAAGAGCTGTTGCCCTGGGTGAAGATGTTGCTAGGTACATTCGGATGGGATAGAAGGTTGGTTGAGGTAACAGGGAGGGGTAGGAGAGGTGTGGACTTTTTTTTTAAATAGGGAATGGGTAGAAATGGACAGAAGATGAGGTAGGTCGCTTGGAGGATGTTGAAAGGATGGAGGGTGGGCAAATGGGGACAATGAGGGGCTACTGGGAAGCTTCTCCCTGTCTAGAGGTACACATGTAACTTGGGAGTGTCCCTTGTGATCCAGCCCTGCCCAGCTGTATGTCCATGTGGGGCAAAATGGCTGAGTGCAGAAAGCACCAGCAAAGCAATGTGAGTGAACAGGGTGTGATGGTTAAACTTCACTGTCAGGCTAACTGGTCTCCATGGAAACACCTCTGGGTGTGTCGTTGAAGTTATATCCAGAGAAGAAACAGGCAAGACCTGCGTCGAATATGGACAACACAATCCCATGGACTGAGGCTCCAGACTAAACACAAAGGCAGAAGGAAGCAAGCTGAGCAACAGCAATCATCTGCTTCCTGAGGAGCAGAGTATGACCAGTATGACCGGCTGCCGCATGCCACCATGCCTTACCAGCTGTGCGCTCCCTGAGCCCAAATACATGTCCTTTGCTGAGGTTGCCTTTGTTGGGTGTTTTGCCACAGCAGGGGTGCTGGAGGGATCAGCTTGGGTTTGAGGCCCTGGTAACAGGTGGATGGATGCCGGGGCAATGGTGCACCGGTGAATGGTGGATGGATGTGTGGGTGATGGGAGGCAGAGCGGGAAAGGTGGTGGTGGTAGAAGGAGGGCTGCTGATGGAAGAGCCACTCAGACTTTGGGACTGCCTGAGCCCTCCTCCCTGGAGTTATCCACTCCTCTATTCTTTTGCTTCTCCCATGCAGAAGACATTTCATCCACTAGACGGCGCTCATTTCCACACCCAGGTTGGGCCCAAACAGGCCAGGGAACCAGCCATCTACCCTTTACCTTGGTACAGTTGCCTTCAAAGGGAGCATCAGCTCACCTGGCTCAGCAGGAGTAACTGTTGAGGAGGGCTTGCTCTTGGCCTCCAGCCAGGCCATCCACAAAGGAAACTTGGGGGTCACATTCTTGGTGCCTGTGGTTCTATTTCTCACTGGAGAGGAAGCAGTGGCAGACTGGGCTCTGTCTCACTGTTGAGTCAGACTTACCCATAGGACACAAGCTCTAGTGGCCATGTGGGTGCTCAGAGCTGCATGGTGACCACATGGGAAGGTAGTGAGAGCACCTGGGCAGAGGCTTCCTGTAAGGGGCAGCACTAAACGGTAGCAACAGGAAGGCTGGGTCAGGGAGGAATGGCTGGGACTAGCATGCAGTGTATCTCCAGAAAGCCTTGATTGCAAACACGCCACTAGGCACTCAGGCACATGGAGACACACACTTGTGAACTGATCAGGACCTTCACAGGAAGTGTGAGAATGCACAGCCCGAAAGTAGTACTCATAGCAGGGCTACTCCAGGGAAGGGAGGAGCCAGGGGCTTGGCAGTTGCTCTTTCAGCTTGACTCCACCCTGTGTGTCAAATTATCTGTACAGTCAACCTTCACATGCCAGGGAAGCCACCTCCCTCAGTAGGCCGCTGGTACAGTCACCATGAGGCTTCCCGTTGGTTCATTCAAACTGCAATGAATGTTCTACCTAGTTGGTTTTGTGCTTGGCCATTGCAGTTCATGGCCTACCCAGGGTTGTGGGAATCCTGAATGACAGGAAGGGGTAAGTAAAGGACAGATAGACAAAGATGTCTGCAGAAATAGTCTACCAAGGCACCGAGGCAAGGGCACAGGAGGCTAGAAGGTGTGTTATAAAAAATTAAAAATGCTGCAGGACCCCCGGCAGCAGTAGGCAGCCAGAGACGCTGTAGGTTCCCAAGCAGTGGTAGCAGGCCATGTGGCGGCAGGCAGCAGGCCCTGAGAGCAGCCAGTCCCAGGCAGAGATGGCTGCCAGTCCCCGAGCGGTGGCTGGTCCCAGGCAGGGAGACCCGTGGCGGGCAGGCAGGAGCCAGAGACATGGATAGGCACGCCATGCAGAGTAAAGTTAAACGTTTATTAGGGTTATGGAGGGGAAAGGGGAAAGGGGAGAAGAGAGACAGAGAGAGAGAAAGAGAAGACAGAGGAGAGACAGACAGAAGTGGGGGGAGGAGGGAAGAAGGAGAGAGAGACAGAACCTGCCTCTCCCTAGAGGAAGACAGGAAAAGAGAGAGCTCTCAGGCTGGAAGCTGAAGATCAGCCTGCCTCAGCGGATGGGGGAGGGACTGGGCATGACTTTTCTCTTAAAGTGCCAGAACCATAACATTCCCACCTCTTGTTTTATAATAAAAATGGCACCACAGATCAAAGGAATTGGGGCGGCAGATTCTCAAGACTGCTTCCGGTTTATTAGTGGGCGTCGTCTTTGGGGGGACCTGAGAAGTCTGGGTGCAGGTGTCCTGGCATAGCTGGTCTCTGCTCCTGTCCGGTGTTTGTGCCTGCTACCACTGCTTGGGAACCTACAGCGTCTCTGCTGCCTACTGCTGCTGGGGGTCCTGCAGCATTTTTAATTTTTTATAGCAAGGTGGACCAAGAGCTAGAAGGGGCAGGCACGTTGTTGCTGGGACTGGGCTAGATACAGCTTTAGGGGGCATGGAAAATGAGAATTGGATGGGTTGGGGCCTAGTTACACTCCAGATTCAAATGCTGGGAGCAGCTGCCAACCCTCTCAGCCTCTGCTCATTTTTCCATTTTAAAAGTTGGTCCCAGAGCCGGTTTCCCCTCCCTGTTGGGGTGGGGGCAGGCTTTCTGGAGGCAGGGCACAGCTAGCACTCAGTGGTTGCTGCCTCCTTTATCTGTGGGCAATAGGAAAGGACAGTGGGGAGGCGGGGGGCTCCAAGGAGTACTGTTCTGAGAGATGCCATTAAGACACTGGCCCGTTTCAGGATGAGGAGCCAGCAGCCTTTGTCCTTCCTTCCCCCTCACATGGCCAGTTGTCTTTTGTATTGAGTCTGAAGTCTCTGGGTTAGGGAAGTCACAGCTGGAGGCCAGGCTTGCTGATTCCAGGCCTGAACACCCTTTGTCCCTCCTTGGGTGGGGTCCCTGCAAGGACAAAGGCTGCTTGGCAGCATCTGAGTGAGGAGCAGCCCCAGAGCAAGTCCTATGACCTGGTCACCCAGTGTGGTCACAGGGCTGTCTTCAGGACCTTAGAGAGGTGGGGGAAGTTCAGTGGCAGAGCCCCAAGTTCCATAGCTAGGGGCATACAGGGCAAGCCTTATAAGCTCAGTGCCATGACCCTGGCTGGTATGCTCCACCCCTGGGGGCTGCAGTACCAGGCAAAGGGTAGAGGTGCAGGGTCCAGCAGTCCAAAGCCACCAGAGGACTCACCCTACATGGGACTTTAGGGACAAATGCATGCCCCCTGACAGAAACCTTCATAGGTGTGTCTGCATGACCGAGATAGCCCTATGCCAGGGGTTATTAGCCCACTATCATCCCTGTCCTCAGCCTGGGCCCACAAGCCCCGCCTGCTCCGAGTCCATGGCGTCTCTCCCTCATCTTCAGTTGTGGGCTATCAGCTTGTGCTTAGGGTTCTGCTGCAGGTGGTCCAGAAGCGCTTATGGAGAACTCACTGTGGCAGGGTTTGGACAGGACAGGGAAGGTAGCTTTGAATTCTCTGGGGGTTTTAAAATTTAGATGTGTTGATTATTATGGTCCTACTATCTAGAACAGAGTGCACGGCCCCCAGGCAGCTGGGGCCTGACTTCCTCTCTAAACCTCATGCTCTCTACTTAAGACAGACCTTTCAGAACATGGGCTCCCAGGCTGGGCATAGCTCCTGTCTAGTCCTGGTACCTGTGGGTCTGGTTCTCACTGGTGCTCTGTCCTCCACCCTGGACCAAGCCACAGTCTTGTGAGCTGCAGGCAAGACCTGGGGTGACATGAGCAAGAAGGCCTTGCTCAGAACCTTCTGGTATCTTAGGATGGCAGATGGTGTCCTCAGGCAGCTGTCTCAGCCACTTGTGAGAACAGCTGGAGGAGACCCAACCCAAAGTCCAGCAGTGACAGACAACAATAATCCAAGCACTTGGGAGGCAGAAGCAGGCAGATCTCAGTGAATTCTAGACCAGCCTGATCTACATGGCTAGTTCCAGGACACAGAAAAACCCTGTCTTGAGAAAAGAGAGAGAGAAAGCAGGACTTTTAAATCAGCTTTATTTTCCTCTAATAGACACTTTAGCATTGCAAAATTTTGCATTCTACAGTCTTACAAACTTTATTATTAGCAGCAGAACAGAAACATTGCAAGACCTCAAAACACAAATAAATACCAAATGAAACCACATATAACATACAGTAAACAGAATATGAAATATCATAATGCTATCAGAAAATGAGACATGTTGCTAACTCCTAGTGACAGGATTATTGCTGAGCAATAATGCACACTGTCTCGGTTTCTTAGAAGAGCAGAAGAACACAGGACTAATCACTGGTCACAATCACTTGGACTGTCAAGATGGGGCCTCACAGCCAGCGGTTACTACAGACAGCAAGTGTCAACAGTCAGATTAAAATACAGTCAAATGAGAGATTGACCTTCTTTGGTCTTTGTTTCTGGGTAAAAGAACTGAACACAAGAGGCGCGCCATCAGAGAAGAGAACGCAACTCCACAACAATCTGCATTGACCCCCACTTCCTCAGTCAGCGCCTACAGATTCTTGGGGAAACCCTTGGAAGGAAGGCCAGCTTTTGTATTTTCCAATTAGGTCATTTATTTGCCTTTGAAGGTTATCTTACTTGACTAAGGGTGCACGCCAGTTACCACTGACTATAGGGTGGCACAGTAACCCTGGGCTTGTTACCTCCTTTCCACAGTGACCTCACAAGAAAGACTCCAGACATGGTGTTGCAAGGGAAATGAGTCACTCTGCTTGGTTGCTTGGGCCTGCTCTAGCTGTATGGCTGCCTTGGTGTAGGTCATGCCCACCTGCCATGCAACGGTGCCCAGGGAACCCTCCAAGTGGATAACAGGCTGGGAGATGTTCAGGCCTTTGGGACAGGCTGTTGGCCTGGCTCCCTGATGTCAGGGTGCCCACCACTCTGCTGGAGTGGGACAGTTAATGATGGATGGGTCACTTGCCAACTATCACCTCACCTGACCCAGGCCCTGTGAGTACCATTCTAATTTGGAGAAAACAGCTGCTATGTATTTGCAAGAGGAAGACAAAACTGTGATCTTAGTCTGAGAAGATTTGGGGGCACACCCTCATTTATCACACACACACTCAGAAACCATGGCATGCCTGGGACTCACACTAGCTCTCCTGCAGTCTAGTCAGGAAAAGGCTGGATTGAAAGTAAAAAAAGAAAGAAAAAGTACCCTAAGCTCCACCAAGTCATTCTCCATTCACTGACGGTCCCAAGCAGAGGGGTGTATAGAAGGGTAGGGACTGACCCACCCTGTCACCTGTCAGGTGGGAAATGGCACTTTGGCCAGGTACAAAGTGTAGTAGTCCCTGCAATGCTTGGCAGTGTGCAGGGGGAAAGAAGAGGCAAGGGCCATTCTATTGGCACTGGCACTGCCCCTGGTCTCTTCTTGGGCTGGCAGGAATAGTCCACCTAGGAACCCTGTTGCTTGGCATGCCCAGACCACCTTTCCTTTGCTGGATGCAGTCCACCGGTTGTCAGGCCTGCCATGGGTGGCTGCTACCATATACTGCTCAGTTAGAGTGGTAGCATTAACGTCAGGTCCAAGGTAGCAGGCAAGTGGTCCCAACTCCAGGTGGGACTCTGGGGCAGACTAACGAGGTATGGGAAGGTGGCCAGCTATCCACAAGGGACTGTTTCTGAACTCCAGGTCCTTATGAAGTGACCACAGACAGTCAGATTAAGCCAATTCAAAGGGGATCTGGTGCTGGTGGGTTTGAAGACTCTGCTGGAGGCTGCCCAGGAAGCAAAACCAGTGCTTCATGCCATAGCTCCCTGGAGTACCAGTCCTTGGAAGAAATGGAGAAAGAACAGAGAAAGAAAGGAGGCAGGATGGCAGTCACCTCCCTCAGCTGACTGCTGTGCTGTCTTAGGGAAACAGTGCATCTGTGCACAGGCTACTCCAAGAAGGGGAGATGGATGTGGACTGAGGTGCAGGCCCTCTCAACAGCCCTTTGCTTCTTCAAATGCTGAGCGTGTGTTTACAGAAACGGAGCTGGGTGGGCTGGGGTATGGGTGCTGCTCTCCTCCATGAGCCCATCACATACACTCTCTGCAGTCTCACCCACTGCGGTCTTACCCACAGTCTGGCATGTTATATGGCCTTGGTTGGGTCTGACTGTCCCCAAGAAGAGAGGCCCAATCAGGGCCCTTCGGCTACCTTTATTTCCTTGGGCTGTTACAACACAGGCTTCCAGCTACTCCCAAAAGTCATGGCTTAGGCTCCAGGACACACTGACACTTATGGCCTGCATCTTCCCAGGGGCAGTTTTGAGCAGGTACGGACAGAGCCCCAGGCAAGCAATGGGAGTTATGTCCAATTTCCTCTTGGAGGTCACGGAACAAATGTTCCTTTAAAGGACGAGCAATTGACACTTTCACACAGCTAGGTACACGCACTGCATGACCACCCTGTGTTTCTCGTGGCCAGGACCCTGTGAAATGGTGAGAGCTGGCTGCCAAAACTGGCAACAGGGCCTCAATTATGCTGAGACCACAGCCTCAAACTGGCCCAGGTGGTGAGCACCAAAGGGGTACCAAGGAATGCTGAGATGAAGCAGAGCAAGGCACACTCAGGCAGGATGTGACCTGTTCCACATCTCCCAGGAGACGTGTCTCAGCACGTCCTTCATACATTAAGAGACAGAGCACAAGGGTATGAGCTTGCCACTATTCTACTGTTACCAAGAAATGCAAGAGACACACTACAGGAAGCTGTGACATGCTGGACCTTCATCCCAGGGACAACAGTTACTTAGTTGGTTTACTCACATCCTGCAGGTACCTAGGAAGAGGCCAGGAGGGCCTGCATCACACAGGAAGAGTCTTGTAAGTCTCACTAACAGGGAGGGAATACCTGAGGATACCTCAGGGTCACCCTCATAACAGGGTCTAAACCTAAAGACATGATCTTATTAGCCCCATGATGTTACTGGCCTCTACCTATTGGCACTGCACTGACTTCTTCAAAGGGGGTGCTTGCAGGGGTATCTCTGTTGCTTATACCTGGCCATGAAAAGGGTACCAAGGCCAGCTAAGGACTTCCAGGTAGTCCTCTCAACTCCAGGTTTTTGGGGGAAGAACCCTGGGAGACAGGCCTGGAGGAAGAAAACAGCACCTCTGAGAGGGTGCGGGCTCTGCAGTCTTTCCACTGACTTACCCCAAAGCGATCCCAAAAGAGTGGAGAAAGGAGCAGCAGGTGAAGAACCAATGTTTCAGCATGGAAGGGCAGGGCAAGTGCTGGAGACCAGGAGGTCGCTTGTGGAAGCACGGGGACAGGTGTGCAGGAGGAGGGCACTTCCAGCAGGCACTGGGACAAAGGCACACCCAGGACAGATGGCAGCACCAGAGACAAGGTAGGCCATCGGGCACCAACCCAGCTGTCCCCGCGCAACCATGGAGAGAGCCCAGAGGCAGGCAGTCTGAAGCGCGGGCCCAGCTGGCCAATTGTGGGCGCGCCTTTTGGGCAAGTGGCACAGATGTGGTGGTTCGCACACATTGGTTTTGCCTAAGAAGCACCCGTCGCGTGTAGCACCCATCAGTGTGAGAGCACCATGAAGTGTGGTGCATAGCAAAAGGGGCACCGGGGCAGGGCTCCAGGCTTCTATCACAGTTGGACCATCGAGAGACGTAAACAGTGAGCTAGAGTGCCATCTGGACAGGACAGGCTGGGGCATCAGCTGGCCAGCCTGCTAACAGGGAGGCCAGGGCCACTGTTGGCCAGCCTGCGCAGGCCCCTAGACCAGTGGTCCGGTCTTGGGAATGCTTAGGGTAGGGTGGTTTCTCCTTCATGCTGTGGGGGTTTTTAGGGCCCTTGCGGAGACCTGGAAGGGTGTGGCTTCTGCCCACAACTCCTTCCCTTGGGGTGGGACTGAGCTGCTCTTGGGGACCTAGAATTGGAATCTGTAAATATTTAGCAGCAGAGCCTCCAGAAGCTGCCAATGGAGTTGTCTGAGGGCTCCGGGAGAGACAAAGGTCTGGTGGTGGAGAGAGAAGGATCTGGTTAAACTAATACCTTCTAGAATCATGGGGAGCACAAACCCAGGGACCAGAAGCAGCATGTCACATCTAAGGCACATGTACCGTATGCCACCATCTCTGAACACAGACGTTGCTTTTGGAGATCATTAGCTGAATGCAGCAGTATGACAGGATGAAAAACACTTGCTGGGGCCTCCTGCAGCCAGGCTGCCTGCCTATCCTTGTACACTGGACACTGGAGGCCAAGGCTGGCGCTGTCAGCAACAGAGAGCTTGTCTAAACATGGGGCAGAATTTTAAAAACCTACAGGATTTTGTTTAGAACTTCAAAGTTCAACTAATGCCCTATTTTAGGGTGAAAACAATTTAAAGTCTGAAATGATGCACAGCATCCATGAGCATTGTCCCTCTCATAGTCATTGTGAAGTAGTGTCACTAACTACGACAGATATTGAAGGGTTACATTTCTAACGAGAAATAACAACAGGTTGAATACTCTCTTTCCTATCACAAGTGATAACCAGTGTTTGATATTTTACATTTTCTTCCAAGAAATATCAGTCTATCAACGTTTTAAAACAAAATGTTGCAGTAACAATTACTTATAGAACTTTAAATTAAAAATGACTTCTGAATTTAGAGACTTTATGTCTACTCAGGGCCTTCTGACAAACAAATTTTTAAAACAGAGACCAGATGAGGCCTTAAAAATAGACAGTATACTATATTTGAAACAAGATTGCACTCTTGAATTTTAGGATGAATATATCAGAATTGTATTATTATTTCATAAGTTCTCCTTTTAAATTAACATGCTGACACGTCCTGCTACCTCCATGTGTGTTTTCTTTTTTGGTGTTCAAGTTAAGGAAGAAAAATAATGTTTCTTTTTAGCATATATGTTTCCACCTTACTTAACTAGATCTTTAAAAATGAAAATGAAAACCTTCTCTGACAGCAATATTTATCTTGTTGAAGGATAAATAATTCTTCAGAGTGAGTGTGGCTAGTCTATTAGGAAATCCGTTGGGGTCTGTTTTCACGTGTGGCTCCTCCTGCCAGCCACGCATCTTCCTCCTCTGGCTGCTTACCCTGTTCCACACGGTCCTTTCTGAGGGCGAGGACCTTCGTGAAGACAGACCGCTTCAACCCCCCAGAGGAGTTACCTTCTGCTGAATCCACCTCCCCAGTTACTTGTCAGGGGTCAGGCAGATCCGAAGTATCCACTATGACTTTAATAAAAATTGTATCATCTTTAATATACGTCCCATTCTCTAGAACAGTTTGGGCGACAAAGACTGGGCAGCCAGAGGCGATATTCATCTCTCCAGTGGGTTTCTTGAAGCTGCTGCTGTTGGGATCAGGCTTGAATGCATCTCCCAGGTGACGTCGAGAGGACCCCTGATCCATCAGCATGAGTGTCACTTTCTGCTTGAATGGCCATGGCAACAAAGCATCATATTCTCCACGCATAATGACAAAAAACAGCGACAAGTGTGTCCCTTTCCCCATTCCGTCCCCGTTCAGGTAGACCCTGGCACACATCTTATAGCCAAAATAGCCTGTGTAGAAAGGCTGGCTGTAGAGGGACAGGGTCTTCCCCATGACAGCCTCCTGCTTTCGGCGCTTGTAGTCACGAATCTTCCAGATCAGCACACCATTGTAGCTGGCAGTCTCGAGGACTTGGAACCGCAGGTCCATGTCGGCCAAGCGAATGTCATGAACACTCAGCATCTGGTCATGTCGGCTCAGCTGGGACTCCAGCAGGCCTGCCACATGCAAGAAAACATTTGGCAAAGGAGACATGCAAACATCAGAGAAGCACATGTGTACCAGTGTCTGGAACAGGAGCCCACAGATGTCACTGTGACTACAGACGGCAGACATGTGCAGAGTGTTATCTCTTCCTTCCCCTCCCTTCTGGTAGCCACACTGTACCAACTGTCAGGCCACCGCTGTCAGAGTCTGGCTGCCTACTTGCCCACACTCCCTTGCCTTATGGCCCTGGCATCCACAGGGACACTAGGCTCCAGGTCTAAGCTGTCTCCTATTCTATTCTAACCACACACCTTTCATCTGCTTAATCAGCCCACGCAGCACAATAACCAACCCCTACTCCCTAATCCTTTCATGGAAGTCATCTCTGCACCCATCCAGACTCAGAGCTCAGAGCACATACATGCTCACAGAGATACTTGGGCAATAGGCTGCCCACCTCCCCTGCCTGGTCTGCTCCTGTCTCTGGGCCTGCAGAGTGTGTCTGTGGCACCCTGACCAATAGGCCTTGACATTCTGTGGTCCAGCTTCTCTAAGGGAGGGCAGTGCACCTTGCCATGCTGCGACTCCTGTGGAGGGACAAATCTAAGTGAAAACCTGTCTCTGCTGGAGGACTCTCAGCATGCAACACCTGTGCCTCAAGGGGCTGTTGTGAGGCTGCATGTGCTGATACACCACTTCCTGAGGCAGCAGTGCCATGGCAAGTGGGAGCAGCTACCTCAGACCCAGTGACCTCACCTGTGTTGCGAGCCGCCTGCCCTGCACTCTTGTCCACGCTTTCCAGCTCAGTCACACGGTTCTGGAGGGACTCCACACTGCTCTTCATGCTGTCTGCTTCCTCCCAGTTCTGTCGGAAGGGGCGGATCTCCTTGTCGAGTTCTTTCAGTTTCTCTGCTTGGCTGTCTATTACTCGCTTCCAGACCAAAGGGGTTAAAGATTAAAACCAGTTAGAACTCTGGGCATGCTGTGCTGTCACCCCCAAATACCAAGTGGAGCTGTCAATCACTGTGCACCCACTGGCTGAGACCACTAGTCTCCTGGGGATAAGCACTTGTGCAGAACACAGTGGAGCTGGAAGCAGTCAGATGATGATCTGACTCATGCAAGACCTGGCTAACATGCCGTCACATCCAGCCTGCAGTGTTTCTATAAAGTCACCACAAGGGCAGGGCTGGATCAGACGAAAGGGAACAATACCCAATACCATAAGTGTGCACATGGCCCGGAAGTAGTTTTTCCTTTTCCTGCCCATAGCACCTACATAAGCCTTCCCACCTTAGGCTATTTCTTCTGGGATGGCCAAACTGCCTGTGTCACTTACCTGTAACCAAGCATCATGTGACTGCCACCAGCTTTCCTTTCAGAACTCTGGCAGTGACCTTGACCTCAAACTAATAGCAGTTCCCTACCTACCGTCACCAGACTGCTGTAAGCCTCATACCTTGTATCCACTTGTACCTCTAGCACCACAGGTTGCCACAGGTACAGAGAAGAAGGGACTGAGGTCAAAGCTTGTCTAAGTAGTAGAAGACTCTCAAGGCCCAAGACCCCTGGCTCCTATCAATCAAAGGGAATCAGGTTCAGGATGATGGAGTCATAATGATCTGGCACTGTCTGCCTACCCTGCCTGCTACCTGGTTCAGAACAGACATGCTGCTTCTGTTCTACGATTACAGAGGGGGACCCTAGAATTGCCAAGACCCACAGAAACAAAGAGCTCCTTCTATCCTACTTCTACCAGAGGCCCTGAGTGCTGGTGAGAGAAGGCTTGCTACGTACAGGGCCTAGGACTAGGAAGAGCTAAGTAGGCTGACCCATGAGAGTAGGTTCTGCACTCAGGGGCACCAGGACATATGCAAGTAGAGACACTGCCTTGACACAGGGCCTGCCTGCCAGTTTTGCACTGTCTTAAGTAACTCGGCAAAGCTTTGTATAGAAACATACCATTCCACTTGTGAGGGTAACAGAGCCCCGTGCTCCAGCCCGTCTGTCTCCTGTGATTGAGCCAAGGATCATAAGAGTTTCCATTCATGCAAATAACCTCCAAAGGCAGTAGAGCAGCTCTAAAGCCCCTGGTCACACAGGGTGCTCAGGGGACAGCCCCAGGAACAGCCTACTATCTTCACTTCTTCTTTTGGAAGTCTATATTTGAAATTCTGGGTGTGGCCACCTTTGTTGGCTGTCACCAACTAGGAGGGAACAAACAAGGCAGGTCTGGATTCTCTCACTAGAGTGAAAGGCTGATGCAAATCTCCCTGGCTCTCTCCAGGAAACCTGATGCTGACATTTAGGAAGGATGGAGGTAAGAACATGAGAATTTGATAAATTCAAATCTCTAACATCCATATAAAAAGCTGGAGATAGGCATACATATGTACACATATATCACCCCCACATATAGCACAGCTGTCTTTAATCTTCAAAGAAACCTACTATGTGAATGTCTCTTTATTTTTGGCTTTGAGCTAAGCCATTGTTCCAGACCTCTGTCTATTTTAAACAAGAATGTATAATCAGAGGCTATTTGGCTCCATAAGAACTGTTTTCTGGGAGTCAATTGTATTGACTTTAACGAACACCCACAGTCTTGGTGTCCTTTGAACAAACTGCCCTCATAAAGTAAGCTACTATGGGTACTGGTAAAAAGAAAAGCCTGACCATGGTGGGAGAGACGATGTTTGGTTACTTAGAGGACCAGGAGGGATTGCAGCATGGCCTAGCACAAGCCATTTAGTCACTTGAAGCTACATGGCCCTGAGGTGCTCCTCCCCAATAACTAGTGACATGCATAGGAAGGGACAAGACGACTGCACTGGCCATGAAGGTCTCCCAAGTAATACAGGGCATTGCCTCGGCACCTGGTAAGCCTTGCAGACAGAAGCACATATTCTGTATATAGGTACATGTTCTATACAAATGGGCTCACCCAAACAACTTAGGAGTTGCATTCCAGCAAGGGATGTGTTATTTTTCAGACAGACCTTTCTCTTACAAAACCAACACAGATTCAAAGCAGAATACAGGTCTGTGTCAAGCCTTCTCTGTGAGCAACAAGTGACTTAATTCCTCAAGTGCCTTGGTGAACACTGCCACTGCAATGTTTCTAAAAATGTACATTGTAAGTGCAGGTTGCAGGTGTGGAGTTTAATTTGCAAGTTCAGGAGCTAGGAAGCAGCAGTCTGCACACAGAATAAACAACCCCAATTTAGGACCTGTTTCTTAGAGACACAGATGACTAGCTGTATGAACTTCAGGGCTACAGCAAATGTCCTTTGCTATATCTCGTCTCTTTCAGGTTCCAGGCCCTGGCCACACAACCCTGCTCAGTGAGAGCGTGGTGGTGTTCCATGTGGACTGCAGACGCTCACCTGAGCCCTACTGCAAGGACTCAGAAACCTTCAGCAGCACATGTAATTCAGTTCAGTTCATGACCAGCTGGCTGGCTTGTTTTCCTTTGAGTCACAGATCACATGATGCTACTGTTCAGACTCAAGAGAGTCCCACCTGAGCCTCTCAGGTACTTGGACTACATACGTGGTACAGCCTCTTTGTTTTTTCAATGTGTGTGTTCATGTACCACCAAACACAGATGGAGTCATTTCTCTCTTTCTATGGGTTTTGGGGACTGAACTCAAGTTGTCAGACTTGGTGACAAGCACCTTTATCCACTGAACCACTTTACCGGCACACACACACTCTCTCTCTCTTTCTTTCTCTCGTTTAAAAAGTATCCCTAAAGTGTTCCAGAGGTAATCCAGGGCCTTAGGCATGCTAGGTAAACACACTTAGCTATGCATTCAGTTCTTTTTAGTTTTATTTTGGGAAAGGATATCACTAAATTGCCCAGGTTACCCTTTGACTCTCCATCCAGGATACCTTTTTTTTGTTTGTTTTTTGAGACAGGGTTTCTCTGTGTAGCCTTGACTGTCCTGGAACTCGCTTTGTAGATCAAGCTAGCCTCAAATTTAGAGATCTACTTGTCTCTGCCTCTCAAGTACTGGGATTAAAGGTGTATGTCACCATGCCCGGTTACCATATAAAAAAATTATTTATTTTTATTTTATGTGCATTAGTGTCTTGCCTGCATGTATGTGTGTATGAGGGTGTTGGATCCCCTGGAACTGAAGTTACAGAGATTGTGAGTGGTCATGTGGGGGCTGGGAATTAAACCCAGGTCCTCTGGAAGAGCAAACTGTGCTGTCAAATGCTCCAGCCCCCAGGCTACCATTTTGATAAAGAAAATATGGTTTGCTAGTGTGGCAGAGCTCTGTAATCTCAGCTGTTGAAGAGGCCGAGAAAAGGGGATGACAAGAGCAAGGCCTTCCCAGGCTATGAAGTGTGCTGACGGCCAGCCCAGGCAGCCTGGTGAGACCCCGTCTCAAAACACAAAGTGAACAGGACCATAGTTTAATCAGTTCAGGAGCCTGCGCTCAACCCCAGTACTAGGGTGGGTATTAAAACCCAAACACATCTTCTTTCTTTAATGTATATGTGTTGTATATGTGTGGGGATAATATGTGTATATGAAGGTGACTTGTGCAAGACTTTTGGAGTCTTCCTTGCTTTATTGCTCTCCACCTTATTCTTTTCAGAAAATTCTTTCAACTTAACTCAGAGGTCACTGCTGTGACTAGTCTAGCTAGCCAGATCTGTCTGAGGGCCTTTATATCACTGGACTACCAGGCAGGTTGCCAGGCCCACAGTGGTCACTCAGGCTCTGGTGGTACTGGACTAGTTTGTGTAACAAGCACTTTACACATCTCCCTAGCACCAAACATAACCTTTTTTATTCATAGAGATCCTCATGTCTCTGCCGCCCAAGTGTTGGGATCAAAAGCATGCGCCACCACACCCAGCTGTCCTTTAAAATTCTGTTAAGAAACACTTCAAGACAGCTGGTGCTTTTTATCCCAGCACTCAGGAGGCAGAGGCAGGTGGATCTCTGTGAGTTCAAGGCTGGCCTGGTCTACAGAGTAAGTTCCAGGACAGCCAGGACTACACAAAGAAACCCTGTATCAAAAAACAATAAAACAAACAACAACAACAAAACAAAAACAGCAGCAGCAACAACAAAAAACCCTAAAAAACAAAGAACAACCTTTCCTGGGCCAGCAAAATGCGAATACATACACTTTGATTGTATTTCCTTTAACACCTGTGGCACCACATGCATGCAATTCCCACAGAGGCAAGAAGAGGGCACCAGAGTCCCTGGCAATGGACTTAAGGGGCTGTGAGTCATCGTGTAGGTTCTGGGAATCAAACCCTAGACCTCTGAGAGAGTAACTCTTAGCCACAAAAACCTCTCTCAAGCCCTGCAAGTTTATATCTTTGTTGTTTTGGGGTATCTTTGGATTATTATGATGACCTAAAGTTAGATGTGTATAAAACAAAGCAATTTGGCTTGATTTCACTTTAGGAAGTGAAACTTGACACACAAGTACTAATGAACAATGTATAGGAATAAAAACAGATTTTACACAGACTCTCTCTTTTTGGAGTGGAGGAGAATGGAACTGAGGGCCTTGCACATGCTAGGGAAACGCTCTACCACTGAGCTACACCCCATCCAAAATAGCTAATTCTTATTTTTTTTATTTGTTCATTTATTCATTCATTCAGGTTTTTTGAGGCAGAGTTTCTCTTTGTAGCCCTGGCTGTCCTGGAACTTGCTTTGTAGACCAGGCTGTCTTCGAACTCACAAAGATTTCTCTGCCTCTGCCTCCCAAGTGCTGGGTGGGATTAAAGGATTGCGCTACCATAGCCCGGCGGTGGGCTAAAACAGCTAATTTTTAAAACAAGGGCTTTAAGTTTTACTTTCTCCAATGAGTTGAAGACACAGAAGAGGGGTTTTGGGTCAACTTCCTAGGTAGGTTCATGCTGACCCAAGTTGCCCTTGGGTTTTTATACAAATAATAGAAGCCATGGGTCTGTCTGCCAGGAACCCAGTGAGTAATGCCTGCCTGGCACCAGGCAGGGTGCTCACCTGCAAATGAAGGATTTTGGACTCATTATTTCGAAGCATCTCCTTTTGTCTCTCAATTTCAATTTCAAAGCTACATATCTGATTGTGCAAACTTTGTATGCTTTTGTTTTTTTCAACGCTTTCATTCTGCAGCAAGGAAACCTGAGAAAGAAATTCTTCAATTAGTTTAACAAAAAGTGGTTTGATATTAATTAACAATAATGATAGTAATTAAATTTTCACAACATAAGCTTTCTACTGGCTTCTTAAAAGGAGCCCAGGAGAAAAAATTCTCCACACAAAAAGGTAGAAATCTGGAGACCTAGCAGGGAACCCTGCAAGCTATTTCTGTCTCTCCCTGCAGCTAAGGAATGCCTGGGAGGAGGCAACTGAATTTCAGAACAAGGGGCTGGTTTTTAAAGTGCTCACTGAAAACAAATCTTTTACCAGTGCAGCTTCTGGATTTGGATTTGGCCAGGGCACAAAATAAGAAACAATTTTATATTTTATCCAGCTTGCACAAGCACTGAGTATATACCCGAAAAATGGGCCTTACAAAGTCATACCTGCTCTTTTTAAACCACAATGTACTTGATATTTTATGTTAGTCTTTTTATTTGAAATTAATAATAATAATAATGATGATGATGATGATGATGATGATGATAATAAAGCTAATCCCTGGAGAGCATCACTAGTTAAAACAGGCCAGGAACAGAAAGACATACTGCCTGTTCTCACAACTAGAATCCAAAAGCTGTAGCAAAAGCGAATGAAGGGGCCCTGGGACTGGGGAGATGAGGGAGACACTGGTCAAAGGCACAAAATTTCCACTTAAGGACTGTTTCTAAGATCTGCACAAGATGGTGACAGCTGCTAACAATGAAATGAGCACATCAAACTGCTGAGGATAGATCTGAAATGTTCACACCATATAAAAAGGGTTATCCACTAGCTTGTTTTAACCATTTCTTAGTAGATACACACCCAAACATCACACTATGCATATAATCACTATCTGTCACAGCACTTCATCTCCCCTTGGGCCAGTCCATCAACTCCTCAGAAACAGGTGGAGCTCACACCCAAAGAGACCCAGACACAAAAACTCATAAAAGTTAACCAGATGTGCTACACACACACTGGTATGTGTTGCTTTTATTGGTTAATGAATAAAGAAACTACAGATTCAATGCAATGCCCATCAAAATCCCAGAAAAATTTTTCAAAGACCTCGAAAGACGGTACTCAACTTCATTTGGAAAAGCAAAAAACCCAGGATAGCCAAAACAATCCTGGGCAATAAAAGAACTTCTGGAGGCATCACAATCCCTGACTTCAAACTCTACTACAGAGCAACAGTACTGAAAACAGCCTGGTACTGGCATAAGAACAGACAGGAGGACCAATGGAACCGAATAGAAGACCCGGATATCAATCCACACATCTTCGAACACCTGATCTTTAATAAAGAAGAAAATATATCAAATGGAAAAAAGAAAGCATATTTAACAAGTGGTGCTGGCATAGCTGGATATCAACATGTAGAAAATGAAAATAGACCCATACCTATCACCATGCACAAAAATCAAATCCAAATGGACGAAAGACCTCAACATAAAGCCAGCCACACTGAACCTTACAGAAGAGAAAGTGAGAAGTACACTTGAACGCATTGGCACAGGAAACCACTTCCTAAATAGAAACCCAGCAGCACAGACACTGAGAGAAACAATTAATAAATGGGACCTCCTGAAACTGAAAAACTTCTGTAAAGCAAAGGACATGATCAACAAGACACAACAACCGCCTACAGAATGGGAAAAGATCTTCACTAACCCCACATCAGACAGAGGGCTGATCTCCAAAATATACAAAGAACTCAAGAAATTGGACACCAAAAGATCACATAATCCAATAAAAAAATGGAGTACAGACCTAAACAGAGAACTTTCAACAGAGGAATCTAAAATGGCTGAAAGACACTTAAGGAAATGCTCAACATCCTTAGTCATCAGAGAAATGCAAATCAAAACAACTCTGAGATTTCATCTTACACCTGTAAGAATGGCCAAGATCAAAAGCACTGATGACAACTTATGCTGGAGAGGGTGTGGGGAAAAGGGAACACTTCTGCATTGCTGGTGGGAATGCAAGCTGGTATAACCCCTTTGGATGTCAGTGTGGTGATTTCTCAGAAAATTAGGAAACAACCTTCCTTAAGACCCAATAATACCACTTTTAGGTATATATCCAAAGGATGCTCAATCGTGCCACAAGGACATGTGCTCAACTATGTTCATAGCAGTGTTGTTTGTCATAGCCAGAACCTGGAAACAACCTAAATGCCCCTCAATCTAAGAATGGATTAAAAAAAAAATGTGGTACATTTACACAATGGAGTACTACACAGCAGAAAAAAATAACGACAACTTGAATTTTGCAGGAAAATGGATGGAACTAGAAAACATTATTTTGAGTGAGGTAACCCAGACACAGAAAGACAATTATCACATGTCCTCACTCATAGGTGGTTTTTAAACATAAAGCAAAGAAAGCCAGCCTACAAACCAAAATCCCAGAGAACTTAGACAACAATACGGACACTAAGAGAGACTTACATAGATATAATTTACATGGGAAATAGAAAGTATAAAAAGACAAGATCTCCTGAGTAAATTTGGAGCATGGGGACTTTGGGGGAGGGTTGGAGGGAGTGGGGAGAGGCAGGGAGGGGAGCAGAGAAAAATGTAGAGCTCAATAAATAGCATGAAAAAAAAAAGAAAGAAAGAAACTGCCTAGGCCTGTTGATAATAGGGCAGAACTTAGGTGGAGGGGGGAGGAGGAGGAAATGATGGGATGGACACACCATGGAGCTGCCAGAGTCAGACATGCCGAAACTTTGCTGGTAAGTCACTGCTACGTGGCGATACACAGATTAATGGAGATGGATTAAATTAAGATGTAAGAGTTAGTCAATAAGAAGCTAGAGCTAATGGGCCAAGCAGTGATTTCATTAATACAGTTCCTATGAGACTATTTCAGGTGTAACATAGCTGGGTGGCAGGGCCTCCCTACAACACACCTTCAATCTCAGCACTTGGGAGGCAGAGGTGGGTGGATCCCTGTGAGTTCAAAGCCAGCCTGGTTTACAGAGTTCCAGAAAAGCCAAGGTTACACAGAGAAACCCTGTCTCGAAAAACCAAGAAAACAAAAGAGAAAGGAAACAAATGGAGCACACCAAGGCTGCATGTCTCATAAGCAAATGAAGCTNACAGAGAAACCCTGTCTCGAAAAACCAAGAAAACAAAAGAGAAAGGAAACAAATGGAGCACACCAAGGCTGCATGTCTCATAAGCAAATGAAGCTGCCAATTTCCCAGCCTTCTCCCACCACATAATGCCGTAAGCTCCTGCAGTACCAACTTGTGCCAATGAAGAAGGGCAACAGCAGTTTACAGAACTCTTCTGAAGTTACTGTTCCATCATTCTCATCTCGCAACAGATCGAATTTCCAGGCTTTTCTCATTCTCACCCCAAGTGGAAACACCATTTTTTTTTTAACAAGAATCTCATTGTTATTTCTAAAAAAAAATACCAAGTTTCCTGCAGCAATCAAGTATTGGTTAAGCAGAAGCAACTAACAGTAACATGCACACATCGTACCAAGTAGTCTTACTTTCTTCCCTTTGGAGTTTCCCTTACTTGAACTGTGAATTCATACTTACATCAGAGTGCAAAGCCCTGGAGTACCTGTACATTGCTGCCTTCATATACCTCTTAAATGGCCACCACTGAGGTCAGCAGGCAGTCATGTTCCAGAAGCACAACATACCTACTCTCCGGTCAGTTAAAAAAAGAGACTTCCATATCTTGAAGACATCCTTGGCCCACATTTCCTGGGCTGGCATCCTGGATAGCCACATTCCTCAGAGCCACTAAACTCCTACGTGCTGTGACAGCACAGTGAGTGAAACAAACAAACCAAAAAACTAATTCTTTTTTTTTCCTTTTGAGACAGGGTCTCAAGAAGCCTAGGCTGGCCTTGAATTTTCTATATAGCTAAAGATGACCTTCAACTTCTGACCTTCCCTCCCTCCACCTCCCAAGGACTGGGATTAAAGGTTTGTGCCACAACACCTGGGTTATAACTAAGTCATTAAGTACAAGGAAGAGCCTTTTAAATGAACTTGTGAGATGCAGGACACCTTAGGGTTATATAGTATCTAATGGCAGAAATGAACACTTTCTTCAAGAAGAGGGAAAAAAGATTCCTAAGTAGTTATTAATGGGCTCAGGGCAAAGATTGTGTTTCCAGGGGAAATGGCCACTGAGTGGGCTACCAGAAACTTTCTATGCACTAGCACAGCTCCTGCTGCTAGTGCGCATGGTTCTTCCTGGTCCTCACCTCACCTTTCCAGTTTTACCAACACATGGCACATGCCAGGTCTCTTGAGAACCTCCTGTTTTGTCACTTTAGACCAGCAGTTCTCAGTCTATGCATTGTGACCCCTTTGACAAACCTCTTTCTCCAAAAATACTTATATTACGATCATAACAGTAGCAAAATTAGTTACGAAGTAGCAAGGAATATAATTTTATGGTTGGGGGTCACCATAACATGAAGAACTGCATTAAAGGGTCACAGTATTGGGAAGGTTGAGAACCACTGCTTTAGACTCTAAAGTACATTTATTTGTATCAAACACTTAACACAAAGACTCTCAGATCTTCTTAAAACTCCAATGACCCCCTGATACAAGTTCTAATAGATGTATATTGAATGTAAATGAGCCATGATGAGTGTGAGCCCATAACCATTTCTCCTATTAGTCCTTGGAGTGTTTCACCTATTCCTCATGGAGGTATAGCGCTGTGGAGGTGACACCACAGAACAAATGACATGAGAAAGGTGCATTCTCACTGGGAGGGCCTTGCTCGAGGCCCACAGTCGCTCCTGGGAAAATGAAGCTGTTGGTAGTGGTATTGTGCATAGACATGCAGTCGGTGCAGCCAAGAGAACCAACTGCAAACACAGGGAGAAGGCAACATGTTTTCCTCTCTGGGTCTTCAACAGACCCAGCTGTAGATCATCAACACTAGTAACCAGACACATGGGGATTGACAAACCTGTTCTGTAAGGAGCCAACCAGTATTTGGGGTTAAGCTGATCAGTGCCAAAGCCGTCAGAAGCAATTCACCTGCACAGGGTGGCTGCTTTTTAAAGGCTTGGAGCTGAAGACCAGAGTATGGACATTAGGATAATTTTTGTCCTAGATCAGTGCTAGGATGACCCACAAAGTGATTATAAATAGAGAAGGAAGGAAAATGGGCACTGCACGTTGTTTGGCAGTTGAACAGGAGCAAACACCTACACAGAGAAGCTCAAGATTTGCTGGGCGGTGGTGGCGCACACCTTTAATCCCAGCACTCGGGAGGAAGAGGCGGCAGATTTCTGTGAGTTCGAGGCCAGCCTGGTCTACAAGAGCTAGTTCCAGGATAGGCTCCAAAGCTACAGAGAAACCCTGTCTCGAAAATACAAAAAAAAACTACTGAAAAAAATCACTTCATGCTGGCTCTTTCATAAAAAAAAAAACAACCAATGATAATTAGAAAATAGATCTCCTGTTTAAATAGTCTGAAGAATTATAAAGCCTGACAAAAGCCAAAAGCTCCATGCCTACCTTCTTCTCCAGGGAGTTGCTCCACTCCTTCAGCAGATTCACATGCTGTACTGCAGAGCTGGCCTCGTGGGCCTTGATCTGCTGGTTTGTACCCTGCAAGAGCAAATGTGGGTGACACTAAACCAATCACTCCACTTACAGGTCAGAAAACCTAACATACAACTCTAGAAGCAGGACTACACATGAAGGGAAGGGGGCTCTCACTCGGGGCCTCCTAGGCTACAGTGCAGGGAGCACGCCAAGAGCCTGAGATGCTGCAAAGCTAACCTCAAGTTCATGCTCCTCCCTCAAGTTCTCCCTAGTGGATTCTCATCAATGTTGCATACTTGCAAAACCAAGGAATTAAATTTGAAATTCATCCTGTTTCTTTATAAATCATTTTCATGAAGATATACAGAGAATGTTCTGGAATGTACAGCTGCTACAGCAGTCCAATAAACTAGGGTCCAGTATTGTATTAAAAAAGGCACCACCTCACCAGGCTGAGTGTGCTGAGAAATTTACATACAAAACATAAACAATCTACAGAGTACATAAGATGCAGACCATTCAAGCCAAGACCAAGCACTTTAAATAGTACTTTGCACATTCAAAGAAACAACCAATTTGAGAATATAATTTGTTTTGATACTAGAAAATTAAGAAATCAGAAAAAGCATTTTTATGATCTCCAAAACATATACTCTGTACATAGACTATCTCTCTATATATGCTGATCTGAGCATAGCTCTGCATCAGCATACATACGCACACACACAGAGGATGGATGGCACTACGCACGACACAACAGGGAGGTGCAGGCGCCTCCTGGACTAAAGCAAGGGAGACTTCATTCTTATTCTCAGTTTTTCATCTTCTCAGAAAAAAGTCCTGCAATGCTGCTCACTGCTTCCGTACCAACTCCATAACAATGCACTATTTACATAGCTAAATATAGACACTTTCTTTGTAACATATTTTGCCTTTTGGTATATAAACTCAGTCTTAACTTGTAATCTCAGGTAGGTTTTTAAAAAATGAACAGAAAACCATATGCAGGTTTCTGACACAAACACTGTTTCCCAGGAAGTAGGTTTTTCTACAGGCTCTGGCAGGGGTGAGAGTCAGCACACATGGGTGAACAAAGCCTTACAGACACCATGTGTGATTCTTACAGCTAAGGGCTGACAAACAATGTCAAAGCTACATCCAGTTTAATACTCACTTACACTCAGGTAATAAATATTAACACTCACTTATACTCAGGTAATAAATAGTTACAATTGCCACAGAAACTCCACCAGATGTGACTGCTTTCTCACTACCGGGAGCTGTCTGGGAGGCAGCAGTTCTTCGGGCATACTGACTTCCCATGCTGCTCCAGCTGAGTCTCAAAATCCCTGGCCTGGCAAGTGAGCACCCACCCCTGCTGCATGTATGGCTTGTTTCACCCATGCAGCAGGGTGATTTGGTTTCATGACAAAGACTAAAGAGTGAGAACTCAAATGGTAAAATATTATTATGAGAACTTTCTTCAACGGCAGAATGTCAGTAACTGGGAAGGACAAATGTTGGATACTGACCTGAAAAACGCAGCCATAGCGCTTAAAACTACAGGTGCTGGGGGCATTGACACACTCTGACAAGTGTGCACTCAACTGCAACGGGAAAGAGACGTGAGTTGTGACACAAACGTTTGCATGAAAATGTTCAAACATATCAGGGCACAGAGAGCATCCAGGCTGTACTGTTAAGAAGGTCTTTATCAGCGCAGGTGTGTACGCATCATCTGCTTGCTGGACTTCAGGCAGTAAAATACAGTTTCATCACAAGTATACACGTATACACACCAATATACATAAATACATTCACTGTAACAGTTCTTAAACTTCCAATTTCTTTAAAATGAATTGTTCAAACTGTGACATGCCGTCTGAAGTGCCAGAATTAAAAAAGAAAAAAAAAACTGAAATGCACATTTAAAGACTATTAACAAAAACTGTATGAAACACAAAAAGTCAGAAAGCATTTGGGATGCAACTGGGTCACACACCTACTATACAGTACACAAAAATAAACCCATTTTCAAAGCAAGCTCACACACTGAACCATTACTGGTAATACTGAGATGGATGGAGGCGAGTTCACTCTTTCATCTGAAAAGCCTTTTTCCCCTGGCATGTCAGAGGCTCATAAGCTTTTCAAGATTCCTACAGCCATTCTAACAACAGGAATCTTATGTTGTCTCCTCTAACTGACAGATGCAAAATTAGGAGTGTCTCGAAAAAAAAAAAAATCTAAGCTATCCTGAGAGAAGACAGCCTCTAGTTTAGCTCCAGGATGCCCCAAGCAAGAGACAAGGGAACTGAAAAGATGTATACTAAGGACAGACGTGAGTCTGGGCTGGAACACAGTTCCTGTATGCCTGCTGCCTTCTTTTCATAGCTCTATTCTGCATCGCCTGTGCAGATATGGTAGGTGCAGGTTTGTGTAGTTTTGGAATTTTCCTCGGTCTATAAGGACCAAGGTGATTATTTTCTATGTTCAGTATTTAGGAATGAAGGACAAAGTGGGATCCGTTCTTCCTCTGTTCATCGACCCTTTCACAACAGCTCTGAAGAAAGGCAACCTGGAAAAAGGCCTTGAGGCCCCCACCACAACCAAACATACAGAAAAGGGCCCTTTAGTTAGGCAGTCATGAAGAGCAGCAGCCTAGCGTGCTTGCAGTTTCCTTGAACTCAGCCAGGACACTTGGGGCTGGACTCGGAGGAAGTACCCAGAAGGCCCCACAGGTCAACATGGGCCAGTTTAAAACTTTAAGATGTGACATTCTTTTACAATTACAATCATGATCAGCTAATACTTCTAATGCTATAACCAGGGCACACTGTTCTGACAAGCTATTTCTACTATAAACTCACTGTCCTACCCTTTCCTAACCTGGTTTTATTATACGTACACTCAGAGCCCTCATGAATTTACAGGAGCTGTGGAACAGAAGTGAGACTAATGCACAGGCCACAGCTCCTTTCACTGAAACTAAGAGAAATGCGGCTTAAAACTTTATTTTGAAATAAAAGTAACTTGGAGGCTACTTTTCATCTTAATGCAGAGCTCTGAGCAGACAGAATTGAAGTGATCCCCAGTATAAATTCTGGGGATCATTTTAGCAGTTAGACTCTCCAAACGTTAACAGAAGGATCTTCCAGTGGTCCAGCATGGAGGATTTACTTGTGCTTCCCCGAGGTCTTCCCAGAGGCCTAACACCAACCTTACCCACCATTGTCCTGGGAGGATATACCTAAGTGAGCATGGCTCTCAAGGTCTTCCCAGATCTCCTAGTGCCCCTAGCACTAGGCCCACATGAACTAGTGTTTCTAGGCTGCCTTCCCCCAATTGCCAGGAAGATGCCAGGCTGTTGGAGAAGCCTCAAGATGCTCCAAAGATCAGAGCCTCAGATACTAAGCAACCTTGAGAGCTCCATGTCAGGCCACATGTAAAAGTGTTAGGATCCCTAGAATTTTCCACATGGATCTGTCCATAGGACAGATCAAATAAAATTAATGATAAAATCTACCCATCTTACAGAAGTACCTGGGCAGAGTGCAATGTACACTGCTGGGATTCCTCACATGTGCCCTTAAGGATGGTCTCAAATGTTGATGCCCCTCCACTCAGTGTCTATACCCCTCTAACACTGCCCCTGCCCATGAAGTGGCCAAATGGTTTTAGAAGGTCTAAATTCACTTCTTTGAGGAAATCTTTCAGAAATTCAGTATTTTACAGATTTAAAAATAGTGCTTTAAAAAAGTTGAAGAACCATCTTTACTTACATTTGTAGATTCTTCACATTTTTTTCAATTCTTAGTCTTTTTAATCCTGAATTTACCTTTTTGTAGCTTGCTTCTGACTCCCAAAAAGTTCCTGTTGGTTTTTGTCTTTCTCCACAGTCGACCATGCATGAGGACTATCTAGATGCCCTTGACTCAGGAAGAGTGGGGCCTACAGTACATGGGACCCAATGTCACAGGGCTTTGCCTGAGCCCTGCCTGTGCCTTACCTCACTTCTCAGAAGAGTTTGGACGCTGCACTTATGAGGGCAGGACACCACAACACAGGGACAGTCAGTGTCTTCGTGTTTCTACAAAGAAAAAAGGAAGTGCTTCAAGTATGGAGCAGCAAAGCTCATCTTTCTCAGTGTCCACAAGCTCTCCAACAGAGACTCAAAGGAAGTTGTGCCCACCATTACCATGTCACACTCATCAGAGCATGAGTGTCTAGGACCTTGTGACATCAGGTCAGATCTGACTCAGAGAGAAGTTGTGGAGTACAATGATGGTGACGTCCTAATGCCAGCTCCCTCCCCAACAGATCTCAGGCCGAGGGTCCTATGGACAATGTGGGGCTGGTCAAATGCCCATGCTCAGATTTTCCTCTGGAGTCTGGACAAGACACCTCTGTAATAGCCTCCAGGATGCTGTCTTGAAATTTTGCCTACATTATGTTTAGTATACAAGTATAGGTCTAGGCCCTATTGAAATGGTATGATTGGGACTGTTAATCTCAAGGCGAGTGGCACCTGTACATAAAAATGCAAGGGCTGGGCTGGAGAGATGGCTCAGTGGTTAAGCACGTAGGCTGTTCTTCCAGAGGTCCTGAGTTCAATTCCCAGCATCCACATGGTGGCTCACAACCGTCTGTAATGAGATCTGGCACCCTCTTCTGGTCGGCAGGTGTACATGTGGGCAGAATACTGTATACATAATAAATAAATCTTTAAAAGAAAATAACTTTTAAAAAAAAAATGCAAGGGCAAGAACTCTGTTGAGGCCAGGCGGTGGTGGCACATGCTTTTAATCCCAGCACTCGGGAGGTAGAGGCAGGAGAATCTCTGTGAGTTCAAGGCCAGCCTGGTCTACAAGAGCTAGTTCCAGGACAGGCTCCAAAGCTACAGAGAAACCCTGTCTCGAAAAAAAACAGGAAAAAAACCCACCTTACTCAGCAGTTCTTCCAAGGTCCTGGGACACTTCCAGGTCTCAGTAGGTTTTCTAGTTCCTTTGGCCTTCAGTGACATTTGTCTTTAGGTAGATTAATGGACCATGGCTCTTGTTCCAGCACTTTTCAGTCTAGCTAGGCAGGTACAGGGCCAAAACAGTACCCCATACAAGGGAAGCACATGCCATTTATTTATTTATTTATTTATTTATTTATTTATTTATTTATTTATTTATTTATTATTTTGTTTGTTTTTTCGAGATAGGGCTTTTCTGTGTAACAGCCCTGGCTGTCTTGGAACTAGCTGTGTAGACCAGTCTTGCACTGAACTCACAGAGATCAGCCTGTCTCTGCCTCCCAAGTGCTGGGATTAAAGGCATGTGCCACCACTGCCTGGCTGGAAGTAAATGTTTAACAGAGGACACTAACCTGAGGAGGGCACCAGACTCAATCTCATGGGAATTTAAAGCCCTGGACCTTCTAGGTGTGAACCCTAAAAATTTAAGCTGCTTTGCTCCTGAGCTGGATCTCAGAGTCCCTCTGGATATGGTATACGGTAAGCAAGTCTCCTATCGTTCTATACTGACTAGAAGAGCTGGACAGGTAGAATCTGGTCATAGCTCTCCCTCAAGGAACAGCTTGCTCAAGGTCCCAACATGGATCTGGAGTTTTTAAGAACCACAAAGTCAAACCATTCTGCACATTTCAGAGAAACCCAGTAGCTAGCCTTGCTTCTCTGATACTAACCATATCTGTGAATCAAATGGGCCCACAGTACTCTCAAGAGCCAAGGTCACAAGTCTACAGATTGGAACGGGGACTCTGAGACATGATAAAGGAACCACAGGTCTCTCTATGCTCTCTGAACTCACACACTCCCATCTTCATTCTGAGGCCTGTGCCTCATCAACATAAGCATCATGGAGAGGGAAGACCAAGATAGCACTGGAGAAGGTAAGGGAAAGTAGGGCTGAGAGGAGGGGAGGAGGGGATGGCAGGATGACTGGGAGGTCAATGAGGCAGAACAGCCAGTATCTTTGTGTGTACTTTTGCACACCCATGAAAGAGTATCAGGAGACAGGATTTCTATGTGTAGCCCTGGTTGTCCTCGAATTCACAGAGATCCACCTGCCTCTGTCTCCTGAGTGCTGGGATTAAAGGTGTGTGCCACCACTGCCTGGCAGGAAGGTTTTAAAAGCATCAAAGGATGCACATGTTTAAGTTAGATTTTGATGAACTGTTGTCAAACTTCTCTCCAATAACCTGACCCCAATCTGAAATGTCATTATTATAAGAAAGCATATTTCTGCACTTTACTAATTCTATCATGCTTTTCAATCTATGACAGTCTAATGGAAGGGATACAATGTGGGGAGTTCTGCAGCTCAGGCATTGTGAACTGGTGTGTTTCCTCTTATTAATCACGGATATTTCTTTTTATTGAATTGCCTGTTCAGGACTTCTACCAATAATACTGACTGAACAGTGCCCTCCATCAATACTGCCCATCTTCATTCAGAAGCTCTGAATGGGACCTTATTGGATCTGCAGCTGTCATTAATAAGGACAAGCCCTCACTCTCATGACTGCATCCTTAGAGTCAAGGACTCAGGACCAGCCACCTCAACAGAGACAGAGCAGGAGTTCAAGATGATCCTCAGGTATCCAGTAAATTTAAGATCAGCCTGGGCTTTTACCAAAGAACCTATTTCAAAATAAAAATGAAAATGAAAGGCCAATGGGGTGCTACATGCTGGTTACTACTGAGAAGGCCAAGGCAGGAGGATGCCAAATTTAAGGCCAGCCTAAATGAGTGGTGCTTTCAGGGAACGCCAGACCGTGTCTTAAAAAAAGATTTAAAAAAAAAAAAAAAAGCGGTCTCTGAGGCCCTGAGTTCTATCCTGAGTAACACAAAATGAAAGCAACAGCAGAACACGCTAGTAACACTGTTCAAGGAGCCTGCAGCCACTTTCCACCATGAAGGCCTCCAGAGATTTAAATGAACAGTCATTTCTTTGCTAAATTCAGATCTCAAACTGCCTTCCAGGTCCAACTTCTCCCATCTGCGGCTGCCGATTAAAAATCAAATGGAATAAGCACTGCTTCTTCCCTGGTCTTCCCTGGCCCTCCCTTACTAGTGTTTTGTACACATCATGGTCACAGTACTTTCCATACTACAGGAATTTAACTGCACACCTGGTTCTCCTTTCTCAGACTGCAGACTAAGGATAGAAACTTCAAGTCAGCCCCTTTGCCATCAACACATGGTTAACCATGTGCTCTCTTGATTCTTACAGCCTCGCCTGCTGTTCAGAGGTAGCTGCTTATGTGGTATCTAACCAACATGTTTTCAGTTTCTTCTCAAAGGAAAACTACTTGATTCTACTCTCAAGTAACTGATCTCTGCAAGAAACAAAGTGTAACTTTGACAGCAGTGTATTAACATGTGTACAGCCTGGACAGCTACTTATTAGGTCAGTGTCTCACTCATTGGAAGTTTGTTACTAGAAGAACTGCTCAATTATGACACATTTTAATGCTATTTTCCAAAGGAGAAGATATAGTCCTTAAAAACTCTTAGTAACTGGAAATGTCTATGGTATTCTACAAGAAAAAGATGGTCAGATAAAATAAGGACTACACTCAGGCCTGACTAGTGATGGGAGTGAATACCGAGACAGGAGAGCAGAACACATCTCATGTCATAGGATAGATTCTCCTAACATGGTGACCATGACATGTTACATGACAGACACTAGAAACTCAGTAACGGCCCTTGTACCATGGCTGTACCCCAACAGTCCCCCTTCTGATGACCCTGGCATCACCACCAAGAGTAGTCCCTACCTGTTGGCCTCTCAGCAATACCTGGCCAGGGTCCCCAGTTCTCCTGATAAATCCTAAGTCCCCTCTCAGCAACCTGCAAGCAGTCCATGTCCTGGAATGGCATGGTATACAGTAGGTACACAACCACAGATTGCTTGATGAATGACCGTTTTTGAAGTTGGTTCTCTACCCTCAATGTCTCATCTTTCACACAGAAATGATGATTCCACTGCATACACAGAACAGACCATGCCAAAACAAAAAGGCAGGAAAACATCTAAATCCTCATCTCTCCCAAGACACAGCTGCCTGTGATACTGCAGGATAAATGAGCCTGTTGTAAGTGATGGTTGTGTCATACAGCTGTGAGAAGATAAGCACTCCATCAAAATTTGAGGCTATTCTTTGGGACAAGTTACAAATTCTACCTTTTTTTGAATCATCATTCTTCATTTTTTTGACATCTCAAGTGAGTCAATCAAGGCAATGGAAAGTGTTAATTATATAAATCAAAACAGGCAAAACAAATACAGCTTTACTCTGAAATAAAGTTAGATGAAAATTGCTATTTAATCCTCTCTTTTTATCCTTGTTAGAATCGTCATCTCTGCAGAGGAAGTGCACCTGAGCTGAGCAGAAGGGACATGACAGGCAACATCGCACCTGCAGTGTGATCATGGGGACTTGACTCTTGCAGTGATTGCATGTGGCCTCTCGGTATTTACAGGCCTTTTCCACATGATCCCGCAAGTCTTTTCTCAATACTTTTTCTTTGCAGTCGGCACGAAGACAGGGAAGCTCCTCAAACTGGCATTCATTTTTTAGGTGCACCTGTAGAACAAACCAAAGTTCTTAACTGGCAAAAAAATAAGTGTGAAACAGCAGACTGTAACTGCCATATAGTGAGGTCTTGCAGATGCTATGACCCTGCAACAGGGACAGTTCTATGCAGCAGAATAGCAAGCACAATAAGAGACACAGGCTCACTGAGTGTACCTTATATTTCCTCAACACATATGTGAGTAAGGGACCATGCACTTGTTCTCTCTTTTACCAGAACTGGAGAGTGGGGGTGTCTCTGTTAAGAACTGTTTTAGCCAGATGTGATGATGTAGACCTGAGCTGTCATACTAGCAGAATTGGCTGAGACAGGAGGATCCTCAGTTCAAAGTTAGCCTGAACT